>CM042563.1:3450000-3672500 GCA_023630585.1 Cranoglanis bouderius | reverse complement strand
TTTACCTGTAGCCGGTTGTCTGTGTGCTATTTGTCCATCTGACCCTCTATCCATTTGTCTGTCCATCAACCTATCTGTCTGCTGGTTGTCAATCTATCTGTTTATGCATCTGTTTATCTGTCCAATTATCTGTATATTCATTTGTTTGTCTGTCCATCCATCTATCTGCCACACGTCCACTGCTTCCTCTTCACTCTGACTTCTACTCACTCACTTACTACTCATTTATGATAGCTGTCTGTCTGTCTGTCTGTCTCTCTAGCTGTTTATCTGTCTACCCCTGTTTCTATCTATCTATCTATCTATCTACCTACCTATATGTACAGGTGCATCTCAATAAATTAGAATGTCGTGGAAAAGTTCATTTATTTCAGTAATTCAACTCAAATTGTGAAACTCGTGTATTAAATAAATTCAATGCACACAGACTGAAGTAGTTTAAGTCTTTGGTTCTTTTAATTGTGATGATTTTGGCTCACATTTAACAAAAACCCACCAATTCACTATCTCAACAAATTAGAATATGGTGACATGCCAATCAGCCAATCAACTCAAAACACCTGCAAAGGTTTCCTGAGCCTTCAAAATGGTCTCTCAGTTTGGTTCACTAGGTAAGCCTCAAACATTCATTGCCAAAGAAGCTGGTTGTTCACAGAGTGCTGTATCCAAGCATGTTAACAGAAAGTTGAGTGGAAGGAAAAAGTGTGGAAGAAAAAGATGCACAACCAACCGAGAGAACCGCAGCCTTATGAGGATTGTCAAGCAAAATCGATTCAAGAATTTGAGTGAACTTCACAAGGAATGGACTGAGGCTGGGGTCAAGGCATCAAGAGCCACCACACACAGACGTGTCAAGGAATTTGGCTACAGTTGTCGTATTCCTCTTGTTAAGCCTCTCCTGAACCACAGACAACGTCAGAGGCGTCTTACCTGGGCTAAGGAGAAGAAGAACTGGACTGTTGCCCAGTGGTCCAAAGTCCTCTTTTCAGATGAGAGCAAGTTTTGTATTTCATTTGGAAACCAAGGTCCTAGAGTCTGGAGGAAGGGTGGAGAAGCTCATAGCCCAAGTTGCTTGAAGTCGAGTGTTAAGTTTCCACAGTCTGTGATGATTTGGGGTGCAATGTCATCTGCTGGTGTTGGTCCATTGTGTTTTTTGAAAACCAAAGTCACTGCACCTGTTTACCAAGAAATTTTGGAGCACTTCATGCTTCCTCCTGCTGACCAGCTTTTTGAAGATGCTGATTTCATTTTCCAGCAGGATTTGGCACCTGCCCACTCTGCCAAAAGCACCAAAAGTTGGTTAAATGACCATGGTGTTGGTGTGCTTGACTGGCCAGCAAACTCACCAGACCTGAACCCCATAGAGAATCTATGGGGTATTGTCAAGAGGAAAATGAGAAACAAGAGACCAAGAAATGCAGATGAGCTGAAGGCCACTGTCAAAGAAACCTGGGCTTCCATACCACCTCAGCAGTGCCACAAACTGATCACCTCCATGCCACGCCGAATTGAGGCAGTAATTAAAGCAAAAGGAGCCCCTACCAAGTATTGAGTACATGTACAGTAAATGAACATACTTTCCAGAAGGCCAACAATTCACTAAAAATGTTTTTTTATTGGTCTTATGAAATATTCTAATTTGTTGAGATAGTGAATTGGTGGGTTTTTGTTAAATGTGAGCCAAAATCATCACAATTAAAAGAACCAAAGACTTAAACTACTTCAGTCTGTGTGCATTGAATTTATTTAATACACGAGTTTCACAATTTGAGTTGAATTACTGAAATAAATGAACTTTTCCACGACATTCTAATTTATTGAGATGCACCTGTATGTCTACCTGTCTGTCTCTAGCTGTAACCAGCTAGCTACATGTCTGTCTATTTATCCATCGATCCGTCCATCCAGTGTCTCCTCCTATAAGTTAATACCTGCCTGCCTGCCAATTTCTTATCTGTCTATCTGTCTGTAGATCTATCTGTCTATGTATCTATCTCTCTGTTTATTATGTAAATTCCGGTGGTAGCTCTTATTGTATCTCCGCGTGTCTCCGCTACGGCAAGATTTGCGGCTCGGCTGCTCGCTCTGTAATGGAGTTGGGCTCCATCGGCGCACGTTCAGAAACGATCCTAATGAGGCCAAACCGAAGAAATATCCCATTAGAAGGCTCGGCAATGCAGAACGGCGCAGCATTAAAAACCTGATGCTGGCTGGAGCGACGTATCAAGAGCCCTTTTAAACGTGGCGCCCGTGGGGAAATCTGCTAAACTCCTGCTCACGCAGCCAATGATCAAACTCGGGCAGTGGAACGTGCATGCAGAGCTATGTAAAAGAGAGAAAGAGAGAGAGAGAGAAAGAGAGGGAGGGAGGGAACAATAGCTGGGGGCCATTTGAAGGATAAATAAGTGTAATAGCAGGGTGAGGGTGTGAGTCAGATTCGGCGAGATGAGGAGAATAAAAGCGAGAAAGGAGAGAAGGAAAGCTATAATGGCAGAGAAAGGAAGAAAAAGGTTCCTAGTAATGCTTTGTAGAGCCATTAAAGATTTTATATCTGTTTTAGTCACATAAGGAGTTTATTAAGTATTTTCACAAATTATAGTGGTTTTTTTTTTTTTGTTTGTTTGTTTTTTGTGGCTACAGATATTAAGTCAGAAAGTGGAAAGATTTCAGACTTGTTTGTTATTGTATTTACTCACTGTGGTCTGACTGGAGAACTATGTCGTCAGTTTAGCTTTAACATTTAAAAAAAAAATTCTGCTTCAAAACTGATTCATCTCATCTGTTCTGTGTCTAGTAACGTGATAACGTGAAGCACCATTTAAATGTAAAAAGAAATACTTGACTATGCCTTGAATTTATACAGTTAAATTGGTAACATGCTTTGAGTTTCATTCCACATACAGTATTATTCCTACCTGGTAGGCGGTGAGCAGCTTGCTCCTCCACTGGGCCTGTGGCAGGTCGTGGATGGAGAGGCGCAGGTTATGGTAGCTGTCTTTAAACAGGAGAACATGTGGCTCGTCAATGAGGCGACCTCCAAGCTGCGCCTCCATCTGCATCACCTCCTACAGAGACGACACGACGGCAAACACAGCCGAGTTTCAGGTACAGTCCGCCACCGAGCGCCGAGTTTTCTGAATGTGTTTGAGCCATATTATTCAAGGACACAATTTTGTCTTTATCGTAAATCAGCATAACTCCATTGTGTGAGAAATGCTCATAGGAAATGAAGTACAGTACTGTGCAAAAGTTTTAGGCACAGGTTTTGCTGTGAAAATAAGAAGCGAGTGCGAAAGTCAAAGTCTCCAGAAGAACTGTGGCTGGTTCTGTAAGATGCTCAATAAAACTTACCAGCTCATTTCCCTATAAAACTGCACACATTGTACCGGAGACTACTATTTTTATTTTTATTTTTATTTTTCGTCACACCAAATATTGACTTTGTTTCATTTACTACAGTTTACTGCACTTCACGGTATTTTGTTTTAAATGTAGAAACATTTAATTTCATTATTTTGAAGGGATTTTTGCTCTACGGCATTTCTTTGCATGCGCCTAAAACATTTGCACAGTATTGTGTGTGTGTAAATATTTAAAAAAAAATCCATTGACATGTGGTAGTGAGCACTCACGGGTCTACATGACTCAATAATCACTTTTTGTTGAAAAACGAAAGCAAAAAACATGATTACGGGGTCAGGGAGGGGGAAAAAAAATCCTCTGCAATCTGATGCTCTGAGTCGTCCTGATGATCCTGTAAGAGAAACTCACAACCTGTGCTCTGTCAAGAGTCTGAACTGGTTTGGGAATTTGCTCTCGTACATCAAACGTCGCAACCTTAGGTAGAAAAGAAGTCCGATTACTGGCAGGAGCCGCTGCACATCAGGAGTGGAGACGGTCACTAAGAGAAAAACTGATTCAGGAGTAGAAAAGGTAAGACGTTTATTTGTTCCCTTACCTGTACATCAAACTTTGATTTTAGCGATGAAGACAGAACAGTTTGTTTTTATTTTAGCCAGTAGATGTGATAGTTCTCTGTGCTATATTTAAGCTTTAAAAGCATGACTTAATAACTACCAGTTAGCCGACTGAAGGAGGACTTCACTTCTGTTTGTTCAGACCTACAGTGCTATTAGATTAACACTATAGAGTGCATGTGTGGAACCGAACAACAATTGGACAAGAAACCAGATAACGGTAGTGTGCTGTTTACATGCCGACTTGAATAGTAGAGTTAACATCAGATAAATGAAGTAACAAACTTTTGAAGTTGTGAATGTTGGGGAAACACAACTTGTTTTGTTTCTATCAGAGATGTCAAACATATGGCCTGCAGACTGGGACCAGCCCGATGGAGGCTCAGATCTGGTCCACCAAATGAATTTAGAACCAACAAATTAAATTTGGACCCTAAATGCATTGAAAGATTTGAAAAAAGTGCTAGTGTCTGTTATTCCACTAGGGGGCATTTTTTTTTTTTTTTTGTGGGTCTCATTTTAAAAGACAAATGTCCTACAACACCAAGGGCTTTGTGTGAGACTTTGTGGCTTTGTAGTAAAAGCCTTGCCTCTGAGCTCAGAGGTTGCCGGTTTGAATCTGGCATGTCTTCGCACTGGGTTGGTTGGGCTGCTGGTCGAACACTCGAGTGAGTGGTGAAGGCTGGATGGTGAAATGCAGGAGAGGTCAGTGTGGTGAAAGTGTGAATGTAGTAAATGGTGCTTGAAATCACCAGAAAAAGTGTGGGTGATAGGTTTTTACAGCACTCCTTTATATATAAAATGCAAAAACTAAGTTGAACCTCTCTCTTCAAGCTTCATAACCCCCTCTGTTTATCTCGTCGAACTCCGGGGGGGCTGATGCCCGGATGTTTCCCCCCACAACTTCACGCCCTCCAACCATCCTGTATGCCCTCCATCCTGCACCTTCCTCAACTCATCATGCCATTCATTCCTGAACCATTCACACTCATATCCAGGAGACCTGGCTGGTATTTGAACCAGCAACCTCTTGACTCAGAGGCAATGCTCAACCAGTTGAGCCACAGGATCTCGTACCAATAGTTTGTTTAATAGGACTTTTGTATTTTGTATGCTTAAAACCTGCACTAAAGTAAAGCTGAAGGGTGGAATCAAACCAGCAGTGTCATACATCAGATGCTATGACACTAACCACTACACCACAAGCATGGACATTGCTTATTGGACTTTTGGCTCAATAAATGGCTCATCCATGCAATGTTTACTAGAAGAGGAAGTGGTTATTTCAGTTCCTAGCATTTGATCGTTCAAATGGTCAATCACTTCCCTGTAGTTACTGATAAGTAGCTGATTTCAGCACTCAGTATATAATTAGCTAAGGCATCTTAGCCTTCACTTAGGTATCATCTTCCCCACCTTATTTCGCCTTTGGTCAAATCCCAGACTGGCTTACAGATTCAAAACTATAAACCATTTTAGGAGGGAGAGGTTCTAAACCTGAGGAGTCCAATCTTATCCACAAAGGGTCGGTGTGGGTGCAGGTTTTCATTCCAGTCAAGCAGGAGCCACACCTGATTCCACTTCAATCTTGGCTTTCAATAGAAATGGTGTGGCTTCTGCTTGGTTGGAATGAAAACCTTGTTCTAAACAAACTGGTTTCTTCAACCACCCTTTCTCCCAGATATGAATCAACAACCTCTGAGTTCCAACTGAGCCACAGGTTCTTGTACTAGCAACTTGTTTAAAAGAACTTTTCAAGTTTGTATACTTAAATCCTGCACTAAAATTAAGCACAAGGGCAGACTCAAACCAAGACTAGCACACATCAGAACCCACAACACCAACCATTACACCACTTGAAGATGAGCAAAGATGCTGCTTATTACAATTTAATGTTTACTAGAACAGGAGATGGTTATTTCAGTTCCCAGCATTCGATCGCTCAAATGGTCAATCACTTCCCTGTAGTTGCTGATTTCAGCACTGAACATATAATTAGCTAAATCATCTCAGCCATCACTTAGCCACACCAGCCCTTTGTGGATAAGACTGGACACCCCTGTTCTAAACAAACCATTTTTTTCAGCCGTCCTTCACCCAACTCTCCCAGATTTGATCCAACAACCTCTGAGTTCAGGGGTGAGAAGTTTACAAAAGAGCCACCAACTCACACATAATTGCATTGCTGTTGTACGGTCTTTGTCTTTAAAAATGCACAAAAAATCAAAAATAAATTTTTAAAAAAATGTTAAATATACAAAAAGTTTGCATGAAGACATCATTCTTCAGAGTTATTTATAAGTGAGGCTCTAAATGGGTTTAGTATATACACGCACTACTTTCCACCTGTCTGCGCAATGACACCACAAAACCTTTGGGAAATTAACCGGAACTACTTTTTCTCTGCTGAAGCTTCGGAAACTTGGATAAAACAGTGAACAGTGGTCGTCATTTCTCACGCCTGTATCTACACTGGTAAAAACGTATAATCATAAATCAACGACTGCCCTTCCATTAATTGGGAAATTTCAAGTAAACAGGTCTGAATACAAATGCATTATTTGGAATGAAAAGTTTACGTGATTCTAAAGAGATACAAATACAGATACTGTATGAATAGAAGGTGCACTATTCTTTTTTTGTAAGAAAGCTTGCCAGTAATGTTCACAGGGCATCTGGCTGAGACTAGAGGTGTGCATCAGGACTATGATCCCGACAAAAAAGTTGCACAAGTGGGAGGTGTCTTCCTTTTCCACAGACGTGAGAGGTCATTTGATCATCTTTAGTAACTGCCTGGTCAGGGTCACGGTGGTTTAAATAAGGCTACTAGTTTGTTTTTATTTTGGAAGACAGAACTAACTCAAATATCAAAGAAACACACAAACAAAAATAATACCTACTGCATGAGTGGGGAAAAGAACAGTCATGGCCTTTCACTGCGTTACACTCTAGTGTCTAATGTAGTGACCGCACACACACAAGCCTCTGCTATAGGTGACACCCGTTGTCTATGTCCAGCAGAGCAAAAGACTCGCACTCAAAAGAAAATAAAATCTGGACAAGTACCACTTGAACGCCACTCGATCCCTGACTCATGCTGGCAGTGCACTAGCATTCGATGGATTCTGGAGGAGTGAACATGAAGCTAATGTGCTGGAAGAAACACGCTCTGGAAGGGCAGATGGATGTGGCCGTATGGTGTGGCGGCTTTACTGTGTGAACGCCGATGCACACGGATTGAATTCGGAGAGCGAGTCTAATTAAGATGGAGAATCTCGGCGATTCTTATCTGCGGCGCCGTTTCATTCGCTTCTCGCTTCAGGCTAGACTGGCTTCAATTAAAATGCTAAGGGAGCCGGTAATTCAAATTATTATTTGAAACACGGATACTTGCGTTCGTCTGACTGCTGCAGAATCTTTCAGGCTGTGTTGTAACGCCGAGATCAGATCATCTAGTCTCTCTGCTCCCTAATGAGGACATAACTAGCCCAATTTTAAGCGTGTCCCTTCACAGAGACTCTTTTTAACCAGCCATTTAGTCTTAAAGCGGTGGAGTTGCTGCGCTCACATCCTCGTGGCCTTTTCGCCTCGCGTGGTGGCGACCAAAGGTCAGAGGTTATCTCTCCAGTCGTCCGGGGTCGCGTGAGTCAATAGCGGAGGCCAATCAAATCTGGAGAGCCGTATAATCTCTCATCGTGTGGCTTTTGCTCGCACAAAAGGCCCTGTAGAGCAGCTCCAAAGCTCCTCGTCTAGCGCTGTCCTCTTCTAAGCACAATTACTCTTCTGGCGGGAATTAGCATTGCAAATGGAGGCTCGTGGACTTTGATCCAGATTCTGACCCATCAGCAGATCGAGCCGAGAGCCTGCCAATTATCCCATTATGAAGCCCTGGCACCCTGAATACCAATGCAGACGTCCTGCCAGCGTCCCGAGAGCTTCGGATTAACAAGCAGGCATAAATCTGTCAGTCTCAGCGTGCCGTTTTTACGACGTCACGCCCCAAACATAAAAAATACGCACTCTCAGTTTGTGTGTTTGCTTTCCACATGTGGTTTCGACAGAGAGAGTAATGGCCTCCTGTACGCCTCATTGTCTTCTTAATAAATTGCTTTGTGCGACGGCACATTTACTGCGGGGGGAAAAAAAGCAACCGAGAGAACTCCCTAAAACTTTATTTAGTTGAGTGAGGGGAAATCGCTTGACACTTTCCTTGGCAGATCAGAAAAGATTTCTCACTTATTTACACAACAGATGCAGAGGAAGAAAAATTCAAGAAAAGCGGCCCGTCTGAGAGAAAATGCCATGTGGCGATGGTTAAAGCTGAGTTCTGAGAAGCCGCTGCGGGGGGGCGGGGGGGTTGGTGTTTGGGGGGGAGGCCACCGTGCGCTCTCCTTCCTTGATTTTGTTCATTTTAAGAGGGGAGAAAGAGACAAGATATAAAAAGCGAGATATAAAGAGGGGAGAGAGGAAAAAATGGAGAGCGGCAATGAAAAACGGTGAGGGGAAACTCGAGAGAGTGAGTGAGTGAGCGAGAAAGGATGGAGAAGCAGCTTAGCGTTTTCGCCTTGAGGTCAGAAGAGTGTTAAGCTTCAGAGAGACAGATAACTGGATTATTGGGGGCCCGGACGCGGCTCTCCAGCTTTTCGGCCTCGTCTGTCCGGTTGCCTCGGCTCACTCGCTGCGGCGTCTGATAGACTCTGTCCAACCGGGAATAGCCGAGACTCGTGTATAGTTAATCTTCCCCGTCTGCCTGTGACAGAAGGAGGTTAGCCGGCGTGCTAACTCTTAGACGACAAACTGTCCTCAGTTGGAGAAGTTAAAAAAAAAAAAAAAAGGTTTAAAGGCGATTTTGAAAGAAGACGCTGCCTGACAGCTTCGACCAAATCAAAATAAACACGTGGACGTTTCAGAGCAGGACCGAACTTTAAAGTGTATCAGGAAGAGATAAAAACGTGTTGATGCTAAAGGACCAAACATTTCCCATGAGAAACACCGACGAACAACGTCTGAATTAAGATTCCTCTCAAATCTGTGCAAATTACGTATAACGCTGTAAAGCAACAAATCCAAATCCTTGGCTCGAACGATTCTTCTGACCGATCCTATGCCGCGTGTGGTCCGACTTTCCTTCAGTTCCTCACTGAAGACTTTATTTCCTACCTGTAATTAAATTAGTCCCCATTTACATTAATATGTTCCAGCAACGACGGAATGTTCTGATAATCGGGTTCAGAATTCAGTTTCCAGGCGCCAGTGGAAGCTGCAAATCTGTTATCACAACGACTAAACATTTAACATTTATCCTCAAGTCCAGAATATATATCACAATATACTGTATGTACGTTCCTGTTACCTTAACATTTCAGAATTTCAGTACCATATAAACAATATCTTAACATACAGAAATATTTGCTTTATGGAAACATAATCAGCAATCGACTGACAGCTATAGACAGACATTAAAGCAAAAAGCCGTAAGTAGGTGAGTGTACGCACGATTGCAGGTACGTAGATAAGTAGGTACGGCGCAAAGCAGAGAGGCGTACTGCTATAATAAAATGGCAACAAAGAACACTGTGATAAAATCAAGTGTTTACTGAATTATTATTATTATTATTATTAACAGTATTCGCAATAGACAGTGAATAGTCTGTTAATAGTAAGCTTTGGTTGCAATTATGTGATTATTCAATTCAGTTATTGATGACGCTGTAACAGAGGAGTGTGTGTGTGTGTGTGTGTGTGTGTGTGTGTGTGTGTGTGTGTGTGAGAAGGAGTTTACAACAGCTCTGAACAGCCAATCAGATTTTAGCACCATTTTAAAAAAATATATAATTCAGTATAGCTAAACCGATAGGTGGTGACTAATTGCAGGACTTTTTAATTCCTCACATTTCCGCCATCATCTCTGCCATCGATTAACGATTCATCTCCGGAACTTTATGCCGCCTTGTGCTTATGATTTATTTTCTTAGTGTACATTTTTAATCGAGCAACTTTTTTATCCTTGAGCGAGCCTTAACCCAGAACTGCTCAGTCTCTGTGCTGGGATTTGAATCTGCTTTACTTGGGGTTGAAAAAAATAAATAGAGTCAGAAGAGAAACGTCTGGCGGATCAATGAATGTAGAATAAATAAATGTAAATGTCTGGGTGATTTAAGGCAAGCGAAGTGTCTGTCGCTACAATCTGAAAATCTGAAAGTCCCTTTGCTCGGCAGTAATGATTTACGATCGGTGTGAGTGCACTAGACTGACTTTAAATAAATAAAGTGAAAGCAATAACACACGGATATGCAGACGTTAAAATAAAATAAAAAAGATTCCGTGTGACGTGAACCGCACAGGAGGAAGAGATGAATTAATAATAATAATAATAATAATAGTAGCAATAAACTCCTGCAATTCCTGTGCAATATTAAATAACAACAGGGTTGCAATCCGCGCTTTCTTGCGATTTCATATTTGGATATGTAGCGCTCAGGTGTTTTTTTTTTTTTTTTTTTCCCTAAAGTGATTGAAAGAGATTGAAGATGTGGTCGTGAAAATAAAACGACTCGGAAGATGAACGACGCCTTTGCGTCGAGTCGACAAACAATGCAGCAAGTGAGACGGGAATTTTTTGAACGACGACGTGCAGATGTTCATTATAAAGATGTATCTGCATATAGTTAAGCATTCCCCTCGAGCTGAGCTGGTCTTATTGTCTTTCTCTCTTCATCTATAAAATTATCTCTTCGTCTATGTCACCATCTCTTCCTGCCTCTCCCTCTCTCTCTCTCTCTCTCTCTCTCTCTCTCTGTCTGATGGATCGAGCCCATCAGCGTGTCTTCCACAGCCTCCCTCATCTCTGATTAATAACTTTGAGTGTGAGCATGGAGGCAGCTGTGCTACACACAAACACACACACACATATACATGTATATATACACACACACACACACACACACACACACACAGGGACAAGATGCACTTTGCTCTTGATAAATCATGGTGAAAAAGTAAGCGTAACCCCGAGACGTGTCATTTCTCTCACTCTCCGTCTGTCTCCTCTCGACGAAGCCGAGTGTCACATTAAACTTTACGTCACGGAGCTGACGCCGCGCTTTCCGACCAACACACACATGCAATTATACTCTGCTTTTAGACAAAGGTCAAACCGGAGAGCTCTCTCGCTTACTCACACACGAACACACACACAAGCTACGCTATGCCGAGTCAGCACCCCGAAACACCAGACGTTACCCACGGATTCAACGAGGAAGAAAAAAAATCTCATCCGGCATCTCATCTGCAGTCTAGACACGCCGTCAGCTGAATTTCGGGGGCGTCAGTTTAATGAGCGGGCTCCAAATAAGACATCGAACTTCATAAAACCATCAAACGCTTCATCGTGGCGTCCGAAAGTCAATCATCCACCAAGAAACAAGCACAATTTCGTCCAATTATGTTTTCAACCGTCATTCGTCAATAATACGTTTGAAAAAGAAAAAAAGAAAAAGTGCTGTAGAAACTTTTCAGGCGTTAAACAAATAATGCTTGCGTGTATATTACATATAGCTGACGTGTTACAACATAATCAATAGCTAGCTATTATTACAATAGAATAAACACACAGGTGCCACATCTTTATATACCCGTTTCCGGGTTTAACAGAACTGTCCGTATGTATATACGTTTAAGTCGAAATCATTCCAGAGACAATTTCTGGGAGGTTGAATGCTGTCGAGATAAAAATGTGTTTGTGGGTGGTCCCCAAGATGGCCGCCTCTACGTTACATTTTTTACGCTTGTACGGCAAATCTTATAGTGCGTCCCAAATCGCACACTTATGCACTACTCTACGCCATTTCGCAGTATAAATAGTGTGATTAGTGTGTTCATACTGACCGGGAAACAGCATATGCATATTCCGGTTAGTACAATGCTGAAAGTGCGCCATTTGAGACGATACTACCCTTTTAAAATTCATACACTAGATGGCGGAGTGTATAGTGTGTAGTATGTCATTTGGGACACAACGTAAGTCTGATTAATGACTAAAGTCTCCAGAGAGGCTGACTGTTTACTGCCGCTATAACGTAAATAAGAAATAAGGGATGTATATATATATATATATATATATATATATATATATATATATATATATATATATATATATATATATATATATATATATATATATCGGTAAATTGCGTTTGCTAGCTGTTTTACGTTGTAGTCTATTTGACTACCGTTTAATATAGCTTGGTGTAATAGCTTTGGGAGACCACAAGGGGGAAATACAACATATATAATATATATAATTGATCTCCATCTGTGTGTCCAAAATCGCGTACTGTGACAGTACCTACCTACTGCTCGGCCACTGATACAGTATGTACTGAGCATATGTGTGCAGTACGAACACAATCCGGACGTACTACTGCCGCCATGTCTTGTGGCACTGTCATGTGACCTACGCTCAGAAAGAGCCGACGCGCTTCCTTCCGCCGTTTTTTGATTCCGACAGCTCTTCCGCGTCTTCAGTCCCGTAGCCTCATGGGACAGCGCAGTGTCCAGCGGAAGCACGAGGTTGTCCGGATATTTCTCGCCTGCTGTTTTATGAATACTGAGGGTTCGGACATGCTACTCCTTTGCCGTATTGCTTTTCGTCTGCTTTTAAGTAGGGTAGTAGGGATATTCGGGCACAGCTACCCACTCCTCTAATACGGCTCCATCTAGTGGCTCTTCCGGATATGACAGTGTCTGTGTGGTTATAACGGTGTACATGAATACCTACGCTACAGGTTTACCGATAAAAATCGGGGAAATCTTTCGATTGTCGATACATGAAAAAGGTATCAATCCCAAGCCTAGTGATAATAAGAACTTGTTTTCGCTGATGCTCCACAACATTAAATGTAACTAGAAACAGATTTGAAAAAGGGCGATGTGACTTTCTTCCTCTTCTTTTTTTTTATTGCAATTGTTGGCAAATTGCTGTGGTATGATAGGAGTAAAACACTTCAGGACATGGTGTTATTGGAAAATAAATAACTTCAGGTTGGTAGCGGTGACTCTACATGTTCTACATCCGCACTTTAATACGTATTCATGTGACGGTGAGGAGGAACACAGTCCTCTCAAAACAGTGTCTCTGAGGCAGCCCTGGGATCTGAACTCACAACCTCCCATATTATTCCACAGTCTACAGGCACGGCAGTGGCAGCGCCGGAGAAGAGCGAGCTGCGTGTTAAATATTGATCTAATTGGTCCCATAGGGCCACTCGCTTATCGAGAGCCTGTGAACTGAAATGTCGCCGACTCCCGGGTGTCGTGACGACACTTAGCGATCAAACACAATTATGCTGTTTCTAATCGGGTTTAATTGGGAGATGAAAAGCCGCCCTTCCTGCCCTGCTGTCGGGCTGAGTGACGTGAGGTATCTCCCATCTGTCTGTTTTAAGGAGAATCTGGACACATTTGTACATCGATGCACAAAACCTGTATGGAATGAATTTGGTGGCAAAAGTATTCAGCTAAATTATGGTATAGCTGAAAGAAAAAGAAAAAATATGCACCTCACTGCAATAATTTTGCCTGGAAATGCTTTTTAACGTTTGGATGAATTGTATCTAAAGTGTGAGGTAGTGAGTGTTCAGTTTAAAAATAACAGTGGCGCTTATTCCCTGGCCCGTGCAAAAGTTAATTTGGTATTATGGTAAGAAGTGTGTGTGTGTGTGTGTGTGTGTGTGTGTGTGTGTGTGTGTGTGTGTGTGTGTGTGTGTGTGTGTTTCTGTGATGCGTGCCATACCCTGTGGCAATCATTACAGTCCGTAACACGACACAATTAACACGTCGCCAGAGATAAATATGCGTCTCAGGCATTAGATCATCTGCTACCTCTATGATACGCTATTTCTAACAACACGCTCTTCTGACTAGCGCTGATTAGCATAATAATCCAAAGACAATCACAATAAATGAGGACCTGTGACTGTACAGGAAGCCAATCAGTCACTCCGGAGGGGGTAAATTTTAGAGAAACAGCTCACTGCACCTGTTAGGTGTGTCCTTGTTTTCCACAAAACTGCCATCTCAGACTGGCGTGGATCAGATTTGCAAAGTAACGATGTCACTATAATATTACATCAGCCCTAAAGACTACATATCCCACGAGGCCGCTGTGGCTTACCATGGACACCTGTGAGTGTATGAGTAGAGCAGGGAAAAAAGACCCCCCTTACACACACACACACACACACACATATATCCCCAGTGCTTGGGAATAGTCAAGGTCATGAGCTGCAGTAGTCCATTATTACTCTCTTTTATTCACGCTACGCCTATTTATTTAACGCTACACTTTTCCCCATGTTTAATGATGCTATATACAATACGGCCGAAAAACCCTCACATCACACATCAACAGCTTGCATCTCGCAGAAGCAGCCATAACGAGCTCCTAATGAGTTCATAACGAGCGTGGGTGCTGAGGCCGCAGTTTGGCTGGAGATCACTAGCTGCTGGAGTTGCTCATGAAGCTCCAGAGGACCTCGTGTTCCTGAGAACTTCCTTCATTTGGCCTGATTGAGGCTTTGGGTCCAAACTCCACTGGCCATAAGTCCTCTGAGCAGTGAGTGGCTGTTCTGGCTCTCTTTCCGTCTCTCTCCATCTCTCTCTGACTTTCCCATTTCCATCACACAACTTCTACAAATCTCCTCATGTCGTTTCACACGCACTTTTTTCTTTTTTTCCTCTCTGGCGGGCTGCGTGAGGTTGGAGTGGCGATTACTACGTGCTTTTCTCTCGTGGCGGACTCGGGACGGCGGCCACACAGCTTCTCTTTTTCATTTACTAATTAACCATGCAAATGAAATCTTAAAGGCTACTCAAACGCGCTTCTCCAGGGAGCCAGCGTTGGCATTAGCTCCTGATTATTCTTGATCCGTTCATGAGAAAAAAGGAAAAGGGAGAAGCGCCAAAGAAATACAGACATAAGCGGCTGGATGGCAAGCAAATGGAGAACAAACAGAAGAGAAACATAACCTATTCATTCATCACACAAAAGTAGCAACAATCACCAGTCACTACACCATCAATTCAACCAATGCTCAGATTCCATCTCAACGTATGACCTGCTAATCCTGATTATAATACTGATCATACTGATTATGCCATTACATCAGCCAGCATCCCAATAACTGCTTTCCAGCCCAGTATACCACCCAATCATTACTCATTACACCAGCATAGCAACCAAATATCATTCATAATACTAACGTATTGAGCAGTCACCATTCACCACACAAAAATCTAAAAAATATGAACCATTAACAAGTACCACCAACCAATGACCATTCATTACCCCAGCGCACCAATTTCTACGGTTTACATCAACCTATTACTCATCACCGTGGCAACCAATCAGCAGTCATTACACCACCCTATCAACTAATGTTTTCTCCTGACCTGAACATACCACCCAAACACCTTTAGTTACATCAACACAGCAACTAATCACTATTCATTACACCAACATAGCAACCAATCATCATTAATTACACCAACATTCCAGCTAAGAAATGCTATATGTACTAAGTGCCAGCCACCCCACCAACCGAGTGCAACTCCTTCCACTATCAAATCATTTATCAGTCATTACATGGAAATATTGACGAATCACCATTCAGTGCTCAAAAATATGAACTCGACCAACAGACCGGCCTGCCACCACTCACCGAATGATGAACTACAGATTGCCCTCCACCCCAACATAGCAACAAATCACCACTTATTACACCAACGTATCAATAAATTACCACTCCATATTAATGTCTAATCTATCTAAACTATCTAATTACCACTCTCCGTATCAATATATCAACTAATTACCACTCTACTGCAATACAGCCACTAATGAACATTCACAAAGAACAAATATATGAACCAATTACCAACTACTGTCACACCACACCAATCCCCACTCCCTACACCAAAATAGCAACCAATTACAATTCTCTACAAAACCATAGCAACCAATTACCATTCATTACACCGACATAGTGACCAATTACTGTTCTCTACAACAACATACACCCAATTACCACTCTGTGCATCAATACAGTAACCAATTACTGCTCATTATATTAACATGCAAACCAATTATAATATATTAAGTCACCACAAACAATATGAACCGGCCACTGTGCCTCTGTACCAACCAATTATCAATCATTAGCAGGGATTGGCTGGAGACGGCTGCAAATGCAGATAGTTTATTATGTGAAGTACAAACAAAGAACCAAAAACAATAAAAACAAGAACCATGAACATGAACTGTGGATACGAGGCAAAAAACCATACGGACTATAAGCGATACTGTGGCACACACGACAACAAACAACAATTACAACAGTTACAACAGAAGCTTGACGGTGAGACACTGTCGACTTAAATACTTAATTACTATTACAGTTTTAATTAATACTGGAACTTAAATAGTGGTGATAAGAAGGCATAAAGAGACACAGCTGAGAGTGATTAGTGAGACATGTGTCATGCTGGGGCTGATGGGTGGTGAAGTTCTGCGCCCTTTGGCGCTACCATGACGATCATTACAACGAAATACTGACCAGTCAGCATTCAGGGCGCAAAATTATGAACAAATCACCAATCACTACCCATTATGTTAGCCTGACAACCAATCGAGGCCCACCTCACAAAATGATGACCGATCACCGGTCACTACATTAACATATAAACATATTGGTTGCTGCTTTTGACATTGTGTTCTTGGCTAATCTAAATTCAACATAGTGTAGTATCAACAAGCGAATCAGTGGGAACGTTCCCATATCCCAAGTTCCCAAAGTTCAAAACCAATCTGATATAAATCAAAATCAAAGCCGCTCACCTGGATGAGGTCGTGCGTGTCGTCAGTGCAGTAGACACGGATGGTGTACTCGAGCGTGGAGCAGTAGGCCGGGGCAAACAGCAGCAGCTTGAGGCGCTTGGCTGCGGCCATGCTGAGGGACTCTCCGACCAGAGCAAAGCGTCCGAGCTGCTCGGTGAACACGCGGCATGTCTCGGCCTCCAGCTGGCAGTAAAACGGCTCAGACACCAACTCCTCGCCAAGCAGCAGCACGTCCTAACATACACAAGGGAATGGGTAAGGGCACCGTTCACTCAGGGCCGGGTAGGGCAGGTGTCATAGTGGGCTTGCAGAGAAACGTTTACGATTCATCGTGTTTTTCTCGAGAGTAATTAATATCACATTTTGATCACGAATTAATTCATCTGAACCCATCTGAATGTTCATATTAGCTTATTTGACATGCATTATGTTTGATATCTGATGCACAAAAAACACACTGAAGCAGTTTACATAAGAAAAATGAAAGGATTCATCACATCAAACAAACCCTATTCCTTTTCCTGCGCCAATTTCCTCCTTAACTGTTTGATATTACAGCCATCAAATGAAAAAAAAGGCAAGATGCTAGCTGTGTCATTGTGAACATTTTGCTCCAGACAGCTCCGGTGATGCCATCTTGGTCAGAGAAGAAAGAGTTGACCTCGCTCATTCACGTCTCCGTGGCAACACTGCGACCAATCCCTCACCATTTTACACTTGGCCACGTTCGTTAATCAGTTAGCCGCTTTGACAATTAGATGCACTCTTCTTTAACGACTGTGAAAATGCATCAATTAAGGCCGGGCCGCGGATACGAGCTCATAACCCGTGAGTGAAATGTTTGTTAGAGCTGAAAACTCCAATATTTCATGAACAATAACAAAAAGCCTTGAAGCCAGCCTTATATGAGGAGATGTGTAGTCTGAAGTACAAATGAGGAGAAATCTACGGAGTTGCAGTCTCCTAATGAAACATGTTGTTCTTTTGTAACCTGTGGTCCAATCCAATCTTCTTATGGCTTCCGAGACTGGCTTTAATTAGACGAAAAGGCAAAAGGGAGCCTCAGTGTCGAGCACACCCGCTTTCTCAATCTAATCAACCTCACGCACCTCAGGACCTCCGGCCAGGAAATGACATCCTGCTGATCGACGAAATGAGCCGTTGTGTTCATCAATAAAATTACTATTGACACGAGCCGTTTTCACATCCACCCACTATGAAGACGGATTTTTTTTCCCCATCCGAATGTTTTCTTTTTTTTCCCCCACCTCTTACTCTTTTTCTCGAACGTCCCCATTCAGATGGTTTGATATCGACAAGGGAATACATTTCAGCCTTTCTTCCTGTCGCTTCAGACGCTCTCTGGAGAAATTAATTGCTCTAAGTCGGTCCGCGAACACTCAGTGGAGGACGAAGTTTCCCGTTTTCCTGCCCGAGTCTGGGGTACCTGGACTATATTTGTGCCGGAGGATGATTAAAAGTCCTCGTCTAACCTCAGCCAGAGACAGGCCAATTCATTCTGCAGACGCCCCGCCGCTGCCACACCAGGCGGCCTGAATAATTTATGCACAATATCGAACATGAAAGAGGACCTTCACTCCCACCGCCACCCCCCTGTTCTGCTTCTTCATCCTTTCTTTCTACCACCTTCTCCCCCCTCTTCTTCAGTCTCCTTCCTGGGAATGCTCATTGGAGGATTACATGATGTGTTTGAGGAGACGACGATGGAGACACGGCTCAAATCCGTTCATGATTCAGTTCAGTAATGAAAAGAGAGCGAAGGTGGGATAAGTTATACGAGGATGGATCCAACTACAGAACCCACACTGCTGGACACAGCGTATGAGGTGTACCATTTTTAAAAAAAAAAGTCACTTCAAGGGTATGTCCTTTCTACTATTAGTCAAGGGAACTAGACACTTTCACAGTCCATTTGAATGGAACCCTGGTGTGTTTTCCCCCAGGTATGTTTTGTTAGGCAGGTAAGAACACATCACGCTCGGACCAAACACAACTGGTACGAGAGAGTCTGAGTGAGGTGGCTGTGGTCTGCTTCCAAGGGAACGCTAGTATTCGTTTGCAGTGACAAAGGATTTGACTCTGAATTGACTCGACTGCAGGAAGTGAACCAAACATGCTGCGTGTTTTGGGTTGGGTTGGGAACCTGAGCTCAGCGTTACAGAGCTGTAGTGTTCAGGAAATGCCATGTGTTCTGGAGATTTGAACCAGCAAACCAAAAGAATCGGTTACAATCTGATTCAGGCAAAATGCACTCATTTAAGATTTAAGACATGCAGTAATTGGAGCTTATGGACCTCCACAGTCCCCTTTTATTTGTAGCAACTTGATTGGATTTCATGTCATACTAATGCCCATCACCTCATCCATCCTTAACTCCTTATACCTCTATAACACAATGCATGAATTCTTGCGAAGCTGCAACTGGGAGACCAGGCTGATAAATACACACAGTCACACACATTTTATGGCTTTATCATGGACTCACCTCCCAGGTTCCCTCATAGGTTTGCTTCTTCAACCTGATGGCCCAGTGATCGGTGCAGGAATCAGAGCAGTGCTCCATGCTGATGATGACGGGCCGAGTCAGCACGACGCCCGGCGGGCCGCAGCTCACCACCGGACTCAGCAGCGTCTGGCACCCAGCCAGGGGTAGTCTGAGGAGGCAGAAACGTGGGTATAGGGGTCACAGGGTCGGTCTACACTCTGGAGTCATGTTCGACACGCTGCGTCAAAGGTCGGAGGCAGAGCTCGAGCCGAGGTGGCTCACAGCCAGAGTTCCAGCTAAACATCTTACGCTGAATATATCTGAACTTTTCGGTTATGTTTGGGATTTTTTATTTCACTCCATTTCAAAGCAGCTTGAAAATGTATACTGTTATTACACTGGGCCGTTTTAAATATTTAATCATGTACATACCTACTGGTGTGTGATTGTAAACGTATTGCTTCATCATCTTTTTTGTTTGTTCTTTTCTCCTATTTTTGATTTATGCCCCCTATTTATTTATTTTTTCTGGAACTCAGCACTATGATAAACCGGGGCTTGTCTGATAACTTGCGTTGTTCTAGAGGAGTGTATTTCTCTTTCTAAGATACAGTGCGACTCTCTTATATGTCATCAACGATCCGGTAAATTAAAAGTACGTCTAACGCCGCCGACATTTCAATTTTAACTAGAAGAAATACAGCGTGCATTCATTTCAAAATGTGGGAGGCCCCGCTTCTTTCCCTGAGACTAACATGCGGAGAGGTCACGCCTCCTTCACAGGAAGCAGTAGGTGCAAAGGCCACGCCTCTTTTACAGAAACTAACATGCTTCATTGTGACTGTTTGTATGTATAAAAAGGAAAAAACAAATAAAGGTTTACAAAAAAGTTATCATGCTGAATAAGCTGGAAGCTTCATGAATCACTTCCTTCTGCACAGCCTGCGATGTTTCTCTGGTTTATTTGAGCCGATCGGACCACACGGAGCCCGCAGCCGGTGTTAGTCATACATTCCACACACACATACACACACACACACACACACACACACACACACACATGTGCAATCCAGCACAAGGAAACTGACTTCAATCACTCTCTGCGCTGCCTACGGGCTCCCCCGCCCCCCATCCCCCTCTTCCCCTTACGCTTCCTCTCTCATTTCTGTTCTCTGAGAAACTTTTCTGGCAGCGAGCGTGGAGGGACCTACCTCACATCGTCCTTCCTCTGCACGGTGAGGTAAATCTCATAGATCTTTCCTCGGGGGATGGCCTCGGGAGGAATGAGCAGGCTGATCCCTAATGCAAATAAGTGCAAAGACAGGAAGAAGCAGGAACACTGGGTTTTATTCACATGCAGAGGTGCTTTGATGAAATGTGACCTTCATACACGCTGCGTTAATGTATAGACGCCCAAAGAAAGACAGGCAAGGTTAAATTTCCACAGCACTGACACGCTCACGCTCTCTCTCTCTCTCTCTCTCTCTCTTGTGCTTTCAAAACAAGCACTTTTTCACCATCATCACTAGTAACGATCGACTTTGCATACTAAAGGACGTTTTTGGTATCTGTCAAAAACACACTGCTTTCTATCGACACGAAAGCACGGTCTGGAGAGGAGTTTCACACAGATTCCTGGTCATGTTGGGAAAAAGAAGATCAAACGCACCTACAGCAAACCGGATACGCAGATCACTACGATTTTTGAAGGATGACAAAAATACCGTATTTGTAGCTGTAACGTGAGTTTTGCGAAATCTTTCTTGCGAAAGAATTTAGAGATTCTTGGAATTTAAATAAAAATGTCTCGCACTGCTAGAACTTTGTCAGCGACTGTCTTTGTTTGCTTTGGCACATTGTGCGTTCTCAGACTGCTGACCAACAAGTTATTTTTTATGATGGGAGAAAGAATTTTTCTCTGCCAGCATAGTTGGTCCAAAAATCGAATGTAAAAAGTCAGTTTTAGTCCAAAAGATTATGATTTCAAACACTGATGCTTGTCTACAAAGCCTAAAATGGACCTGAAGGCAATTATCAACCCTTGTTCTGCACCACGTACCCACCATCCCTCAAGATACATGGAAAAAAAGCTTCAAGACTTCTGATCTGTGCCACCCGGAGGGTTTAATGAACTCTCCCTAACTATCTTCATAACTATGACTGAAGACCTCATCGCTAAAACCCTTTTCTTGTTACTAAACTCTTCTTCTTTACATTTAAAGTGCTTTCTGGTCCTGGTCATCCTACCCCCATATACCCCCACACTTGCAATCTCAGGTTCTTCACAAGGGGTCCTCCGGTGGCCCCAAAGACTAGAGTGACCACTGTGGGAGGCGATCTTTCACTGCCATGGTCACTGGAAGTTGGACTTCTATCCCACCATACCTGACCATAGACCAGGGTTTGATTTGAGGAGATACCAGACGATACCATTGTGCACTTCCATCTCCTTTGGATTAAACTGTCAAGAGGTCGATTATTGGTGTTTAAATTCCGTTCGTGAGATTTACACCCCTTTGGTTCTTACGCCAAATCAGCAGGTCTGCTTTGAGCAAATCAAGTTGTCCGGAGAAATAAGGTAGTAAACTTATAATGTAGTGAGAATACAAATCCAAAACCCAGATCCAAAGGCCAGTATATAAATTTCTCCCACTGATCTAGGATCAGTCTGTTCCCCTGCTGCTCTGCTGCCTTCTGCATCTTGTCCACAATCGAAAAGGATGGATTTCTCAGCGAAATTGGAAATCTCTTCCTCATTTCCTCTCCTGTGCCTCCTCACACTAACTCCTAACGTGGCAGACTGATGAGGGCTCTGCCTCTTATTGAGAAAGCTAATTGTCCCAAATAGACTCCACTCGCGCCCTTGGTAGTGGATAAGGTTACAGGCACCGATCGGTTTAGCGGCGCTCTTCCTTGGCCACGTTTTGTTCCGTAAAACAAGCTCGGGACTTGCTAATGTCACCTAATTAGAGCAATTTCAGGCCAGGGAAGGCGAAATAATTCACTTTGCTTTTATGAAAGGCTTTTATTGTCGTAACGCGATCGTTACCGTGTCAACGGGAGCGTGCTTTCCAGGTCTTTTGTTTACAGAGACCAGTGTTTAGCCGAGCTCTATGACGCCTCAGTGATCCATCGTGCAATTTGATCACCTCTGACGTACAATCGATGTTAAATCACTACAGTTTAACCTTCCTGTGCTTTTCAACACTGATCATCTCTTTAGATTTTGCAGCAATGTAAGCTTATCCAATACGTCTTCTATTTACTGAATGTATGAGCATGACTGGTATTTATTTCAATTTTTCCACATCTCTGAGTGGACGAGTTTCTGTTCCAGTGGTTAAAAATCACTCATGTGGTTATCAAAATAGTTTGCATCAGGCAAGTAAACTGAAAGTATTTTTTATCATTAAGTTAAATAAGACAGCTAGCATTACTATGAGCAACAATCAGAAATAGCTAGCTGGATAACAGTACCATAAAATTAGGTACTTTGCAATATAATATTTCAATAAATATAGTTACACCGAGGCGTAGTTGTTAGTAGGTAAACATAAATATCCGAATAGCTATGGTCAGCTGTCTATGATGACTTAATATTAAAATAAAACGTTAAACAAAATAAGCCATAATAATGTAATGCATCTCAGTAACGTAACATGAATGAGGTTCTCAAGGGTCCAGAAAGGACGGCCACATTTTTTTCTCCTTTTGGGATTATTCCCACTTCCTGTGCTAGTATCATTCCTTCATTTACGCGTTATCGGACTAGAGGTGTGAGAGCGTGTGAGAAGTAGAGCTGTGCTGTGTGTGAGGGAAAGTGAGAAAGTGATAGTGTGTGTGAACACAGGGAAGTTAACTTGCAGTCGTGTGACTCACCCGTGTTGGGGATGGTAAGACGTCCTCCCAGGAAGTTGAAGGTGCCGTAGGAGGTGTGGACGGCGTCCCGCTGCAGCGTCTTGAAGTAGCTCTGTGCGGTGAGGCGGCTGGCGAGGTGTCCGCTGTCACCGGTCACTTTGCCGTTGGCCATGGTGTGCGATCCGTTAGCCAGAGGCTCCAGCAGCGGCCCGTCGCTCAGAGAGAATTTAGGAGTCGGGTCGTGACGCGTACGCAACGAGCCCTGGTAACCGGGCGTGGTCAGGTCGGGCTGGATCGTGAGCAGGTGAGAGTTTTCTGTGCGGGGATGAGAGAGAGAGAGAGAGAGACAGAGAGAGACACAGCACTTGAGAAAATCAGAGAATGTGACAGAGCAGACCTGCCAACATTTACGCATTTTGTGTAGGGACTCACATTTTTATATCGGAGAATCATTCAGAAATACAACAAAAGAGTGTCTTCTTTTCGTCCAAAAAAATGACAGATGAGCCAATCGATCTATGAATCTGGAATGATTGACAGTTGCATACTTTTCTGAATACTTTGATGTTAACTGACTCACTGGAAGCCCCGCCCCCTTCCATCCATCTCACATTACGGTTATTTTGAATAGCGATCGTCTCGACTCGATTTTCACGCTTGAAAGATGCGGCACTTAAAATCAGAAATGCACCAGAAACACCATTTTCAGTTGTTGACAAACAAAAAAGACCAATAACTGATTTGTAATTTGTGATATAAGTGATTTGTAAAAGGACCAGATCAAAAAAAAGGACTGCATTATGTTTTTTTCCTGTCTACTACGCAGTGGGACTACGGATTATTCGTCTTCGTGGGTTGGCAGGTCTGGAACGATTGCAAAAAAAAAAAAAAAAGTGAGAGAAAGACATTTGTTCAGAAAATGAGCTTAAAGTACGCACTAACAAACAGAGGTCAGTGTGAACACACACACACACACACACACACACACACACACACACACACACACACACACACACACACACACACATATCGGACAGATCGGATTTTACCAACACCTCAACCCTGATAAGAACTGGCTCGTGGATAAACCGATCCCGCTCCTGTTCAGTGAGCAGCGACGCAGTCACGCAGATTTTTAAGGCCAGCTTAGTGGGAGTGTTTCGGAAAAGAGCCGGCTCACTTAAGCATGTCCATAGCGCCGCTCCGTTTTCCACACCACAGCCATTTTCATTTCTTTGCCATCAGATTAAAGGGGAAAATCAGCAGGGAGAACATGACATTAAGATCAGGGTGGAAAGTGCAGAGCGTCTTAGCGCGCTCGGCCGGAAAATGGCTGGGAGGGATGATGTCAAAGGTGCTCGCTGATGGACTTTCACACAAGATGTCTCACTGCTCGTAATGTACTAAGTACTAATAATGTACTAATAATGACCAGGTCATTATGTTTATGAAGTGTAACTAGCTAATTATAGTGCAGTCTAGCTAGTTGTAGTCAAGGTTTAGCCATTGTAGCAAAAGTCTTCGGTTTTATTTCCAGCTTATTTAATACCTAATTTTTAGTTTCTAATTATAATAGGTGTCTACCAAAGTAGACAACTTGCTCAATACCATTTTTTGGGAAAAGCTAGCTATTTAGTGGGAATAGGCAAATTATGAAACCCGGAGAAATAAATAAATAAATAAATAAATAAATGAAAATCTATCAGAGTAGTTGGTGTCACTCTCACACACATTCACAGGATGAAAGGCTCAGAGAACGTAAGCAAGACAGAGAACACAGAGATGGTTGTAAGAGAGGAAGGATATCGTACTGCAGCGCTGTGCCCGGTCCGGTGCCCACACACCTGGCATGGCGGGTTTGATGCCCACGGGCTGGAAGCCGGTCGTGAGGATGGACGAGTCGGCTACGTCTGCATCCAGCCCTTCCTTCTTCCTCCGATACACGAGCACCAGGACCACCAGCAGCAGAGTGAGACACAGCGCCACGGCAACGATTCCCACGTAGAGAGCCACGTCCTCCGTACCGGACACGGCTACACACACACACACACACACACACACAGAGATGCATTAAGAGCACATCTAACTATTATAGCACAAACACTAGTGCTTTATTACAGACCATATTGTTGCCTCCTTTTCCCCAGTTTAATGTTTAGTTTTAACAGTTATTTTGTCTTACAGAGTCTATAATGTGCACTTATTATTCTTTAATATTGTTAGTTGAGCATAAATACACACACTCCCAGCTAGAGGTTGACCGATACTAGATTTGACCGATAGCTTGATAAGTTACCGATAAGTTGGGCGCTACCTGCTGATAACCAATTAATCAACTGTTTTTTAAAATTGATACTGAATTTTCATTCAGTATCAATGGACCGGAACATTCAAACTAAAATATTGCTGAACTTTATTACAAAAATAAACAGTACTGATTGTACCATGAAAATGTACTGTACTTTTTTGAAATGAAATAAATATATATAAATATTCGTATATATTAACTATTAATAAATATTAAAGTAAATAAAATATATACATCCAAACTGAACCAAAAGTAACACTCCAAATAACAAATAAAAACAGAGACATCCAAAATGAATCAAGAAAACACTTCAAATAACACAACAAAATTTGTCAGTGATTTTCATTTCGCCTCTAGAGGCCGCTCTCGTACTGTATAATGACAGTGGACCCTTCTCAGCTGCTCCTGCAATGGACGCAACCAGGGAAAACTATCAGTGCGGATTTTTGCCCATAACCGATAGTTCCAGCAATCTGTTATCGGTGCCGATTAATCGGCAAAACTGATCAATCGGTCGACCTCTACTTACAGCCAGTCTTGCCAGCTCATTTCAAGGGAAAGTAGCTAATGTGTGCTCAGAAATGTTGCTAGAAGTCGCCAGATGACGTCACAAGCTAATTTGCATATTCACTGAATCATGATGATTATTTGCATACCAAAACATGTTGCATGATGAAGAAAGATTTTCGGGAAATACACGCCAAGGAAGCATTTACAGATGGAATAACTCACTTTTATTATTGTAAATATCACCAAGAGGAGAGTTTAAAACAAAAAACAAATACGTGTTTACAGATGACAGTACATCCCACTTTTTCCTAAACCACATCAGCAGGTCGGTTAACAGGAGATTCTGGGTGACATACACTTCCAAAAGCTGTTCGCTTCTTATCTCCGATAACACGCAAACCTCTGAAGCCAAACCCAAACATGTCTCAGCTGATCTACTACATTTGGAATATGTAGACATTTACAAACCAGCACTGATACATAATATATATATATATATATATATATATATATATATATATATATATATATATATATATATATATATATATATATACACATACATAAAAGTAATGTAATTACCAAGTAATTAACACAACATTATTTGATGTTTCTTAACAAAAATCACAAACAATGTAATTAACCAACAGTTTATTCCATCCAGGACTCCAAATGAACTAAATTAAAACATGTTGATCATCAGCTGAACTGAGATCAGTGGTGTGAATGATGCAGCTCCATCCAGACTTACTTATTAACTCCACCAATTAACCACCAAGAGCAGATTAATTAAAGTGCTTAATGTAGCCCTGGATGAAGTAAACATTAGCTCCAGCAGGTGCTCATTACGTAGTTAGCGTTTAAACAACCATCAGACTTAACTACAGATTTTTTTTTAGAAGCGAGATGTGCAGGGTGTGTTTTGAGTAAAACAGAGGTGTATAATACTAAAGTATGCTGGATCAAGTGCTATTTTATAAGCTGCTGAATAATGAGCACGGAAGCCATTTTGTTAAATTAATTAACCAAATTACCATTGTTTAATGTGATAATGACAACTAGGACTACTCCTGCAGCAGTATTTTGGCAATATACTAGACCTCTATTAGATGTACAGTCGTGTGAAAAAAAATAAGTACACCCCATGGAAATTGTTGGTTTTTTGACATTTGGCCAAGCAAACATTTGATCCTCTTTGAAACATACTATCAAATGACACATAAAATTGACATTTTGTAGTAATTTTCACAATTTAAATTAACAAAAAAACAAAACAAAAAAAAAAACAGATCAGTCACATGGAAAAAGTAAGGACACCCCTACATTTATCACACCTTCAAATCGGGTGTTCAAGATTGGGTGCCAGTGATTAGAACCTGCTTAGGGAGTGCAGGTGGAACCGGTCTTATTTATACCCCTCTCATATCTAGTGTCTGGTGTTCCCTTTGTTATTGAGGTGTGTGGCGTCGTCATGCCATGCCAAGATCTGTAGGGCCTATAGAAAAAAGGTTGTGGATGCCTATGAGTCTGACAAGAGATTTAAAAAGATCTCCATATTATTTGAAATACATCATTCCACTGTGAGGAAAATCATCTACAAGTGGCGCACAGTAACAGCACAGAGTTGTTTGGCCGCAGTAACAGCAGACATGTTTGGCACAGACCAAAGACAGCTTTTCAGGAGAAGCACCTCATACCAACAGTGAAGCACGGTGGTGGAAATGTCATGCGCCGCTGCCTCGGGGACTGGGCATTGATTCAACTATGAATTCTGCATCATATCAAAGAGTGCTTCTGAGGCCAAGGGTGTACTTACTGTTTCCACAGAAGAATCTCACATCTATTGATATTTCTGTTGAACAAATGATTAAAAAAGCTATTTTGTCCTTGTGGTTTTGTTCAAGTACATCAACTTTATTAACAGGCACTGTTTCAAAGAGGATCAAATGTTTGCTTGTCCAAATATGTCAAAAAAGCCATCAATTTCCATGGGGTCTACTTATTTTTTCATTTCGTATTTCAATGCTCACCATCTTCTCATTTATATATCATCGGATCCATCCTAATCTTTTCTATTTTTCATTTCAATATCATTGCTTGCTTTTATGTTGCATCATATTACATTTGAAAGCAAAGAAAAAAAAACACACTATTTTCTTCTTCAGTTCACATTTTCTACCACAGTTTTTTTTTTTTTCAGGTTTAAAGGAAAGTGCTTGTGTTTAAAGGCGGTGATCTACACACTGCTGAAAAAACCCTGTCTCGGATGCATGTTTTGGTTTAACTTGAAGCAGTGTGATCTTTTTGATTTCTCTGCATTAAGAAAAATACTTTTTCACAAAGAAGCCTTTTGTGCTGATAAGGAGGGGTAAAAAGTTGTTTGTGTGACGTGACAGATAAAGCGGGACATCGTTTAATGTACTGGTGAATACTTTTGGACTACCCTCCAAAAGTATTGGAGCAGCCAGGCCAATTCTCTCGTTTTCACTGTACACTGAAGACATTTGGGTTTGAGATCAAAAGATGAATATGATACGACTGAATCAGAATTTCAGCTTTTGTTTCCTCATATTTACAACTTAGAACATCGCACCTTTTGTTTGAACCCACCCAGTTTTTCCCCCTTCAAGTGATCAAAAATATTGGAACACGTGATTGTTGGGTGTTTCTCGTTACCCAGGCGTGCCCTGTTAAATTGATTGTTTAAAGAATGAATAGCTCTGAATGTCTACTCTTGGTTCGAGCCCTAGGTTTCACCTGTGAAGACTGCATTTGTTGTTAAAAAGGATAAAGCAACATGAAGACCAGAGAGCTGTCTATGGGAGAAAAGCAAGCCATTTTGAAGCTGAAAAAAGGGGGGGGGGATCAATCAGGCACACCAACAGAATTGGCCTTGCTGTTCCAATACTTTGGGAGGGGAATGTAAGACAAAAGCTTTTAGTTCATTTTAGACAGTCCTTTTTCTCGTCTTTTCTCATCAGCCTGAACTGAACTAAATTCAGTTAAATAGCAGAATTTCTGAATACACAAAATACACACGTATAATAAATGTGCTCTAATTTTTCAAGCCAAACGAGCATGTATTAAGAGAGGATGAAATGTACAGTAATGGGAGAGGATGATTCGAGTGGGAGGCAGAGAATGAAGGTGACAAAGAAAGAAAATTAGAGAAAGAACCAAAACAAGCTGCATGAACGATTTAAATGCATCAAATGAATCAGAATTCCGAACACGTTTCTGGATTGAAACTGAGATTGATGCTTACACGCAGACGCAGAATAAACTCTTGTACCTACTCGCACAACATTATCGGCATGTTCTTTTTGGAGCTTTAGCCTTTCGATCTACATTCTGTTTCGTTTTGGATCGGAGCTTTATTCCTCTGGAGAGCGGCCGCACCGTACCGTGTGTCTGCCTCGCGGCTTGCTACATCAGCACTCCCGAATTTTTTACGGCTGCGATATTGAACGACACACACGCTCCCAAAAGGAGGAGAGAAAGAGAGTGGGCGAGAGAATAAAAACAGATTTATCTGCTGCCTTTTTGCCTCTGCGGAGTCTGTGGCCTGCGGTGCTGAGACTCAGACAATCACGTCCAAAACAATCCTAATCAGCGGTGTCAGTGGGAAATGGGATTTTGTGACGGCCGTCGTTGTGGCACTGCGGCTCGCGTGTGTGTGTGTGTGTTTATCGCATAGCATGTGTCAGCGGTTTAGAATCGTGCTCAGAGACTATGAGTCGTTTGTCCCAACCCCACACACTTCCTCAATCCCACTATTCCAATTAAATGAAATTAGATATCAAACTCTTGATGAAGGATAACTGAGGATATAAAACCTTGAAGACCTGTAAAAAAAAATGTAATCAGTTTTGTAACACAAGCCATTTTATCGACATTAGATACAGTATATTAGTGTGTGTGTGTGTGTGTGTGTGTGTGTCTGTTTCTATATGTGTCTTTGTGTGCATGTGTGGATCTGTATCTACGTGTCTGATTCTTTGTGCATCTGTTATTTGTGTGTGTATCTTTGTGTGTGTGTGTGGGTGTGTGTGTGCGTGTGTGTATCTGCCTGTGTATATCCGTGCGTGTATATCATGGTGGAGACTCGTGTCCCCATAAGGATAGTAATATCCGAGAGTTTTGACCTTGTGGGGACATTTGTCTGGTCCCTAAAAAGCAGGTTTCATTCTTTTTTCTTTCTTTTTCTTTTTTTCTATAGTTTTTATTTTATATTTATATTTTATATTATATATCTTTTTAGGTTTATGTTTGGGTACAGGGATTAAGGTTAGGGTTAGGTTTATAAAAGGTAGAAGGTCCTCAGAAGGAAGGTTAAACAAACAAGTGCGTGTGCGTTTGTGTGTGTGTGTGTGTGTGTGTGTGTGTGTGTGTGTTCGTGTGTGTGTGTCAGTAACGCCAGACATCAAGATGCTTACCGAAGCTTGGCTACTTCTCTCTGGTGACGCAGTGAACGCAGTATTGTTTGAGGAACTCGCAGCTTTGTTTGTTTTGATTCGACAACAGTGAAATTGTCAACGGAAATGATTCAGTTGGAACTCACCCAACGTCTCCGCCAAACAACATCAACAACAACAACAACAACAACAACAACAGCAGCAGCAGCAGCATCTCCGCCACAATTAAGAGAGCTGCCAATTGCAGATCTGAACGCCAGCGTCAGTCTAATTAACCCGCATTCTAGTTGTTAATTGCACCCTTAATCGTAAAGTCAAAATAAATATCATCAGTCTGGAGTCTGACTTTCTTTTGTCAGCTGAGTGCTCAGGAGTCTAAAAGAGTCAAAGTGTACAGTGGAAGAAATACGAAAGGATCTCATGGAAAACTCGCGATGTAACACGCGAGTGTGTCTTTGACATCCGACACTGCTGCAACTCGATCTCTCTCTCTCTCTCTCTCTCTCTTGCATTCGTGGGAGAAACAGACAGGAAGAAAAAGAATATGATTAACAAACAAGTGCAGGTTCTGAGGAAGGATAAAATAAAATGCGTGAACCTATACATCCTGCAGGAAGTGTGTCTCTCGCACGTGGCGTCCACGAGAGGCCGAGCTGCAACTGGATCTCTACCTGCAGCGGAGTGTGTGTGAGAGAGAGATAGGGAGCGAGAGAGTGATGACGAAGGCGTAAACAGAGAGAGAAACTACAGGTGCCGGGGAAGGATAAGCTGAAATAAAACCCGGCGCCCTGCTGCGAGCCTGCACACACAGCAGCGAGGTTTGGAGCTGATTTCGTGTGTGTCTCGCACATGAAAGCATCATCACCGTTGACTCTGACAGAAAAGTCTCGGTAGAATTAGCATCAGTGATGCTAGCAGTTCAAAACAGGCTCAGGGTCACTTCCTGTTCCTTCCTGAAATCAGGTGAAATCAGGACGCACCTTAGTGTTCGATAACCGTCCTCCCAAAGCGGACCATGCATCAGATACCTTCGTCCTGGCACTCTCTCCCTCTCTTTCTCCCCCAGTTACTCTTTGTTTAGAACGAGAGCTCCTTGAGCTTATCGGAGCATCAGCAGGCCAAGTTTTTATCAGAGCCAGCAGGTGTCACGTGGAGCCCCGAGGCTAACTATAGACTCGGCTCATCGATTTTTTGCGCACAGGCCGATAATTGAAAGGATGTCCATCACGCTTTAATTGACAGAGCTAATCAGGTTTTATAATTGGATAGATTCTACCTAATTCAGCAGAGCTGCTCGTCTCCTATTTTGCTCTCATCCTTTCTAAGGTTACACAAAAATTTCTTTTCCGCTCAAGTAGGAACTGATATTACTCTCCTTACCCGGGCTGTTTCTCCTTCTTGCTCTAATCTCCACACTGCTCAGTGACTGTAGCATAATGGAGACCTAGGCCCTGCAGTGAGACAGGTGTCTGTAGGTGGAACAGCCCGGCCGAGTGACTCACACTAGAGAGCGAGAGAGAAAGAGAAAGAGAAAGAGAAAGAGAAAGAAAGAGCGCAGAGACTTTCCCTTCTAAGTTCCCTTCAGTGCATCTTGCATCAGCTTACAGTTTTAAAACTCCCCTAGCTTCTACCTCTAAATACCATGCGGCACTCAAAAATAACACCTCTGCGGCACACCACACAAACTGAAAACATATCGAATCATTGGCCTATTAAAGCTGAATTCTACTCTGCATACCAGACTCCATATTAGATTCTACAGTAAAGATATTTTTTTCTGTCCATTAGCACACTTTGTTTACATCCCCACATATTGGTGGCTTTTAATCGAGCATTGTAACAGTGCTCACACTTTGAGATTTCAATCAAAAAAGTTTGGATGCTGACAGAACTTGGTTAACTGTCTTTGGTCTCGATGGCACTAAAATAGCCACAAGCCAAAAATCACACAATGGAGGCATGTTATGTCTCCAGACGCCAAACACGTGAGCGTTATGTCTGCAAAAGCCCAAAATATGATTGCTGTGACTGGAACACAACACTTTTCCCCGTCAATCTCATTTCTCAAAAACTAAAAACACGCTTCTTTTGCAAGAGACATACGAGGCACATCCATTCTGCAAAGTTCATCACTACCGACTGTAGTGTATTATCTTCCTTGCTCCCCTTTGTCATGTCCTTTGGGAATAGGTATACGCCCTGTGCCGAATAAAAGCCCTGTATGGGATTACAGTTCCCCCAAGCCCTAGCAGTTTTCCACCACATTCGTCTTGAACAGGAAAGTAGACAATACCACACTGTCCACACATCCTACATATCCTGAACAACCACTGTAACAGGATCTGTATAAGCTGACAGTAGGCTAGAGATTAATTGGCCCAATTGGCCCTCAAACACTGGCTCGCTTCACTTTCCCGTGTAGTGGAAGTAGTAAAATCTATGGGCGAAGTACGTAGCTCAACTGGGAAACACTACATTCACCCTTAATAAGATATGAGCCCCATATATTTTATACCACTGTTGAATTCTTGAATCTCATTGGTCAGAAATTGTTGATTAAGTAAGCAATAAAACACTCAATTTAAAAAAATCTCTAGGGTGGTAACAGTTTCACATTGAGGCGTCATACCACCCTGTCGTTGACTATCTTTTTATAACGCATGTCCCATCATGCTTAATTTCTTACTTAATACATCTAGAAAAAAATTCTTACAAAATCCAAACCCCATCAAGGCATCAAAGAGATGCCCATCGTGAACAGAATCAATGGCTCGTTCTTCATACCGAGCTACGTCCAAAGTTCATATTTGACGTTTTGGAAAGTTCTATGATGTCCCTACACAGAAACTGATTGTGCAGAATTGACTGTCAAGCCTGATCAATGTGTATAATGGAAAGAAATTTATATTTCATGTCTGTTGGGAACAGTCTTTGAAAAGAATTATAAAGTGTACCCAACAAGAGCAACGGGTCACAAGTTCTTTAAATCACACCAATCTCTCTTTTGCAGAGGCAGAATCAATACTAGTCTTCAACACTCACCAGTGGCTGCACACTTGCACATTAAAATCAAGTCTACCAGAACATTGTATAAAACTCAATAGGAAGCCCATCTACCCCTGGGGGACAGGCCGCTGCCATTTGAAAAGCAGCAGACTTAAGTTCTTGTATGGTTAAAGAAAGATCTAAAGCAGTTTTATCTTCTGGAGACAGCTTTGGTACATCAGATGATAGCATTTGTGAACACAGCAGCACTCCCCAGAATTTCCCCAAGGCAGAGGAAGCATAGCCATTAGTCATGAACAAAATACACACTTGTTTACTTTCTTTAAAACCGCTTTTCTAACCCAACAAAGAGAAATGCTTTCATGCTTTCATTTCTTAGATCAAATTCTCATAAACCAAGATCCCACAGCAGTCCATTTTACTATGCTCTGAGATACAAGCATATCTCTGGGAAATTTTTCCAAATCCAATGGGAACCTTCTCAGTTCTAAAACAGTTATTGTTTCTCCACCCTGATATTGTCATGTTCAGGTGCTGCTAACAATGTTCTCATCTTCATTGCACGATTTGGCAGTGTACCAATGTTACTAATGACACATCATAGCTTTAAAGAACTCAGCTGTATTATTTTTTTCCTACCATCTCAAATAACTTGACCTTCCAGTTGTCTGATCTCCATTACCAGGTGCAACAGATAAATGTGGGGTGGTACAGCAGTTACCGTTGCTTCCGAACAGCTCCAAAGTCCCCTGACTGATCCTGTGCTCAGGTTACTGTCTGTGTGGAGTGTCACATTTTCTCCCAGTGTCTACAGTACTTCGGGTTTCCTCCAGGCTCCCAACTTTCCTCCCACCTCACAAAACATGCCTATAGGTGGGCTGGCTACTCTAAATTGCCCCTAGGTGTAAATGGGTGTGTGCATGGTGCCCTGCAATAGACTGGTAATCCATCCAAGGTGTATTCCCACCTCTTGCCCCAATGTACCCTGACCGGGATAAAATGCTGATGATCAGAGAAACTATCAAGGAAAGATAAACTTATCCATTACTATGGGTTTTACAAGAATATACAGTTGCAATCAAAATTCATTCCAAACAGCTGAAAGTTCATTCCAAACAGCTGAAAGTCTGTAAATTTTGACAATAAACCTGATTTGCAATGGGGGTTGAATAATTTTGATTGCAACTGTAGCACCAATCAAGTCTGTGGTTGATGCACTTTATCTCCCATTATCTAGATCCAAAAAATCCAAAATGGCTCAAAAGACTCAAATCAAGTCAGAATCCAGTATTATATCTCTTACTATCCCTGTTGACACTAACAAGGATCTTACTCATTTCAGTTTCTACCAACGTCTTGTCTTATACGGTTAGAGAAACACCCCCACCTAATTTTGGCATTATGAGATATACTCTTACATACTAATATTGGCATGAACCACTAACCAATATACTCCAGTAAACCAGTGGAGAACAAAAATGCTATGTATGGTCTAAAATTTGTGTCTCAGTAATAGTATCCCTTTCCACCACTTCTACTGCTGTGCTTCATTGTCAATATCATTATACCTTTCCTGCAAGTAAATGTTTTTTCTCTCAGCAGCACACTGTTCAGACCTGAGAAACTTGGCAGGACCAGAGAAGCGGATAGCCAATGAGACATTCTTTTTCTCCTTGGTAACAATCCATTAAGTTGTGTGAAATTATATGTATCTGCTATCTGTGGTGATGGAGTTTCCAGTGAACAAAAATACTTGTCTCTGAAAGGAGAGAGGTGTTTAAACATTACTCAACAGTGCCCTTGACTTCAGCCTCAGCCTCACATTATAGAATAAAATGGAATAATGTTTTATTCTTAAAGCAGTTTTTGCAATACAGCAACTTTGCAGTCTACACTGATTTAAGACACAGTAGACAAGCCAAGGGATGCAATTTGAAGGGAAAAATTCGCTAGACTGGAAGCAGAAGGAGGAAAAGATCTTGGGAGGAACCATCACTAAATAGGGGTAGCCCACCGTGTTTCCATTTCCTCCTCACATTTTTACTAATTTGGATGACGCTTTTATCCAAAGCGACTAACATTTGAGACAGGATACAACTAGGAATAAGGGTCTTGCTCAAGGGCCTAACAGTGGCAGCTTAGCAACGATGGGATTTGAACTCCACAACCTTCCAATCAGTAGCTCAATGCATTATCTACTACTGTCATACGGTTGTGGTATACCACCTTTACACCTAATCATCATAGCATCACCTTCAATCATTTCTGATATCAACAGCACACTTTCTTATCACACCATGGAACCTTCCTCATTTCCTCAATTTCAGCGTCTTATCACCTCTTTAAGATTCCTCCTACTCTGAGGACTTGCATCCCTCCCTTAGTTGAACATTTGACATCTGTTGCTACAGTATAACTAATGTGGGCTTTATTCTCAAAAATCCCCTACTTGATTCCTCTGTATTGTGAATACTACTGGTGCACCATTTTCTGGAAGCAACCAAGAAGTCTTTATTATTCCACAGCTACTAGGCAAAAAACTAAACTTCTGCTTTCCAAATTCAGTTCTAAATATCAACCACCAGGAACCCAGTCCAGAAAGAGGGAGTAGAAATGTGACAGGACGCTAAAAGCAGCCAGAAACGTCCTTGGGTTTCTCACACTTAAGAGGGCAAGGAGAGAAAAAGAGAGACAGCAGGGTACCCTGCTCTAGGAAGAACTTTCTCACAGATCTCACTGAGGCCACTTTCCTCCTCTATCAGTACTGGGGGAAAAGCCTTCACTCGCAGTGACACAGCATTATCACATACTCCCCAAGAGGCTTTCCAACCTGTAGAACTGAATGAAAGAACCTTTCTTTTGGACTTGGCAAGATCTTGTTTTGTTCCTGGCGTCACACTGAAAGATGGTGGTCCAAACTAGAGTTAGACTGCAATGGGGTCATAAGCTCCTCTACTTGAGAATTATCACAGTGAGGACCTTTTGTAAAGAGAGTCTTTCTCTCTGATAAATATGAACCAGCGGATACCTCAGGCGTTATCGAAGAACATTCGTCATGGAGACGTAGAGATTTTTCATCCCTGAGGCTAGCGGTGGTCTTTCGTGTCAAGATGAATAATGGTGAACTCTTCAGTTCGTGGAAATATGGCTATTAAAATCTTCAACGGGAACATGTGACCACCCTGGTGGGTCTGCATAATGCAATCTCTCACATGGTCTGAAATATAGGCTGGAATAAAGCTAATGGATCAATTCTGGACAAGGAAATCAATTAAACATCCACCTGCTGAAATTGCCATGAAGCTCTTTTGCTTATGAGGCAGAAAAAAGAGCAGGTTAAAAGGTTACTGTGCTATTTCAAATACGCAATTACTGCTAGACCACCAGAAAAGGGTGCTTGTACTGTCTTCATTAGCGCTGTTGCATAAATGAGGATGGTAATGAAGGGCTTCCTCATTCAACTCACTCCCCCCCAATCACCAGCCTAATGCCCTCCAACACCTGGCCTTGATTTCACTGCTTGGCTAACGGCCAACCTATTAATTAGCCTCACGTGCAGCACAGCGGTTTAAAAGCAGGATGTTGTGTTGGCACCAAAGATTCCTGCTGTTTGACAGAAACACCAAGCACACACATACTGCCTGCTTGGGAAATGCAGACACTGCTGCTCTGACGCAAAGCGTCCCCACAACAAGGCTTTGAGCAAACAATCGAGCCTTCTTCCCTGCCCCGAGCTCCTTCCGAGGAAGAAGACTAATGCCGCAGCCTTCAGATCATGCTGGCACTCTAGTTTATTTTTATTCTGGAATATAGCAGGAAGTGGCCCATGACAAATCCTCTTGGGCTGAACGCTCACACTCTCTCTCACACTCTCTTCACTTGAGGTTTGGAGCTCTGGGAGCAGGCTGAGTCCACAGTCTTTATTTGCCTGAAAGTTTCCCGGAGCAGCTAATTATAGCCAAAAAATAGGAGCTGTTGTGCAGACAGGCCAGAGGCAGCAGGATTTCTGCTTATTGCGATATATCACAGACTTATTGTCTATGGACGGTCATTGACTGGGAACAGATTGCGACAATAATTACAAGGTGGCTGTCCTGCCATTCTGCCTCGCTGAAGAAATAAAAAAGTAGGAACATACACTGTGTAGTGTATATAGTCCTTAACAGCATTCCCGATTCTGATAGGTCCCAGATTTCAAAAAACAAAACAAAACAAAACATCATCACTATGTAACAGACAAAAGAAAAGCTGACAAGCAGCTTCTAGAGAGAGAGAAAAAAGACAGCCTAGTGAGGGAAGGACCATTTCTGGCTGCTATAACGTAAGTTTCGTAGACATTCCACAATATTAAATGTAACTAGAATTGAATAAAAAGAATGATGTTTCTTTCTTTAATAAAAAAAAAAAAAATGTAATTGCTGCAATATTGCTCTGGTATAAGAGGAATAAAACACTTTGGGATGTACTGTTATAGGAAAACTTCAGGATGGGAAGTCTGTAATTGCATCAATGATTATTTTCCAATAACAGCATGCCCCTAAATGTTTTATTGCTTACATAAAACTATTTAGAAATCTATCTCTATAGATCTGTGATTCTATAGACATGTGACAAGAGTTAAAATAACAATAGCTTGGTGATACATGCCTAGCTTAAGCTCGCAGCCTAATGCCCTTGGACACTGAGCGATTGATTCAATCCAGCAGTCGATGCTCTGTTCTTTGCAAGTGTGTGATGGTGTGATGTGATTTAAACAGGGTTGTGTGTGTGTGTGTGTGTGTGTGTGTGTATAGTCTTCAGCGACTGCAGCAGATGAAAACAAAATGAAAATAGGTGTTCACTAAGCCTCCATGCTCGGCTGACTGTAAGATGAGATTGTGTTATGGGTTACACTGATTTAGCACCAGGGAGTTTGAGCGGAGGAGATTTAAATTCATGTAGTCCTGGAGATTCAATTCCTGTAGTCTCCCCCCCCCAAAAAAAAACAAAAAAACACTGGGGCTGGGCTATTGCTCATCCAGGGAATTAGTGAGTACCTACTGTAGCGTAACTCGTTTAGCATACGCTACAGCTCCCATGTCATGGGTTTGATTCTTGCATACTGATGAATATTCTTACCTTCCCAGAACTGTAGTGTTTTTAGAAGTCAATAAATAATTAGTGCACAGTGGCGGTTCACTGGTTAAGGTTTTAAATTAGTGACTGGAAGATCCACCAATGTTCCTAATTACTGAATGTAAATTGTTTCATTCAGAAGGGGATACTGTCTCAACCAGTCTGAGATCTGACAAAGGCATTCAAGATCACGCATATTTTTTAATGGAGTTATGAAATAACTGACGTTTGAGAGATAGACCATGGACGAAGCTCCGTCTCCTTCCTAGTTAACTTGCGAATTCCCATCTTTCTCTTTCTCCACTAGTGAGGAAGTTTCTGTACCGTCACATCCTCGTCTCCTCTGTACTATTCAAAAACACCTGACTCTTGATTTCAAACAAGAGTTGTTAGTGAGGGGTCTGGCTATTTAGCGCAAAGTAGAAGCTACCCAAAACTCCCAACAGCCCAAGTTCTCAGAGTTCTTGCCACATTTTTTCAGTTCCACATATCATTTAGTTGAGGACAAATGAAACTTTGGTCTCGTGAGCAGAATTATGGATTTTCCTCCACCAAGAAGGACACATGAGAGCTCAAATTTGCTGTAAGTACCCGCTTAGATCTGTAAGCATACCCCTTGGTTGGATCCACAGTTTGGTCCTCCATGTTTGTTTAAACTAAAATGGAATTATAAAAGAACTGAGGTTTGGGTGAAAGACCACACCTGAAGCTCCTAGTTAACTTCCTACAAATTCATATACATTCAAAAACTACCACCAAAGAGTCGTTATTTGGACATTATCCAATGCAAAGCAGAATCTGTATAGAACTCCTGCCCAAGTTGTCAAAGTTCTCAGCATTTCTGGTCTGCACAATGTCTTTTGTGTACATGATTTATGTTTTACGGTTTAGCTCTGGCTTTGAGAACCCAAGTCGGTGTCATACACAACAACCAGCACATGACGAGAGATACCTGATGATATCGTATGCTTTATTCCGACCATGTACTGTAGGTGTTTAAAATAGGGCGTTTTGCTAGTGTTAGTCAAGTAGCTTTCATTAACGTCACTGTAACTGATAGTAAAATGTTTTTTGCTCCACAGATCACTCATTCAGAGCTGTGATCTTGATTTGTCATTTTATTTTAATAATTAAATTTCAAAACCACCTTCACTGTTCATCCCTTTCTCTATTTGTATAATGGTGGTTTTGTACCAAACTTGACTCGCTCGGTTGTCAAGTTGACGTAATAAGCTCCGCCCAAGCTCCTGACATTACTACTTCTGGTCCTGGAAAGGTTCGAGATTACGCGCTCGCTAAAGCACCATGTTGGTGGAAAAGCACCGTGTGAGGTTTCTGACTGGCACCTCAACCACAAAACAGACGAATGCAAAACTTCTAGGCCTACTTTCTATTCTTTCAGTATCACCTCAAACCACAGTGGAGGACTCAGGCATGAACTCTACTTTGGGAAAAACCTTTGGGAAACCTCTCATCACTCCTCCATTCATCCATGAAACAGCGTCTGTGCAACCTCTCTTTTTATTTCATTCACTATTTGTCTGTTTAAGACACTGTCCTGGTCATTCAGAGGCACTACCAGGTGCACTGACTAGCTAAGATCACTTGGTGGTAACAGGAAGTAGTTCAGTTTAGCTCTTATTGTCAGCACTGTGAGTATATTGGCTGTATTTTATATCCAATAAACTCATGCATTGTGCTAAGTTAGTTTCCAAACAAAGTCCCATACTTATAACAGGGAGTAGGGATTATGGAGTAGGGCAGAGTTTCAGACACTTTTTTTATGTATGGAGTTCGGTTGGGTGTCTTCACAACCACTTAGGAGGGACAGTACAGAGTTCGGCACCGTGTGTTTACAAGTTTGCATAAAGTGGCAGTGTGGTTAAGCATGCAAAAATGTAGGCCATTATTTTATGCAAAATTCTGTACTCGATGAATAATTGAAGCGTGTTTTCAGCCATGACCTGCTGACAAACTAAAGCAGTGGAGGAGAACACAAGCAACACCCGTGCCCGGAGTCTGTGCACCCAAAATTCAGTTTTTAAAGCAAGTTTTCTAAAATGGAGAGAAAGAGGAAAACAAAAGGATGGGGGATGGAAAAGGAGAGGAAATGGACACAAACATGAAAAGAGGAGGTGAGGTCAGGAGAGAAAGTGGAAGACGAAAAATAAAGAAGAGATGAAAAGTAAAGGACAGGAAAAGAAAGAAATACATGTAGAGAAGACTAGAGGTCAGGAAGAAATAGAAGGAAAGGAAAGGGAAATGATAGAGATCAAAAATGGAAGACAACAAGAGAAGTACAGGAAAAATTAAGGAGAGAAAGCGGATGAGGAACTGGAGAGAATGGGTAAAAAAAAAAGATAGGATGAGGGTAGAAAAGGGAGAAGAGGGGGAAGAGGAGAGATCAGGAAAATAGGATAAGGAAAAGGAAAGAAGAAGAAAAAAGTTTAGGGAGGGGAGATGGTAGAAAAAGGAAAAAGAAAAGGAGAGGAAGAGGAAATGGAAAGAATGGTAAAGGAAAGGAGGAGAGGTCAGGAGAAAAAAGTGGAAAAGGAAATGAGAGGGAGAGAAAAGTAAATGATATAAAGAGAAAGAAAGATGTGAGGAAGAGGAGAAAATGGATGGAAAAGGATAAAAATAGGGAAGAAAACGATAGGAAAAGAGGAAAGGTCAGGAAAAAAGAAAAGAAGAGAGGAAAAAAAGAAGCAAGAAGAAAAGGAAGAAAAAGATGAGGAATATGGGAAAATGAGGAAGAACAAGAAAATAATATTTTTCCTTCAAAAAGAGAGTACAAGGAATAGGGAATGGAGAGAATGGGGAAAAGGACAAAAGAAAGGAAGAGGGAAACAAAAAAGATGGGATGTCAGAAGAAAAAGTAGAAGAAAATGAAAGAAAGAGCAAAAAAGAATAATAAGGAAGGGAAAAGGGAGGGTGTGGGGAGAAAAAATAAATAGCTATGGAAACAGAAGGAAAAAGAAAGGAAGATGTGAGATCAGGAGAGGAACAGGGAAGCAGAATAGGAAACTGGGGGGAAAGGGAAAGGATAGGAAGAGGGAAGAAGAAGTAAAAAGGTGAGGCAGTAAACAAAAACAGGACAGAGAGAGAAGGGAAGCAGAAAAATGAAAGAAAGTGGAAAAAGGCAATACGGACAAAATAGAAAAGGTCAAGAGAGAAAGAGGAAAGGAAATGAGATGAAATAAAGGGAAGATTAAGGAAGACCATGAGATGAGAAACTCAGTCAGATTTAATCAGATTTGTTTGCACTGAGTCCAAAAAATGAACAGCTGAGTTAATCAATTATGCATAAAAAACCCACATTTAAAAAAAAAAAAAACACTGAACAAAAGACACAAAAATCAAATTAATTTTTAATTGTTTGGGAAAACTCTTAATAACCTGTTCACACGTCACGCATCATTTGACACTTTGTTGTGTTAATGCTTTGCTAAATTATTACTCATGTTTTGTTCACTGATTAGCAATGCGCTTTCCCACTGACCCAGACCAAGTCATTCTATTTTACAGAAAAATATCTGTAACCGTAACTTCCTGTGCTTCCTGGTGTGTAATCGCATGTTGGGTATAAATAAGAGATGACGGGCAAGTAAGCAATTTTTCTTTCACTTTGATACCGTCTGGATAATCTCAAATCTAAAAGTGTTAAAAATATATTTTTATTTTAACGCTGATTACAGAGACGAAGCTGAGCACATATATAAAGTTTCACGGTGTATCGTTTTTACTTTATTAGAACATAAGGATAAAAAATATATATATATGAACTTATAAAATTTATACCAAACCATGGCATCATTTTAACCTCGTTCAGTCTGCATGTGTAAATAATCCCACTTCCAATCCATACGACGTTGTTTGGCCTAGTAACACACTATAGAAACGATAATGTATTAGAACGAGTGCATTAATGTAAACCTGTGTATATTCAGTATGTATTATTTATCGACCGAAATACGTCGCGCTTTTAAACTCTGGACCACATGAGACCCACATGAGTCTGGTCTTGGCACAGAGTGACATCAAATTATGGCAAAATAAAGAGCAATGATGTTTTATCAATGATGCTTTGGAACATAAATCATAGCTAGAATGTACTGGTTAAAGTAGCAAATTCCCCACACTGATTCACTGCATCACACCATTTTGACTTCATTCAGTCCGCGTGTATAAATAATCCCACTTCCAATCCACAGGACCTGGTTTGGCTTAGCAACACTATTTGTAAGGAATAAACCACTTGTCAGGTGTGCGGTTCCAGGAAAATAATCAACCTGGGGTGGTGTGACGTGCCAAGACACGAAGCGAAGTTACTGTTACCACCCTGACATTGACTTGCTTTCCAATAACAGCACGTCTTGAAATGTTTTATTCCTCTTATCTGGCAACAATGACAGTTTTTTAAATTCATTTTTCTTTTGAACCCACATAACTCATAGCTACAGTATAGTGTACTGGTTAAAGTAGCAAATTCCCAACACTGATTCACTGCATTTGTGTAAAATTGTGTGAATCTATGTATTGTTTTTGACGGCATGTTCGTTCGGTACTCACTCTGTGGGCACTGTTCGCTCGTACAGTTTAGTGACTGGAGGTCGAGACCCTGGCACGCTTTGCCGCCGGTACCCGGTGCAGGCTGGGTGCACTCCCTACTCCTCCACATGGTGCAGTCGGCCCCGCACGCTGACCATTTACTCCACTCGCTCCAGCCTCCGTCCACTAACACACACACACACACACACACACACACACACACACACACACACACACACACACACACAGAAACAAAACACAGAAAATAGTATTACTGAATCATAAGAGCATTACAGGCAGTATAGAATATATGTAGTTATTACAGGTCTGAGCCTGAACCGATTTAGCCACACACAGACACACACACATACACACACACAACATGCATGCACAAGCAAACACACACACTGAGACATTTTTCTCTCACTCTGTTTGCCTGCTTGTTTCTGTGACTGGAACAATGTGCTTTACACAACCTATATCCTGTCACACCGGTGCTGATGGTGCCGATGGTGCCGTTTTCATCGCTGCACACACACCCACACATTTTTTATGGCTTATGACCACACCATTAGATCTAAGTAGCTCCTATATAACCTACAGGTAGGTTTAAAAACGCCCTCACGAGCTGCTATTATGAGAATCAGCAAATTAAAACAAGGGAGAAGAAATGGTTCGAGGGGACACATTGCTTGTTTGGTTTTTTTGGGGGTTTTTTTTTGTGTGTGTGTGTGTGTGTGTGTAATGGACCACAAATTTCCTATTTCTTCCCAAGGTTTCGTTCTCGTTATTTGGCATCCAGGAGGACGTAAGGATCCAGGGCATGAGCGGCCTCAGGAAGGTTACTGCTGGGCTAATGAGCTCTCCTGGGGGTACTGCGATTTTATTTATTTATTATTTTTAATAATCGGAACAGAATCCAAAAATAAAACCCCTACACGTCTCAGTCTGACCCCCCTCATTAATCCATACACACCCTACACACACACGACAGCTTATTTACTGAACAGCTCCAACCTAACACCCCAACGTTACAGCCCAAAGGTCATGGCTCGGCTAAGTAACGGGTTTTAAGAACACACACCAGTGTGTGTCGGGGTCATTAGGAGAGGAGCGAGTCGTTCATCAGAAGAGCTTACGGACGATAAAGATGTCTACTCACAGCCGTTATGCCGGGAATGAATTAAAAAGGTGCAGAGGGTTTAATTCGGCTTGGCGAGATTATTACTTCTGGGGGGTGTGTGTGTGTGTGTGTGTGTGTGTGTGTGTGTGTGTGTGTGTGTGTGTGTGTGAGATGCTGACGAAGCCTTTGGCCAGGATCCAAACTGTTACATTTGGCACAGAATGTGGAACCAATCACATAATTGTCCTTGCATGGCATTGAGCAGCGCCATCCGTGCCTTATTAAAGCACAGGGGCCTGATGTAAGCGGGAATTAGTGAGAAAATGAAGACGAACGCTCAAACGTTAATCACCCGTTTCAGATTTCAGGTTTGCGCCGCGAATCTAAAATGGAGGCGAAAATTAAAAAAGCTAGATGGGAGATGGTAAGCTTGATCCTGCTTTGAGTTTTTTTCCGTGTCATCCGTGACTTTTTCAGCATGCGCTGACAAAAATAGGAGGCGTGGCGGTGGGAAACTCGACCTTTTGTTGTGAACGCTTGTTTACTTCGCTACAGTTTGGACTGCTTGGGCACTCTTTTAGCTCGCGGAGCAGCCATTTCATTTCCTGGTCTTTAAGAGCTACATGCAGACTGGCACTTGTACACATGTCAAATGTCCAAATCAGGAAAGACTGAAAGGTAAAAAGCAGTGAAAATCACACTCGGTAAATTTTTCACTGGATGCCGTTTCCGAAACAGAAAAATAGCGCCTGTGATGGCCTGCTGACCTCAACGGCTTTTCTCTGGACAGCGTCGAAGCAAATGCTGCAAGGTTCCAATCATTCGGTGCTAGTGGGGGGAAGGAGTAGTGTGTGTGTGTGTGTGTGTGTGTGTGTGTGTGTGTGTGTGTGTGTGTGTGTGTGTGTGAGACTCAATAACACAGCTGCAGCTCTGATTGTCATGTCGTCAAGGACAAAGTGGAAGGGCGTCCCTGCTGCTCTTTAGCGGGACGACAGGAGGGCCATTACAACTCAGAAATCACAAAGCCACCTCCGGCCATCATGTCCTTCACAGGACGAGAAAATCACACAATAAACTCACCAGAGGTGTAAAGATTCACAAATCGCTGAAACGGTCACAATTTTTATGACGATTGTTCATAACAGTAATCGAGAAAATGTGGAATTTATTTTTTGGAAGTTTAAGAAACAGATTTCTTTTTGTGGTGTTTTTCTCTGTGGGATTGAGTGCAGGAGGCATGGCCTGTCAGACCTAGTGGAGGGGGTGTGGCTTGTATGCCTGTCAGACAACAGTGACGGGGGCGTGGCTTGTATGCATGTCAGTCTCAGTGAAAGAGGCATGGCATCGTGCCTGTCAGACCTAGCGAAGGGGGTGTGGCTTGTGTGCCTGTCAGTCTCAGTGAAGGAGGCGTGGCCTCTGTGCCTGTCAGATAACAGTAAAGGGGGTGTGGCTTGTATGCATGTCAGTCTCAGTGAAGGAGGCATGGCATCTGTGCCTGACAGATCTAGTGAAGGGGGTGTGGCTTGCATGCTTGTCAATCCCCTCGAAGGAGACGTGGCCTCTGTGCCTGTCAGACAACAGTGAAGGGGCGTGGCCTGTATGCGTGTCAGTATCAGTGAAGGAGGCATGGCATCTGTGCCTGTCAGACCCAGTCAAGGGGTGTGGCTTGCATGCTTGTCAGTCTCCGTGAAGGAGGCGTGAGATCCAGGTCTTTTGCCAGATCTAATACACAAATAAACACTACATAGGGGGCCTACTGTACATTATACTCACTAAAACTCTAGGGACATGACAAGGGGATCCTACTACACATTACACTCACTAAACACTACACACGGACACTACATAGACTGAAGCCTATTGTACTTTAACCTGACAAAACACTACATATGGAGCTTGTCCCACTAAATACTACCTAGAGACACTACATAGGTAGCCTAATGAGCATTAATGCTATTCCTTGCCTCCCTCATCCCCCAGAACTGTTAGTTAAACCCCAGAGACTCATCCCACGTGAGGAAGAAAAGGCCGCTCTAATCCGTTATTCCATTTCCCTCCGTTTGCAGTCGGCATAATGAAAAGTAGGGCTGTAGACCTAGGCACTGAAACGTTTCTGAAACAAGACCCCGGTTCCCCATACAGAATCTCTAACGGATCCACGGCTCTTCACGCAAACACGGGCACGGAAGAAACAGCAATATTTTACCATTTGATCTATTTCGGCTCAGCTGCTGCACGCGGCACACGAATCTTCGGCGCCGAGCGTGTGTGTTACATGTAAAGCTACGCAGAGTCGAAAACCAAGCGTGAAGGAATCTTCAATAAAGTAAAAATAAATAAATAAATAAATAACAGAAGGTGATGCACGGAATGGGAAGGCCAAATGAAAGACTGTGAAAAGCAAAGAAGAGTGAAAGACAGAATAAAAAGAGGTGAGAGGGAGTTCAGTGTGTGAGGATCATCTTCTGTGCTGAATTTTATTTCACTGAGACTGAAGCACACAGGCCACGCCTCCTTCACTGAGACTGAAGCACACAGGCCACGCCTCCTTCACTGAGACTGAAGTACGAAGGCCACGCCTCCTTCACTGAGACTGAAGTACGAAGGCCACGCCTCCTTCACTGAGACTGAAGTACAAAGCCCACGCCTCCTTCACTGAGACTGAAGTACGAAGGCCACGCCTCCTTCACTGAGACTGAAGTACAAAGGCCACGCCTCCTTCAATGAGACTGAAACACAGAGGCCATGCCTCCTTTACTGAGATTGAAACACGGAGGACACGCCTCCTTCACTGAGACTGAAGCACGGAGGACAAGCCTCCTTCACTGAGACTGAAACACAGAGGCCACGCCTCCTTCACTGAGACTGAAACACAGAGGACACGCCTCCTTCACTGAGACTGAAACACAGAGGCCACGCCTCCTTCACTGAGACTGAAGCACAGAGGCCACGCCTCCTTCACTGAGACTGAAACACAGAGGCCACGCCTCCTTCACTGAGACTGAAACACAGAGGCCACGCCTCCTTGTCAGAGAGTAATCTTATTTAAGCTAACTAGCCTTTTTTTGAGCCAAAAAATATCTCTGATGTGTGTTGTGTTTATGCACCACCCCTTTTTTTACTTCAACCACCAAAATCTCTTCCTCATCTCATCTACTGCACAGGAAAAACATGGAAGCATGAAAGTGCCCTTTGGTTGTGCACTCGTTTTTTTATGATATTTCAATTTGCCCACAGTTGATGGACTCAAGGAGAAAGGATGCAACACACGAAAGCAGTTAGCAAACAAAAGCTCTGAAACGCTAATCAGCGCCGGCGGGTGTCGACTCTCACAAGACCTTCCGCAAATGAGACGCCACTTTTTCATGGTCAAAAGATGACAACCCGTGTCAGTGCTGATGCTTTCTTCAAAAGCTATTATATCTAATTGCTAGTGCATGGAAAAGTGTGTGTGTGTGTGTGTGTGTGTGTGTAAATGTCTTTATGCATAAGGTGTGCATGTCATTGTGGGTGCTAGAGCTGAGATGATAAATGATTTAGTGCACAAACATACACATGCTCACTACTTCAGCACATGTAGTGTCCCTATGTAGTCTTTAGTGAGGCATTAATGTACAGTAGTGTCCCTATGTAGTGTTTAGTGGGGCATTAATGTACAGCAGTGTCCCTATGTAGTCTTTAGTGAGGCATTAATGTACAGTAGTGTCCCTATGTAGTGTTTAGTGGGGCATTAATGTACAGTAGTGTCCCTATGTAGTGTTTAGTGGGGCAATAATGTACAGTAGTGTCCCTATGTAGTGTTTAGTGAGGCATTAATGTACAGCAGTGTCCCTATGTAGTGTTTAGTGGGGCATTAATGTACAGCAGTGTCCCTATGTAGTGTTTAGTGGGACATTAATGTACAGCAGTGTACCTATGTAGTGTTTAGTGAGGCATTAATGTACAGCAGTGTACCTATGTAGTGTTTAGTGGGACATTAATGTACAGCAGTGTCCCTATGTAGTGTTTAGTGGGACATTAATGTACAGCAGTGTCCCTATGTAGTGTTTAGTGAGGCATTAATGTACAGCAGTGTACCTATGTAGTGTTTAGTGGGGCATTAATGTACAGTAGTGTCCCTATGTAGTGTTTAGTGGGGCATTAATGTACAGCAGTGTCCCTATGTAGTGTTTAGTGGGACATTAATGTACAGCAGTGTCCCTATGTAGTGTTTAGTGAGGCATTAATGTACAGCAGTGTACCTATGTAGTGTTTAGTGGGGCATTAATGTACAGTAGTGTCCCTATGTAGTGTTTAGTGGGGCATTAATGTACAGCAGTGTCCCTATGTAGTGTTTAGTGAGGCATTAATGTACAGCAGTGTCCCTATGTAGTGTTTAGTGAGGCAGTAATGTACAGCAGTGTCCCTATGTAGTGTTTAGTGAGGCATTAATGTACAGCAGTGTCCCTATGTAGTGTTTAGTGAGGCAGTAATGTACAGCAGTGTCCCTATGTAGTGTTTAGTGGGGCATTAATGTACAGCAGTGTCCCTATGTAGTGTTTAGTGAGACATTAATGTACAGCAGTGTCCCTATGTAGTGTTTAGTGGGGCATTAATGTACAGCAGTGTCCCTATGTAGTGTTTAGTGGGGCAGTAATGTACAGCAGTGTCCCTATGTAGTGTTTAGTGAGGCATTAATGTACAGCAGTGTCCCTATGTAGTGTTTAGTGAGGCAGTAATGTACAGCAGTGTCCCTATGTAGTGTTTAGTGGCGCATTAATGTACAGTAGTGTCCCTATGTAGTGTTTAGTGGGACATTAATGTACAGCAGTGTCCCTATGTAGTGTTTAGTGGCGCATTAATGTACAGTAGTGTCCCTATGTAGTGTTTAGTGGCGCATTAATGTACAGTAGTGTCCCTATGTAGTGTTTAGTGGCGCATTAATGCACAGCAGTGTCCCTATGTAGTGTTTAGTGGCGCATTAATGTACAGTAGTGTCCCTATGTAGTGTTTAGTGGGACATTAATGTACAGCAGTGTCCCTATGTAGTGTTTAGTGGGACATTAATGTACAGCAGTGTCCCTATGTAGTGTTTAGTGGCGCATTAATGTACAGCAGTGTCCCTATGTAGTGTTTAGTGGGACATTAATGTACAGCAGTGTCCCTATGTAGTGTTTAGTGGGACATTAATGTACAGCAGTGTCCCTATGTAGTGTTTAGTGGGACATTAATGTACAGCAGTGTCCCTATGTAGTGTTTAGTGGCGCATTAATGTACAGCAGTGTCCCTATGTAGTGTTTAGTGGGGCATTAATGTACAGCAGTGTCCCTATGTAGTGTTTAGTGGGGCATTAATGTACAGCAGTGTCCCTATGTAGTGTTTAGTGAGGCAATAATGTACAGTAGTGTCCCTATGTAGTGTTTAGTGAGGCAATAATGTACAGTAGTGTCCCTATGTAGTGTTTAGTGGGGCATTAGTGTACAGCAGTGTCCCTATGTAGTGTTTAGTGAGGCAATAATGTACAGTAGTGTCCCTATGTAGTGTTTAGTGAGGCAATAATGTACAGTAGTGTCCCTGTGTAGTGTTTAGTGGCGCATTAATGTACAGTAGTGTCCCTGTGTAGTGTTTAGTGGAGCATTAATGTACAGTAGTGTCCCTATGTAGTGTTTAGTGGCGCATTAATGTACAGTAGTGTCCCTATGTAGTGTTTAGTGGCGCATTAATGTACAGCAGTGTCCCTATGTAGTGTTTAGTGAGGCAATAATGTACAGTAGTGTCCATATGTAGTGTTTAGTGGGGCAATAATGTACAGTAGTGTCCCTATGCAGTGTTTAGTGGGGCAATAATGTACAGTAGTGTCCCTATGCAGTGTTCTGTAAGGCTAATGTACAGTAGGCACCCTATGCAGTGTCCCTATGTAGTGTTTAGTGAGGCAATAATGTACAGTAGTGTCCCTATGTAGTGTTTAGTGGCACATTAATGTACAGTAGTGTCCCTATGTAGTGTTTAGTGGGGCATTAATGTACAGTAGTGTCCCTATGTAGTGTTTAGTGGGGCAATAATGTACAGTAGTGTCCCTATGTAGTGTTTAGTGGGGCATTAATGTACAGTAGTGTCCCTATGCAGTGTTTAGTGGGGCAATAATGTACAGTAGTGTCCCTATGCAGTGTTCTGTAAGGCTAATGTACAGTAGGCACCCTATGCAGTGTCCCTATGTAGTGTTTATATGGAGTTTTCAGGTGTCCGTTGTGTTTGTGGTTGAGTCTTAGGATCATCGGCTGGGTTCCAAATGCCAACCTGGTCCCTGTTGCCTACAATACACACTATGTGGAGCATTAATGTAAAGTAGGCTCCCTGTGTTGTGTTTAGTAGGATATTGCTGTTCAGTTGCCTTTCTGCATGGTGTCCCTAGGTAGTGTCCCTGTGTAGTGTTTACTGAGGGTGCAGTGTGTGTGTGTGTGTGTGTGTGTGTGTGTGCGCGTGTGCGCACCCTGTATGCGGAAAGTGTGTGTGAAAGTGTGCGAGTGTGTGTGTGTGTGTGTGCGTGCGTGTGTGCACCATGTATGCGGAAAGTGTGTGTGAAAGTGTGCAAGTGCGTGTGTGTGTGTGTGTGTGTGTGTGTGTGTGTGTCAGGCTGCACTGTGTGATGTCTCTGATGAGCGCCGTTAAGCCTGAAAGAGCCTCTTCAGCGCACTGCAGACCTAAACAGCATGACTCAGTGGACAGGAGGATCATCAAGATCAATGTAGCCATTATAACAAACACACACACACACACAATCTGCAATACACACATATAGTGTTACCTTACATGGGAGCAAATAATAGCCAAAGTGTTAGTGCTTGCTAATTACACAACCACACACACACACACACACACGCACACACACACACACACACACACACACACACACAGCTTTTTTATACAACACACACTTTACATTATTCTAATGTAGTCAGTGAGCGTCAGATCAGCATCCAAATGATTTAAATGATTAATTCCCTTGCGAGGCTGCATTCTGATTACACACACCGATGTTTTATATTCATAAGACTCCGAAGAGTTCAACATTTGTCGTTAGATTTTAGCACTGATTGCCAGCGCTGTATGATTTCTTATCCGTTTATAGTTACATTTAAGGTCCGAGAAACGAGTTAGGTCCCGTTACAATCAGTCATGATGATGATCATGGTGCATGATATCATGATATTGTATCAGAGACACATCTCCATTAAGTTTTCTAGAATTTTCATCTGCACTAATGCTACCTAAAAATACTGCCTCCCACACACACACACACACACACACACACACACACACACACACACACACGGTATCCAGATTTGGCCTCACAGAGCCATGTGTGTCTCCAGCGCTCGTTTATCAGAGCTCTCCGATGTGTCCGTGTGCCGAGCTGAGCTGTTTTCGGGTACCTGATGCCAGTCAGCAAATGATGATTTATACCAGTCGAGCTCGCCGCCGGTGGCTTTGATAAATCGTCGTGAAGCGTGCGTTGTGATTTTTAGCGCCCGCGGTTGTCCGAGCGAGTGCTTGTGCGGTGATGAATGCGCGGGAGAGGGTCGCTCTGTCTGTCTCGGGTGAACGCGCCGGAGCTGAGTGCGTACGCTGGACACCGCGGCTGTTGCGTTACATCACCAGAGCTAACGGAGCTCTCTCACTCCGTATCCATCGTTCTCCTTCACTTTCACACCTCTATCACTCATTCATGCGCACCCCTTCCTCTTTTTACCCTCAACTCACGCTTCTTTGATATTATTACACGAGGTTACAGGGTTCACGCGAGAGTGGTTTTTTTTCATGTTTGTTATATTATAGCCGTTACGTTTTGGGTACGCTGATGTCAGCAAAACATGAAGAATACGAAAATGGAATAGAATCAAATAAACAAAATGGCTCCTGAATTTAATGCTAAACACATTAACACTAACTGATAGATGAGCATCTTCAAAAATATCTGTCTGCACGAATGTTTTCTAAAATATCTTCGTACACATGAACGTCTTCGAAAAATATCTTCGTCTGCACGAACGTGTTCGAAAAATATCTTCGTCCACGCGAACGTGTTTTGAAAATATCTTCGTCCACGCGAACGTTTTTTGAAAATATCTTCTTCCACACAAACTTTTCGGAAATATCTTCGTCAGCACAAACGTTTTTCAAAAATATCTCTGTACACACGAATGTTTTGGAAATATCTCCATCCACAAGAACCTTTTCAAAAATATCTCCTTCCACACAAAAATGCTCACACGCCAACCCAGTGATACTATGTCAAAACGCCATTTTCATGTGGACAGGATGCCAAATGTTTATAGTATACAGTTCCTGCCAATATTGCCGTTAAAGGTTCCCCAGAGAGACGAACCAAACAACCCTTTCTCAGTGTTCTAGATTTAACCCCATGCACATTAGCTGTGTGAATACGCACTGAGTGTGAAAATTTGAAAAATAAGAGATATGGGGTGGCAACTGGGGAGGGAAGCACAACATATGGGGTGGCAGCTGCCACCCTTTACCACACTATAGAGCTTTTCTTTCCTTCTCCCCTCCCTGCATCACTCCCCCCCCTTCTCCGTGTATTCGTTTCTCTCTATCAAACGTTTCTTCTCACGTCTTCTCAGTCTATTTCCAATTCCTCATTTCCTCCACCTTCCCCTTCCCCTTCCCTCAGCTTCCTCCTCCTCCCTCGGTGCAGGATGATGCTATTTGTGCCCTAATCATGTGAAATCCATCCACACGCTAAAACTCCCGGTGGGGTGCTGTGATGCCCCTCTTGCCTGCTGTACTGTTTCGAGGCTTCGTTTACTTACTGTGCGGCGTCTTATTAAATTACACCGTGTGTTGCGTACCGAAACAGGAGCTCGGCTTAAGTAGCTGAACTCGGACGGAGACAGAAAGAGATGGAGCTACAGCTGACAGATTCGATTTCCTTCACTGTTTGGCTTATGCTGTTTTTCCGCCGGGCACTAATGCTTTCATAATGCTGTTTTAGTGATGAACCGTGCCGCCAGGAGAGGGTCGTGTCTCCGACATCAGCGTGGAAGCAAAGCATCAGCACCTCCATTTCAAACTGCATACGATCGATAAAAACCCGAGGATAACCAGTCATGCTGCTCTCTCTCTCTCTCCATCTGTATGTGTGTGTGTGTGTGTGTGTGTGTGTTAGTAGCACGCTGCGTGAAATCGCACACTAATGCTCATGAGTGCGCAAGCAGCTCGACCGTATCCCGAACTCTGGTGGACTCGCAGCAAGACACCGAGTCCACATGTGGCAACAGCAAAGCACGCACAGCAAATAAAAAGCATGAGGATTAGCCATGAATAATAAACACCACACGCGTCAGGCCAAGCAACCACAGACAGCATGCTGCTAAAACTGCTAGCTGGTAAAAGCAGTCGATCAGCCAGGATGTGTTTCATGTCTGACGTTTCGTTGTTTTTACGTTTCGTTTCGCGCTGAAGTTCACCCAAGATCTCACCCAAAATCTGATATCTTCAGTGACGATGTGGCTGAACGTGTAGCTGAATGCTTTACCATTAAAAGGGCGGCCATTTTGGATTAAACTAGAGTTCACTTTTACCTCGGAGAATTTATGCATCACTCCACCCCTTCTAGCTCCGCCTCCCAATGTTTAAGGGTGTACAGCTTACCGTGTAGCTAAACACTGCACTGTTAAAGAGGCGGCCATTTTGGATAAACTGAGGATCTCTTTCACCTCAGTGTGGTTCAGTATCACTCACTGGCTCCGCCTCCCAGTGTTTACATATGTGGCGTTCGTATAAATTCAGTATAAAAATGAAACTGAACAAAATGTACATTTGTACATTATTCTTTCAGATGATTTCCATTATCATATAAAATCTCATATATATATTAATGTATTTTCACTTTTATATCCAAAGTAACTATAGTTTAAGGGTTTAAGGTTATTATTATTATTATTATTATTATTATTATTATTATTATTATTATTATTATTTTATTTTTTATTTTTTTAAAATAATGCCTTCTTACATCGCCCCCTGGTGGCTTGGAGGCCCTAAGTGACTGACTATATCTCTTGTAAGGTTTATAGGGTGATACCACTTTGTATATAATAATAATCAGACCAGCACAAACTTAATAATGTTATTTTACAGACCTATATGCAGATTTAATTAAAAGATTTTGGGTGAGACACATTTACAGTACTCGTTAACCTTCGAAGCAAAACTTCAGAGTCCGAACACGTCTTGGTTGGAAATGGCGTGAATTTTGTTTTTGCTAAACGATTCAGCACACTTTCTACGAAGGCCACATCGATAATGATCTAAACACTGTGTATGTTAATGACATACATAACGCAACAAACAATGGATAATTTCTATGAGGTCAAAGTTGCCAAGAACTATATCAGTGCAGTCATTGAGGCATTTTGTACATCATTATAATTGTTTATGAACACGAATACTTTACACTACCTTCATTATGCATTATGAATTATTAACATTTGTTATAAGTAGTGTTCATAACACATTATAACACCCATAACAATTCACAAGAGCATCACAAGACCTGTGTAATGCCTTTTCATAAATGATGCAACGCAATGCCTTATGAATGCTTTGTAACAGGTTATGAATGTTATTATACATATAGAAAGTGTTACCGAGTGTTTCTTTCATGGTATTAGCATTATGATGTGTTCCAAACACTTCATAATGCATAGTAAACATTGTGTAAAAGTTCAATGCATTTTCATAAATAAGTATACTGCACTATGAATATATTATATCATCATAGTTATGAATATATTCATAGAGAATTATGTATATGGCCTTCACAGAACGTGTTAACGACTGCCTTTAAAGATAGCTAAGCACGACTGATTAGAGATCATTATTCCTGTTCTTGCCTCAATAAGACATTTTATTTTTGTCCAAAAATGAGTGCATAGCAGCTGAGAATTTATGGCACACTTATTTATTTATTTATTTATTTAAGCGAACAAGCACTTGTCAGTCCACTGTGACTGAAACTGACGCTGTTTGCTGTCAGGTCTCCATCTTTTGAGCGCGGAGAGAGTGACGTGCTGAACTTTCGCTTAAGCTAACGTTAGGTGAGTCAGTGATCTCAGGATGAAAGGAAAAAGCTACGCTGACAGGCCGATGTAGCGGTGTAGCGGTGCAGAAGCTGAATGACAACTCGGAGGCACTGTTTCTACAGCGCAGAGAGAATCGTACTGTAGCACACAGTCCCACCACTCCAATATAGGCTAAAAAAAAACAGCTTAGACCAGCTGGTTTACACAGATTAGTATGTTACTGATGGCAGATTCATTAAACTTTATTTGTTAATCCAGTTATGCTAGTCTAAGCTGTTTTTTTTTTTTTTTTTCCCAGCAGCGTTGCCACACAGCGCACTAGGAAGCGAGCACGGTGGGCGTTTACCTGGACAGGTGGCCGTGCAGGCACTCGTCTGGACGCTCTGGCCCTCGCATGCGGAGCCTCCGTTCAGGGGGGTGGGGTTAGTGCAGCTCCGGCTCCTCTTCTGCCAGCCGCGGCCGCACACGGCGCTGCACGCCGACCACGTGGCCCACGTGGACCACCCGCCGTTCACTGCTCGAACAGAGCAAGTCAGGGTTACCCGACGAGCAACACCTTTCTCCCTGCCTTACACCACCTTATGCGAAAACGAATCCCAGGTCTTATTTAGTTTTCTTTGTGTGTGCATGTGAGTCTTCCATTAGCGTTAACTAGAGACTTAGGGATGTCATAATGAAGTTCCATTTTCAAATTCCAATTATTAATTCAAGATACATAGTTTTTATCCATTTATGGTTACTTTTAATGTTACCCGACGTCCGCAAGACAAGTAGGTTCTTGTCATCGCCTACATTATAGCAGCTGTAAAGAGCTTGTTACTCGGAAACCGCAAAACATAAACGCCTCTGTCCTGAAAACTTTCCCATGGAGGAGGAACACTGACACTGGAGACTCCTTCCAAAAAAAAAAAAAAATCTTACATAAACAATAAACATCACAATATGAACGATTACACAAGTCTGTGTGAATGAGCTGTTACTGAAGAAACGATAACGTGTGTTAGAACGAGAATCTGAATTACAGCCGGAACGTTCTAGAAAATCCAACACCTTCGGATCGACCAGAAGCAAGAATTCACCGGTATAAGGTGTATTAATGCTGAAGTCATTGATATTGTAATCCCATCAGTGCAATCATAGCTGAGATATTTCACGTTTTGTACATTATACATGACAGAACTAACTTTTTCTATACATTATAGAGTTTGTGTCTAGACTTATCCTCGTTAAAAAAAAGTTTTCCACTACAGTGAGTGCGCTCTCGCAGTACTTTGATGGTGACTCATTCTACGGCTTAGTGAAAGAACATACAGTGTTATAATAAGACGGAAATATTGTTCGTTCGGCTTCTTTTAGTTTCATGCCAGTTGCCAGATTTCCTTGACAGCCTGCTCGTTCTGGGCCAATACGGCTGCTCTGGGAAATAATTTCATTATTCCGTAATGATTGGAGGATTTGCTCGCGGCTGCTTATAACGCCTAACATCTGCTGAAAATGAAGGATAACATGGAGTATTATTTGGTGGCTCTCGTGTTGGCTGTGATATTGCGCTCTGAGAAGGTGAACAGTTCACACTGCGCCAACTGTAAGTTAAAGGGGACGTCACACACCACAACGCTGTGATGCGATAAATGTGTTGTATAACAAAGGAAGAAAAACATCTTGACGTTTTCTTTAAGGAGATGTTTAACATTTGTGGAAGGAGTCTCCAGTGAAACATGACAAGCTGCAGATTTTTTTTTTGTATCTTATTACCGTCAAGATAGAGAAGAAAACGAGAGGCTGATGGGGGAACGGCTGTTTATAGCTGCTATGACGTAAACGATAACTTGAACTAGCTTGTTTCGTAATCGTTGCTGTGGTATAAGAGGAATAAAACGCTCTGCGGTTTCATGTCTTCACGCAACCCTGTCGTTGATTATTTGCCTACGACAGCACGACTCCAAGGGTTTTATTCGGTACACATTTGATGTAGTGCGCTCATACGCGGGATTCGACTTGGTTGATGGCAGAGAACGATAACGGCTCTAGCGAATAAGCAAATAAGGATTGTGTTTTGTCTGGAAAAAAAGGATTACTCGCTAATGTTTTGTTACACACTGAATTATCGGGAAAGGATCAGAATGATTAACGGAACGGTCTGCCGTTTTTTAGAACTGCAATTTGGACAAAAACATCGACAAAGCCTTTATCTTCCCTTAAACAACCTATGCTGCGCAATTTATCTTTAAATCAGCTCTGTTCATGCTGTGGGCGGAGCTAATTTCCGGGCCAGAAAAAAATGCGCGGGGCGATGGGATAATGTCATCGTTATAATGTACTTCTACTTCTGTAGAATTTATAGTCCATGATTTACAAAAATCCAAGTCAATGAGGTTTGAGCTTTAGTCAACCACAGTTGGGAACCACAAGCAATGCTAACGCTAATGCTAATGCTAATGCTAGGTTGCATGATAAGTGCTTCTAAAGGCAACCGGTGGAGGAGTTTCTCCCAACAAAATGCCTTTAAATTAAAGCACATCCTAGCACCCTGATGCCCTTGTCAAGCTACAACGGCTGCAATCAATCAGCTTCTTTAAAAAAGCTGCGCTCCTCGCTGAACCACACACACCGGTTACTCGAATCAAAATGCCTGTTTTAACACCGGTTTCATTTCCACAAGCCTGCGTGGTGTCCGAGACGCCGATACATTACTTTGCGGACGGTGTAAGCCTGGAGGATTGTGCGATGATCCCGAGTCCAAAGTTCACACTGTGTTTTTAATCAAGCCTCCGTGTCTCCTTTCTGCTTCTCTCTCAGAGCTCAAAGGAAATCTGATTTCTTCTGTTCGGGGACTGATTTGTTGTCAGGGAGCCTTGATCACCAGTCAAGCCGCTGAGGGCTCCTAATTCACAGGCTGAATCACTTCCGGAGCCTCTCTAGCGCCAGTGATTGCCCACCGCCGAGAGGGAAATTGCGCGGCGACGGCTGGCGCGAGGGCCCTGATTACCTCTTTGCACACAGTCGAGCCACGTCAAAGCCGGCTTCGTTAAAATGCATCCCTACCCTTCCTTTTTTCACGGCTCTAATAACAGCCCTTACCCCACAGCCAATGAGAGCTCCGGCAAAGCTTCACATGAGTAAACTGACATTTTTATGCGAGGTCGTAGCGGGTGGAAAAAAAAAAAAAATACCAGGATCAGGTGTAATAGTTCCTTTTGATGAAAAGCTATTCAAAAGTTTTTTTTTTGCTGTGATTATATTTTTTTTACAATGGAGGCAAATTGGGCGTCATGTTGCCGCAAATTGTACGAGGTGGACCTACCATTCACTCGCTGTGTTTCTGACTCAGATTAATGATGCAAAAAAACAAAAATTAGGCCTTTTTTTTCCTTCTGCTTACAAATAATTTCTTTATTACAGAAGCACAAAAAAAAAAAAACCAACGTCCAATCCTTTTTTCTTTCTTTTTTTTGTGAAAGTCACTTCGCCGCCCTGCTTCCTGTCCTTCTCATTATGACTAATAGTTGATAAGTGGCAGTTAAATATATTTAAAAAAAAACGATAAAGGCTAAACTCTTTCTCGTGTCCTTCCGGGAGACTGGAACTCTTGATTTCTGCCTCGTGTGACTGACTGACTGTGCCCTGATTAGCCTAGCCCATTATGTGCCTTTAATGTATGCTAGCTTCACTCCGAGGAGTCCTGGGACCTCCGTCTGCAATAAGGAATGGGCTAAGTCTGCGCATAATAATAAAGGTCAGCTAGCTTATCAAGGCAATTCGTTATCCAATTTCAGTACCAGCGTACAGAGGGAAGACGCACGGCTGTGGGAGAGCGTCGGGATTTATCGAGCTAGTCATGAATGCTTTGCTAATATCAGAGGCTGTTGGTAATATTTTGCAGCTGAACCGCAACCTAATATATTTGAACAGGCTTGGTTACTGAAGTTTCTCTCTTATTCATGACCATTAACAATTCGTTAAAATATTTAAATGACTCATCACACATAGCATGTAACACACGCCTAGCTGTCGAAATTTGTTACTTAAATTGAATGAATGACAGCTTTACTCCCGTAACCTCAGTCTAACGTACACAGTTTGGTGGTTTCTGCTCGAATAATGCTGAAATCCAAACCCATTTATAACGTTAGCATGCGGTTATTAGCGCTGACCTGCTTGCTAGCTTTTGGCTAAGTCCTTTTTTTTTTTTCTTTTTTTTTATCTCCTTCTGTGCCTCAGACCAAGCTGTCTATCAACCTGGCTTCAACTGATTCACTCTCTCCTCTCGAGGTCAAACCCCATCTCCGAGTTTTGTGTATCTATCAGATAGGTGAAAGCCGTGGAGTGTGTGAAAAGGGGACGAGCAGCTGAAGGAGAGACGCACCGTAGACAATCACGGCGGCTGAGGAGCTTTTGCGTCGCGCCACAATGTTCTTGGCCACGCAGGTGTAGTTGCCGGTGTCGGCCAACCGGGCTTGTTTGATGATGAGATTATGGTCCACTGTGATGAAGAAATTGGGGTCAGCCTTGGGGTCGATCAACTCGTCGTTCCTCTGCCATTCCACCTGGAGAATCAAACACACACATATACACACACACACACACACACACACACACACACACACAAGGAGGAACAATAAAAAGCCATTTTCACGGTCTCTGTTTGGTGCCTCTTTGACATCTGCTCAAGACGTGGGTTTAATTTTGTCATTGCGGAGCAGGACAGCGGATTAGCTTCAATCTTTTCAACCACATCTGAAGAGTCACAAGAAAAAGTACTGAATTGAAATACTGAGTATTCAGTCAGTCTGGGACATGTTGGCAGGCAGAACCGAGGCAGCCTGGAGCTGAATATTTCATGCGGCAAACGTCTGCGGGAGCTGCTGTTGTTATTAGGCCGCTCTGTCGAGCAGCGTGAGCGGAAGCAGCTGGACGCAGTCTGGTCCGGTCCTGTGCCCTCCGAAAAACTGCCTACATTATTAATGGAGCTAATGGATGTGCCAAAAAGCGGGAGCTGAACCTCTCGCGTGGCAAAACATTGGCTGATACAGACGCGAGGCTAAATCAAACGAGCGGCATAATTAGCAGATGGCTTCATCAATAAACAAGTTGCTCTCACCTCGGCAGTGGGGACGCCCTCTGGAGGATGGCAGCGGAGAAGCACTTCCTGGTCGAGAGCCACTTCTTTGCCCAACGGCTCCTCCTCAAAGTTTTTCCTCAGATCTGTCGAGCAAGAACATGAATCTTTGTTTTGGGCTATGCGAAAACAATTTGTGTAGATAAGCAACTACCATGACTGAACAGTGACAACATCCATCCATTCATCCATTTTCTGTACCACTTATCCTACACAGGGTCACGGGGAGCCTGAAGCCTATCCCAGGGGACCCGGGGCACAAGGCGGGGCACACCCTGGACGGGGTGCCAAACCATCGCAGGGCACAATCGCACACCCATTCACACACCCAGTCACGTACTACCGACAATTTTAACGAAGCCAATCAGCCTACGACGCATGTCTTTGGACTGGTGGAGGAAACCGGGGTACCCGGAGGAAACCCCCGAAGCACGGTGAGAACATTCAAACTCCGAGCACACAGGGAGTAGGCAGGAATCAAACCGCCAATCCTGGAGGTGCGAGGCAGATGTGCTGTTTTGAATTTGGAGCAGGGAATAAACACACACACACACACACACACACACACACACACACACACACACACACACACACACACGCCGTCACTAATCCGATCAGAAAGGAGTCGATCTGATCAAACACTTTAAACAAGGTCTTTAAACTTTTTACATTTGAAGATATCCGGATAACCTTGAAAATGTCCTCTAAAAGCAACCCAAAGCCATGCTGCACAACACATACAGCAAGTGTAGTTATGACAGGAAGGAGAAGGTTGCTCCAGAACTTGGCGTAGGCGTCAGCAGTCCTGTCTACAGCCGTTGTTTGCTCGCATGTTTGTTTGTTTAGGAGCTCGTGATGATCCACCTGTGTGAGATGGAACCATAGCACAGGCCCTAGAGCTTATTTAGAGCTGCTTGGATGCGATCGAGGATGTCTGTAGCCCCTGGGCCAAGCATCATCCGAGAGCAATTGCATTATCCCTCCCTAGCCCTTTCACACACACACACACACACACACACACACACACACACACACACACCACACACACACCACACACACAGTGCACATTTTCTACACTGAGAGATCCACACATACACACACACACCATAGTATGCGTCCTATACCCACAGGCTACTGACACAAGTGTTGATGGAATTCGGATTGAATTTGGTGCACCAAATCGTGTTATAGCCAATATACAGAGTTCGAGTCGCAGAAAAAATAGTTTCCGAAACAATTTTTTGCATAAATGTTCATAAATGTTCATCAGAGAGGTGCCCATGGAGATGGCTGGCCTTGTGGAATATCAGAATTTCAGGAAAGTGGAATTTGTGTGTGAAGACATCACTGCCAGTCATTTTGCACGCCTGTCCAGAACAATCATGGCGTCGCTGATGAGAGCCCCACCTCATTCGTTTTTAATTAAACTGGATTTAACGGTTCGGGGCGACACGGTGGACAGCGTGGAAAAAATTTTGCCCTGATATGACAGGCAGAGCTCGAACGGCGTCGAATTGAAAGCATCCGTCTCTTTCCCCACTTCCTGCTCCAAACGCTACATGTTTATGACGAGATTAATGGAGCTATAAAAATCCCAAGCAACTTAACAGCGTCTCGTCTCCGCACATCTGACGCCAAAGACGAGAGCGAAGCCCTCTTTGTTCTCGTGGCAGATTCTGAAATAGCACACTGAGATGCGTGACAAATCCGGTTTGATTGCGAGGAGCTCTCAGCGACAAACGTGGCCCGGGATTGGCGACGGCTGCGTCGTCTGAGACATTAGCAGCAAAATGAAGCGTCCCCTCTTCCTGTGTGAGGCCACATGATAACTGGCCACACACGTGATTTTTCTGGAGCCTAATCGCATTATCACAGTGACAGATATGGAAACGGCGCGGCCTCTCGAGGCAATTACCGAGCGCGCCGTCGCAGATTAGTGGATTACCACGCCGCAGGCTTATTCCGATCAAACTTCCCAATCAAACATTAAATAAGTCGTACAAACCCATCTGAATCAATCAGCCTCGGGGAACACACGGCTCAAGTGGTTAGACTGATTGGCCAAATGCAATTCTGAAACAATTTTTTATTACAGAGTGTCAGTAACAGCAAATTCCACGACAGCAAGAGACTCATTAAAGGAAAATGGTTCGGTGGGGGAAAAAAAGACATTTACACAAATGTTCCATTTCGCATTTTTTATTTTTTTTTTGCACTGAAGCTATATAATGGTACCCCATCCAGAGCGTAGTCCCGCCTCATGCCTGGCATTCATGGGATTCACTCTCGGGAAAGGCCAATCCCAGTGACCAGAGCTGTTCATGGATGTGCAAAACTAAGCCAGTCACTGTCAGTGGTCTACTTTTGGTCAATCCTTGTCTGTTCAGATTTACCCACTGAGACATGTTTTTGCATCTTTGTGATAATAAAACACATATCTCACCAAACATTTTTTGCAAGTCTTTATAATCTTGCAAATCTTTTCTAAACTTGCTTGAAATGACACTTTTAATCTGTTCAATCTCATTTTTTTGATAATTTCCGATACCCACCCCCAACCGCCCAATCCTTCCCCCATTTTTTGTTTTTATCTAGGTTCTTTCCCCTGTTCTTACATTGCTTGACTATCCTAATGTGTTCACCTGTTCCGTGTGTCACCTTGATTAGTTTGGTTATTTCTGCCCTGTTATTTCTGTTCCTCCTTGTGAAATCTTATCGTGATTTGTTAAGTCCAAGCCTTAGTTTCCCATGTGCCCTGTTATTTGTTTCTTTTAGTACTTCCTGGTTTGGCCTTCACTGGTTTATTATTATTTTTTTAAATTATGGATTATCCTTGTGTTATGCTATCTAAATGGAAAATGGTCTGCACTTATATAGTGTCTTTTAAACTTAGAGGTTCTACAAAGCGCTTTACACTGTTTCTCATTCACCCATTCACACACACACACACACACACATGCAAGGCGCTAGCCTGTGATTGGGAGCAACTTGATGGTCAGTGTCTTGCCCAAGGACACTTCAACATGTGGGCCAGGAATCGAACCCAAGCCACAGCCGCTCCAATCTATCTGCCTGTGTTTTCACCCCAGCTACGGACTTTGGCTGACAATGGTTCTTGGATCATACTTAATAAACCACACTAGTTTATGTGTCCTGCCTCCCATTTTCACATTACACTAGCTAGTTCTTTCCTACCAACCAAGTTAGCACGTGCTTCTTATGCAGCATTCAAAGTCAGACGCCGCATCTTTTCAAAATGAAAGAAGTAATGCTGGACACCAAACACTACATACTTTAGCTGATGGACTACATATGAAGTAAGTGGAAACATTTCATTAAAGCAAGTCTTTTTTAAATCTTGTTGACTTATAAACCTTTATCCCTGGACATTATGCCCTGGATCTAGAGATTTGGTTCTGGTTTAGATGTTTTGCGTAACTCACAGGCGAGACGCACGTAAGCCTTTTGGCTCTTCTGGGTTCCTGTAGTGCTCCAGGCCACACACTGGCACCAGTAATTCTCCAGCCCGAAGATCTTCTCCACCTGCTGGCGTGAGATATCAATCTTCACCTGCATCACTGGGAAACCTGAGGGAGACAAAGCTCAGAATTTGAGGATCTAGATTCTGGAAAAAAAAAAAAGATATGTTCAGGGTTCTTTGGAAGATTGATGGTTTTAGTATTTGGTTCAACTTGGAACTTTAAGGTAAAAAGAGAAACCTGAGGAGACAAACATATTTTTGTTTGTTTGTTTTAATGAAAGTTTCGTTAAAAAGCCCACAAACCTACATTATGTTTGGATGTTTTAAGTGTTCTAGGTTCAGCTTGGTACCTTAAAATGCCTTATAGTAAAGAAAAAACTATACAGTATATAAGTCCAGAATTTTCTCTAGATTTAAGGCTAAAGTTTCTGGAAAAGGGTTCCTTCAGGGATCTTTGGATGGTTAGTGGTTTTAGTCTTCCAGTTGTATATTATTTCTAAGGAAGATATACCTTAGAGGGAAAAAAAATACCTTTAAAAAAATACCTTTTTTCCTCGGGGAAACCCGAGGAGACCAACATCATACATTTTTTTAAAGCTACAATTTCTCTGGATTTTCAGGATCTAGATTCTAGACAAAAAAGCCTTCCTTCAAGGTTCTTTGCTTGGTTAACGGTTTCAGTGTTCTAGCTTCAACTTGGAACCTTAAAAACATAAAAATACAATAAACATTATGTATGTTTTTCAGAAAATAAAATAAAAAAGTAGAATTTTCTTTGGATTTGAGGATCTAGATTCTGGGGGAAAAGGGTTCCTTCCAAGTTCTTTGGATGCTTCATTATTTTACAGTTTCTAGTATCAACTTTTTCTGAAATGGAAACCTGAGGAGACAAACACCAGTTTTTTTTTTTTTTTAAAGCCCAGAATTTTCTCTGCTTTTGCGGACATAGATTCTAGAAAAAAAAGGGTTCCTTGAGGGTTCTCTGGATGCTTATCATTCTAGCACTGACTTGGAACCTTTTCTGAAATGGAAACTTGAGGAGACAAACATCATGTATGTTTTCTTAAAAACAAACAAACAAACAAACAAACAAAAAAAGCCTAGAATCTTCTCTGGATTTGATCTAGACACAAACGGTTTTATATAGAATCTTTAAACCGAAGAAGCCTTTGAACAGAGTGTATGAGCTCTCTGTGGGCTTTCAGAAGGGCATGGATGACGCTCCCCGCTTGGTCGTTTTCTGAGCTTTTTTTTCTTCACATGAACGAGCTGATGAGAATAAAAACCCTTTAAAACCCTAAATGGATTCTAAAAGGGAAAAAAAAAAAAAATCATTAGATATTGCGACAATTTGTCAGCCGCCTCGGCTCAATGAGCGTTGCCTACATGAGTGGTGTGAAGTCTTCCCACAAAATAATTCAATTCTGAGCTGACAGTTATGAATGAACGCCATCAGAGTTAACCATCAACCAAAAGACTGTAGCGCATTATGCATTCGTGGTTTGTAGGGAGGAAGTGTGTGCGCGTGTGTCCGTGCATATGTGTGTGTGTAAAGGAAGATTAGGCTGAGATAATTTTTCTTTGCATTATCTCAGCGGCTCTGTGATATCTCCCCTCTGGCTATCGCTCATCTCTTAATACAAAAGCATGACCTTGAGGATGTCCATGTCTCCCGCTTTATCTAGTCCCCTCACACTCGCTTCTCTTTCTCTCGCTTAAAATGCTCGCCATTTTTTCACGGGGATCTTCTCCGTCCTCTGGGTGGACACGACTAAAGAAACGAGGAAGTGCGGTTTATGTATGTAACGTATGTAAATGTCAAGCAGGACGCTTGTTTTTCTGACAACACAATGCTGAAGTAGCTAATAAGTAACAGACGTCAATCTGACACGTTAGAAAAACGTAAATATCTGCCTCAGATCATATCCGGTGCAGTTTAGGACACTGTGTGACTTATGATCATTTATAAATATGAACAAATCTTCGTAGTGTGGCGGAACGTTTTCATTTTCTAAACCAACACCACGGCCTGGAATGTTTTATTTCGCTTATAACGCAGCAATTTGTTCGTTTTATCCGTTTATAGTTATGCGTGTTATGTTGTGGAACATCCACTTTCGTCCGGAAAACTTTCTTGTGTCTGAAAACACAAGCGTTACAGCTTTACCTCTGATGCACAGCGCTGACACTGGAGACTCCTTATATATTTATTTATTTATATGTTTATATATTTATTTATTTATATGTTTATTTATTTCTACATATAAATAAATAAACATCTCCTTACAGAAAACCCTAAGCATGTACCATACACAGAGAAACGATGATGTATTCGAAAGGAGCGTTTTACTATTCTCACCAATCAGAATCAAGAATTCAACACTCAGGTGTATAAATACTACAGTAGCTGATGCGTTTCATTTCTTGTCTTTGCAATATATATATATATATATATATATATATATATGTGTGTGCATGTATAAACAGTGTATCCTCTGGACCTTTTTAGTTGTGTTTACTATAAGATCTTCTGATGAGCAGAAGTACACAATAATTCGATGTTATTACATATAAACCTGCTTCTCTCAACAAGCTCATGAGCCTCTGTGTTTGCGTTGAGAGAACACGGCAGGACTAAAATCCATCCCGGCTCCTGAGAGAATATATATGCAAAGCGCATCATGGGTAAATGTGATGGTTTTTGGCTGCATTAATTATTGTTTGTGTTAAAAAGTGAAACGCAATTATTTGAAGGGCTCGGCTCTTTGAGGGAAAGCCAATTCCAGCCCAGATTGCTTTCCTAATTGCACCGCGTTTGTTCGCGCCGTTCTTTTTTTCCGTAATTGCCTGTATTCTTCTCCGCCGAGCGGCCTTTATTTCATAAACACGACTCTGCCGCTGCGTTCGGCTGGTCACGCTTTACAGCGTGGCCTTGTGGGGTGACACGCTGAGCTGCATGAGTATGCACGGTATACAGTCAGGTGAAGCTCTATAATGAACGATTAGCCGAAGGAAGCGGGTCTCGCGATGGGGAAAGCTGTTATAATTTTTACGCAAGCGCCACGGGCAGTGGAGGCATAATTGAAGCGAAGACCGAGACGCAGACGGTACTGAACTCTTGCTGTCGCTCGCACAGGGGAGGCGTCAACCTAATTACGGCCGGGAAGACAAAAAAAGACAGGAAGAAGTCACTCCAATTAAACGGCTCGAGACTTCCTTTAATAATCCTGATAGGGAAATTGTTAAGTGGCTCTCGTGCCAGTCGTGGGAGTTGAACTCACGACGTTCCTCTATAATCAGCAGTGGTGGTGTACAAAAATTGTGTCGCTGTCCGAATACTTACGGACCTGACTGTATATGTGCCATTTTTCAGTATAAACTCGAACAGAAATCCAACCATAATAAACATTTTTGAGAAATTCCTCTGTAATATCCTTTTAATTAGAGTTAGGAATGGGCACAAACATTAATAAACAAACAAACAAACAAAGAAATAAAGCTTTTCAGGAATATATGACATGTTGTGATCGTGAAATCGGCGGAGCTTAAGCTTTCAGATAATACAGTGCTCATAAGTGGAGAAGAAACAGTTAAATATATATTTTTTTCAAATATTTTTATTACTACAGACAGTCAAACGTGCTCATTAGCATATCGGGCCACGCCCACCCGGACACTATTTCGATCGGTTTGCTCGGCTTGGATTGTAAACAGTATTTCATCGCAGTTCGATCTTGTTTTTAATAGAAAAATACTCCGTGTAACATTCCTGAGGTTTTTCGCTGGCTGTAACGAAACAGGAAGGTCGGCTGAGGTAAAAAGCCCGACGCCTCCTTGATGTCAGTGTCGGTCTTTTTTCTTTTCCCTCTGTCTGATTGTGAATGAAAGGAACATGCGCATGAGAGATAACACAGCTCCAAATATGCGATGCCCAAATATGAGAAATTAAAATGCAAATCTTCATGTCTGTCTCTGTGAGGCGGATAAGCTTTTAGATTTCATCCATCAGGAATCAAATCAAAATGATTTCAAATGATGGGGGGGGTGGGGGTGGGGGGTGGGAGAAAGAAACGATTGACGATTCAAATCCTTGCGCAAGACCCGGTACAGCGCGCCGGTTTAAAAACAGGTGTTCTGGGCACGGACCCAACGGCGTCTGCTTATCTGGAAAGAGAAAATTTAATGAACGCTTCATTGTATCAGCCAAATATCATATCATATCATATCATATAATGTCTGACTGATAGCAAATAAATTTGATATAAGGATCACAAAAAGCCTGGCAGCTGAGCTCTCGATCGTTTATACACAAAGAGAGGAGGCTCGTTCCTGACTAATCCCGACCGATCTGATCAAAGCCTGGCTGTCACGATTCAATGCTTTGATAAAATGTGATTGAATCAGATGTGGTATTAATGGACTGAAAAACACACACACACACACACACACACACACACACACACACACACACACACAGGGAATAATACAGAGACTGCAGTTCCAGTGCTTAACATTTATACATAATACATGAACACAAAATTCAAGCAAAATTTTGTAAATAAATAAATAAATAAATAAATACAGCTTTTTCGGGGAAATACGACACGACGTGTTGATGGCAAAATGGGTGGAGCTTAAGACTTCAGATAATGCCGTGGCCCTGAGTGGACAAAAACAGGGAAGTGAACTTTTTTTTTGATATTTTTATTACTACAGACTGATGCAATTTATGTAAAAATTTGAAGAGATTGATAAAATGACGAAAATTGACTTCATTTGACTCGAGTGACAACACACAGAGGGCTATCGATCAAACATGCTCATTAGCATATTAGGTCACGCCCACCCAGAAAGATTATTTCAAATAGTATGCTTAGTACACTCAATCTCTACTAGTTATGTGTTAGTATCCTACAGTGCTGTTGGATTCTCGATTCTGATTGGTTCTGGCTGTACAGGTTAATACCAGTGTGCTGGTTCTAATATGTTAATGTTGCTATAGTAACAACATACACACGGACTTGTGTAACATATAAACAGACGGGGTGGAAAAAAAAAGCTTGTATGGCATATAAGTTTTCTGTAAGGAGACTTTTATATAACGTTTATGGAAATAGTCTCCGGTGTCAGGGTCATTGCGGAAAGACTTCGCACTTTGTGGTTTTTTGGTAACATGACACGCTGAGATTTTTTTTATGAACATCTAGAGGCTGCTGAGGTAACGGCTTTAGGGCGTACATCTGCTATAGCGTAGGTGAGAACAGGAACTAGCATGTTTCGTTTAAACGTAATGATATACAGATTAAAAGCAGTCCGTACAGGATTTCGTGGAGGTTTTTTTTTTTTTTTTTGGTGATTGTTGCAGACAAAAATGCTCGATTTTGCTGCGGGAAAATACTTGAATTAGCGAAATTGTACTTGCATGAAAGTCTTTTGCAGTGATGTTTGTTGGTAAATGAGACCTTTTAGCTGTACTCATGTTCGACGAACGGCTCGTGCTTCATCAGAATGTTGTAACTGTCCCGAATCGGACCCATCATGGCTTCAGATCTCCTCTGTGACTGCGCTCTGTTTTATGGACACGGTGCTCCACATTACATCAGGAACCCGAACTGAACATCTTGTAAGAGTGGATTGCTGTCGGTCCCCGAGCGAGCGCGTTCTCCGTGACTTGGTGACAACACCATGCATTATTCACAACCCAAATCCATTCAGTGTGACTTGCTTTTTCCCCCCTGAGCTCTTCAAAGTGCCAAGAGGTGGCTGGAGGACTGTCTGCGTGTCTCTGTGTGTCTGTGTGTTTGCGCAAAAACATGCGGACCTGGGACGGACGTCATCGAGCCCGCTTCCCCCCCCCCCCATTTTTCTCACTCTTGTTTTTCTCAGGCGCTGACCTCAATTCCGTGGGGGTCGTTTGCTTATCAAGGGCGCGGCTCGAAACTCGGCAGGTTAGAGTGTGTTTTCATTGTGAGCGAGGAAATTCAATTAGGGCTCCAAAGAGACGACGGACATCCCGGTGCCGAGGTGGGGGGGTGGGTGGTGGTTGGGGTGTGGGCTTGGTGCTGGGATTCATCAGGATTAGAGGTGCGCTACTTACAACAGACACTCCTCTGCCAATGGGGTCGGGGTGAGTCGGGAGCGGGGCAGGGGGGGTGGGGGTGGGGGGCGGGTATTACTACTCAAAATGCACAAACAGAAAAGCTTATTTTTAAAATCATTTTTCATTTTCTCCCCATCGATGTAACGAAGCGCTGCACTCCAGTACACTTGACCTTATCCATAATGAGCGCCATCACCTGCATTATCATCCCAAAGGTGGTAATGATGTTTATCATTAGCGCGCCGATTTTCACGCGTAAACACAACAGATCCATTTAAAACGAATTAACGGGCTGAATAACGTCGCCCCGAATGGACGTCAAATATATTCACCGAACAGCAATCACGCACTTTGATTACATTACTGTCTTTCATCCTGGTCGCGTTCATATCGATTACACAATCCCGAAAATGTCACGCCGCAGAGCACCTAATAACATCGTTAAACTTGGCCTTGACCTAGAAACAGAATGATGAGAAACTTCTGGGTTAGCCTTTATGTGGGTTGGCCATGCACGATAACAAAAGTGTGCGCTAATTTCTTCACCTAGAGCCAAGTTTTAGGGTGAAGCCTTTGAGAAGCTCCATCACACACCTCAACAGCTTTGATTTAACTGCCCACGAGCCCACCATCCAAAGCTTTGTGATGGATTATTCAAGGCTGGAGACTGGTTCAAGGTAACGCTCTTGAAAGGATGATGTACAGCTACAGTGCATTCAGAAAAGAATGCACAAACTGTATGCTGGTCTAGCAATGTAAAGAGCCCTAAAAAAAAAAAAAAAAAAAAAAAAAAAAAAAAAAAAAAAAGGGCCTGATTTAATAATTAGCATGTTAACCCTCTACTGCATGAATTATTACATTTACATAAAAACATTATGGCTCTTTATTACTTGAATTAAATTAGTTGAATTAAAAATAATGATGGCATAAAGACCAAGAATCAAATGAAATAAAAAAAAAAAAAGTTGTTAACAAAAATAGTTTGTTGGAATCAGAATTACGAATTGTATAAATTTTCACTGAGTGACGTGAGTCATGTGTCTAAAAGGAATGTGGAGGTGGTTGGAGCGTGGCACTTGCAGCTACAGCAGCTGTAAAGACTCGGCAGCGCCGGCAGGCAGGAACGCAGCCACAGCTCAGTGCGAGTGTTAACGAGGTGCGATCGAGTCGTCACACACCTTCTACCTCCAGGTCTCGAACCTGTGAGCAAAACACACGTGAGCCCTGTGCGCTCCGGAGAGCGCCTCGAACTCAGCGCTGAGCCTCGACTTGGATCTTCAATCCGACGGGCTTGGATGTGCAGAGAGTAAATGAATCAGACTCACACTGTGCCTGTGTGGCAAACAAAATTTATTATTATTATTATTATTATTATTATTATTATTTAATCCTTGATGATTAAACTTCAAAGAACGTTCGCAATTTCCAGTGACCAAAGTGTGACGGTATTAATTAACAACTTGGCAAATTGTCAGATTTATTATTATTTAAGTGCAATTTCTCTTCTGTTCGTATGCTGGGTGTGTTTTTTTTTTTTTTTGTTTTTTTAGCAACCCTTATTTAAACGTCATATATTTATGACTGGTCGTGTAAAAAAAAAAAAAAAAAAAAAGTATATATATTATCCTCTTGTAAAGTGTAGCAAAAACAATATCAGAACTCAACAGCTAAATCTTTACATCACTGTTTTTGCCTGAAACAACTGAAGCAACTATGAAGAAAGCTCCGCCCACTGACCACGATCACGTCAAACGTCCCTGAAAAGCTTGTCCGCCCCCCTTTACCAACCATGTGTCAGAGATACCATGTGACAGTGATACTTAAGAAAAAAAATATCACCTGTAATGTTTTGTTTTAAAAAGGATCATATACATTTTACAGAATCTTATACGTTATATAGGCGCAAATTCAAATCTCTTAACCTTCTGGCAACAATAAATATTCATTTGACGCATGACTTGAGTGAAATCTATAGGCTAATCAGCTGAAGGCAAGGTTTAAATGTGTAAACCTCGCAATTCCGTTCACACAAAGCTGAGAAAATCCTTTTCCAGCCATTTTAACCCCCCTCCAATTAAAAACACACACAGATTGAGTGTTAACACACTCAGATTTACTAAAATAAGCAGCGAGCCAAGGTTAGTGCAAGTTCAATTTGACACCAGCCTGTTGATTGATATAAAAAAAATGTTTTTTTTTTTGGTTTACAGTCAAAAAAACCCCATCAACGCTTCGATATGCGAGCAGCGTGGATTGGTATTGGATTTCTGATGTCAACTGTATTTATCCATTTACACTTTTCATGTTAAATTGCCCCTCAGGGACGGTGTGGTTCAGATCGTTATGATATAAGATCGCTGTGTGTCGATGTGTGTGTGTGTGTGTGTGTGTGTGTGTGTGTGTGTCGTGACGCTGTGACTGAAAGTCTTAGATATTCGCAGCTTTCCGAGCTGCCAAGGCGCTAATTTGCTCAAAATGTTATATATTTTTTTCATTTATTAAATTTTTTATTTTTATTTTTTTGCAAAATAAAATAAAAAATAAAAAAAATCAAATAAAAGCCAAATCTTGTGCTCTGTCATTCTAGGCGACAAAACTGATCTTTTTCCCCGTGCATCCGTTTAACCTCGAAAGAGAAGCGCCAATTACCAAATATGCTAATTGAATAACGCTAGCTACGGATGGCTGAGTTTCTGTTTAATAGGCAAGATGATTTCAGCGCTGTGATACCTTTGGGAGAACTGGGCAAGGCAAATTAAATCGTGCTAATTAATCCCACGCACCTCTGCTTGGAACCATTGCTAGTCATGTTATCATTCTGTGTATGTGTGTTTCATATATATATATATATTCATATATTTTTTTTCCCAGACATATCTGTAACATTTACGAGCTAGATTCTATTGAGACTCATGCTAGAAGCGAGCTCGTTGCCAACATGTCCCTCTTTAATATGCACCTCCGGTAATAAATTAGCAATGCTACAGGTATGTGCGAAAGGTGTCCATCTGCTAGCAGATAGTAATGAAGCATTCGGGAATGTAATCAGAGCTGCTCTTTTGCTCGACACCTTCATCTCGGTGTGCCGTTTAAGCAGGTCGGCGGGAAGTGGTTAAGGTAACCCAATTAGCGTATAGTTGTGACACCCTGAATGGACTAAAATGCTTGAGGACGTGCTGTTATAAGAAAATAATCAACGACAGGTTGGTGGGATGAAGCGTTGGTTATTGTTACCAGCGTTACTGAAGTCGTATATTTATCTTCCAATAATAACACGCCTGGAAGTGCTTTATTCCTCCAAAATCCAAGATGGTTGACAGGACGTACACTTGAATTTCAGATGTTGGTGTGCGTTCATGTCAGCATACTCCAGGGAATTACAGAGAAAACGAACTGTGAATTTAGCACAAATTCTTCAAATGATATAAGGAAAAAATGAAATTTGTTACAGTTTTTGACCACAAGGTGGCACAGTCATGAAACCTCTTGGTCCTGAAGATACTTATCAAGTTTCACGATGATACGCAGATGCATTGCTGAGATACACATCCTGTTTTCTGGCATTTGCCATCAAAATTCCTTTTTGATAGCTTTCGTTCAAACAGGTCTCAAGATGATGTAAGCCAAATTTGGTGAAGATTGAACAAAATTTGGAGGAGGAGTAGCAAAAATGGCAGTTGGATGTAAACATTTTTAGCATATTATTGTAAGTTTTGAACAGTAGGTGGCACTGGCACGAAAGTTGTTGAACAGCCTCAGGTCATGGTCCTGAAGAGCCTACCAAGTTTTGTGTCAGTGTGTAAAGTCATTGCTGAGATACACCCTCACTTCCTGTTTGGTAAGTTCGCTGTCAGATTCATTGGCCCATTACGGGCAAACCGTTTGGAGTGTTCAAAATTCTTTTGATAAATTTTGTGAGTCTTACTCGGAAGATGACGCGTGCCAAATTTTGGACACATGGTTCAAAAGTTATGACCATAAACGCACTTCAAAATTAGGCCCAGATTTGACACAATGGTGGCGCTAGAGCGTTAGCAGCACTTGGCCCAAATTTGGTCAAAAAGTACCTTAGACCCTCCCCAATCAGTGTGCCAAATTTCACAACTTTTCACCAGACCGTCCTATGGGCTGCCATAGACAACCTAGCCAGTAGAAGAAGAAGAAACGGAAGAAGAAGAATAAGCCAATGTGGAATAACAATAGGGTGCCTACGCACCTTTGGTGCTTGGCCCCCTAATAACAATAAACCTGTGATTTTAATCAACAATTTCTGAGTACTCAGATTTGAGAATTCAACAGCACTGTAATACTATAAAGGAAATTACACCGTGTTTGCTGTAAAAGTGTAGAAGAACATACTATAAGCTAAAAGTTATGCAATAACGATGACACGTCAACTTTTTGCTGTCAAAACAGTGACCTGTCACCACCTAAAGTGTACGAACGCTCGCGGTGTGACAGCGAGGACTCATGCGTCTTCATATCACGCTCCAGCACTATGCAAGTAGGCTCAACCCGTTTGCTTCTTCCGTCAATCAAAACTCTCGGCGGACTATTAAGCCATCACGTTTTCGTCGCTGTAAAGCTCGTTTATTTATAACCCAAGGTGCTGATGAGGAGGCCCTGCGAAAAACAGCTCGCCTGATAAGTGATAAATACCTCGAGCCACCTGGTAAAGACCTGCATGCTAATTAAAGAGCTAAGAAAAGAAAAGACAACGCGCTTGTTCGGAGGTTAAAGGAATCAAAACACGAGTTTAAAAGCTTCTCCTGCAGAGCAAGAACGCGAGAGAAAGAGAGAGCGAGAACGTCGAACGATAACAGCAGACAATTTATCTGAGGTTCAAAACGGCCGGAACAAATTTGAGTCTGGAAGCATCCTGACATTTTCGCTGTATACACATCACAGCAATTCATAATACCGACATCACTTCCAGATAATAATACACATCAACATTACAACCTACAACCTACATTTCGTGCAGTAGGAGAGACAGCCCAGTGGTCCTCTTCAGCAAATTTGCTCCGAATGAAAAAATAAATGCTCGGGAATCTCTATCATGCTCCTGCTGTTGGTCCAGATTGCATTCTGCACGACAACAAGGACGCCACGCTCGGCCAGAAGTAATTACTTCCTGGCTGTAAGCTGTGGCTCGGAATTGAAATGGATTTTGCGTGGGATGTGGACGCTATGCTGAGAGAAACGAGAGAGAGGCCGCCGTTGTTGTTAAGGAAAAGGAGGGAGGAAAAAAAAACAAAAAAAAACAAAAACAGAAATGACTCCACTAATAGCAGATGGCTTGACATCTCTAAGGTTGTGAATCATCACAGCTCGAGGCTGACCACTTTTTTGTCTTGAGAAATGATACAGAACAGCTATTCTGACTGCTTGAGCGAATCTGGGCGTTTGTGGAGTCAAGTGGAAATTGACCGGCGAGACTCAGTGTGTCAGAACTGGAGTTCGAAATCAAAAGCAGTGTAGAGAATAGATTCATAAGAATTCAAATTTAGCTGGCATCAGCATGAAGATTATAGTAAATGTGTGGCGGCCTGGGAAAACCCTTCACCTGGTGACGTTTAACCATATTAGAGGTGTAACATAATGACCCTGAGCGGGTGGCTGACCACAGGAACTGATGATCTTTGCTTCTTCCTTCCACGCTTTATTTTTTTTCGTAATGTCTCTACTGAGAAGTCGTATATGACAGGATAATTAAGTTTTTCGTCCATTTTTGCGCATCAAACAGTATATGGGAACTACCTGGAAGTAGGAACTAAAGTTGTGAGTGAGGAACTAAAGGAACGTTAGACCGCTTGCACCATAGGAATCAATTGAGCCAATCTTTTGGTCATACCTAATCTGCGCAGAATTGAAAAAAAAAAAATCAATTCAAATGCCGCTTGTTGCGATGTTGCTGAAACTGCGCGAGTACGTCGAAAATTAACGATCGACTGTCACTTTGTCGCTTGCTAGTCAAGATGCCGAGACATGATCTCAATGTCATTTTGTTGGGTCAACATACACTATATGGCCAAACGTTTGTTGACACCTGACCATAACAGCCATATGTGTTCTTCCCCAAACAAAGTTTGAAGCACATGATTGTCTAGAATGTCTTTGCATGCTGTAGCATTACAATTTCACTTCACTGGAACTAAAAGGCCCAAACCTGTTCCAGCATGACGACGCCCTTGTGCACAAAGCGAGCCCCATGAAGACATGGTGTGCCAAGGCTGGAGTGGAAGAACTCGAGTGTCCTGCACAGAGCCCTGACCTCAACCACACTGAACACCTTTGGGATGAACTGGAACGCCGACTGAACCCCAGGCCTCCTCAGCAAAGATCAGTGCCTGAGCCACGCTCCAAAATCTAGTGGAAAGCCTTCCCAGAAGAGTGGAGGCAAACAGGGACTGAATCTGGAATGGGATGTTCAACAAGCACATATAGGTGTGGCAGTCAGGTGTCTACAAACATTCGGCCATATAGTGTATGTTCTAGGTGAAAAAAAGCTCCAAAAAGTGTTGGTAGAAAACTTGACTGGTTCCTAGAATTCAGCCGCAGCAACTTCTGATGGGTTTTCCTACACCGCCACACACATACCATCCATTATAACTGCAACATGCTTTGTTATTCTATAGCTATTGATAGAGCCTTTTTGAGTTGATGTAATAAGCACTGTTTATTTATTCAGGGCTTTTTTTTTTTTTTTTTTATGTTCAGTGCATCAGATCTCTCCCTTGCGAGGGAGATGGCAAGCCGCCCAGTTTATGTCGGGGCATTTTGGAAAAGCATTTCTCCTCCTCGCATCCACACTTACCTCGTCCACGACACTCGTCCCCGTTTGTTTTCTTTTCATTTTGTACCCATTTTGAGCAGAACGAATTATCTCCTTGAATTGCAGCAAGTTTGTTTACCACCAATGAAAAGCTTAAGGTCAAAAAGGTCAGAAGTTACTGCTGTTTAAGTTCCACAGTGAAGATCCTGTTATACCACAGCGCTGCTGAATTCTTCATTCTGATTGGTCAGAGGGTGTTGAATTCTTTCTTACGATAGTTACAGCTGTGAGGAAAATCACAGGTTTATATCAACGTGCTTGTTTTAATACATTATCGCTTCTACAGTACGACACGTTTTTGTTTTTTGTTTTTTTCTTAAGCATTTATGGAAGGAGTCTCCAGTGTCAGTCGTTTGTAACCAGCAAAAGGTAAAGTTGTAACGTTACACTTCTCTGTAACATGATAAACTTCACATAAACGTTAAAAAAACACAAACATTCAACATTAATGGAATTGGAGTTGGAATATTTAAGAAAGTCTTTGCGATTTCTCCGTTAAACTCCAGGTGTTTATTTTTTTTTTCCCATTTGTTTCATTAGATTAGAGAGAGGAAAAATAGGGGCGTGTGACAGAACGACTATTTATAGCTGCTATAACTTAAGTGATAACATGAACACAACATTATATGTAACTATAAATGGATTAAAAAAGTACAATATGTTGTTCTTTAATAAATAAATTGTAATGGTTGACAAATTGCTGTGATATAAAAGGAATAAAGCACTTCAAGGTGTGCAGGAAAATAGGGAAAAAATCTTTTGGGGCAGCCTTGCATCTGGATTACCGGCGCCACTGACCTTGCCATCTGTTTCCGGTGCCTCATCACCAACCCTGGTCCACATCACCCACGCAGACAGGATGAAATACAAAGCCCATTACCTAGAACGCTGCTAATAACGCCTTATCAATTAGCCCCATCGCTATTGATCGATGCCTTGCAGGTGGTAGAGCCCATTATGACTCATTTAGGAGTAGACTGGCCGCTTGCTTCTTCTCCGGTTTCCTCCTGTTCATTAGCGCGCGGACTTTAGACATATCAGCTCCATCTTAAATGACGGCTTGATCATCCTCCGATGGCCCATTAAATATCATGTTTAAGCCTTCTCTGGGTGTGCTATTTGCATTTCAGAGAGAACTATTTGGTCCCTGATGTCTGATAACATTTAAGCGTTTCATTTCATTGTCTCGGCGTGCTCTCGAAAATAAAAGTCTCTTAAGGAAAATGCTCAAATAAACCGTGTCAGTTAAAAAAAAATAATTAAAAAAAAAAAAACAGTCGGTTTGCTACACCTACGCAAATTAATACAATTATAATTGAGATGATTTAAAAAAAAATTCACACTGATTGAAAACCAACCACCTACGTTCAGCACTATTTGTTACTGAGGAATAAAAGCAGTGCCGGAGAAAGAAAAAAAAACACGTTTTGCAAAGCTCGACCTCATTATTTGCCCATCTTGTGAGCAATTAAGCTGAAATTATTTAGGCTCCTGCATGCTGGCAGTGACAATAAGTCCAAGAAGTGAAAATTATTCTTTAGCAACTCGTTTCAGATTTGGCCTCAGCTTCCCCAACGGCACTCTGTTAGTCACGAGTAGATCCATTCATTTCATAGTTTTTTTTTCTCCAACCAAAAGTCAGAAAAGAAAGGCTATAAAGATTTCGTCTGGCCTGATCTTAGCGCCCGGTTTTGACAACTCCTAATGAGTGCCAACTTGAGAAAACGTAACGCTAATTAATTAGATGTTACTGTGTAAAGCATATGGAGTCATATTAATAGAGGCTTTTAGAGGAGATTTTACCATTTCATCACTATTTTGCCAGGTATACCTAACATACAGGTACAGTTACTACCTATTCACAACTCATCAGCCATCCATCAGTGGTGAGGGTCCACCCCTGGAGGACAGCTGTGCACCTATTTAGGTGGTGTACTTCGCAAAATGGCCAGTGAATGTAGATACAAGGCAGGTGTGTGAATTTGGTTTGACGAAAAAAAAAAAATAAGACAACCTTTTCCCCATGACAAAACCAAACAATGCGTAAAGAATAACACGAGGCAGGCCGCGCTATTGTAGGAAAATAATCAACGCCAGGGTAGTGTGATATGCCCCGACGCAAAGGTATCACCCTGAAGTGGACTATTTTCCTATAATAGTGTGGTCCAAAGTGTTTTATTGCTCTTACACCAGGTTAATAAGGGTCACACCTCTCGTACTACTCACTACTAGATACGTGTTCTCTCTGATTGTCTTTTTAGTTGGATAAAGATGTCATACTGCTTGCTTGTTCGGTAACATGAGCAATAAACTACGGCTAAAAAAACCCAGCAGCCTTCACAAAAATAATATGGTAAAAAGTATAAATATAATAAACAAAGCAATCCTAATGAAAAAATACAATCAAGTCTCTTCGTATGTATGCAGTCTGTAAGTATTTATCCTGCACTGACCAACATTTTAAAGATTTAGTTAGGCCATGTTAAAAAATGTCAGTACACAGACCGCTGCCATGCCTTAAGGGTAGTGTTGCCTTCTGAGAGCTTTTTATCAACAGTATAATACGAGGCAAAAAGAAGTCAAAGTGTACAAATGCGGAGCAATATCAATACGCAGTACATGCTGCATTCTGCCCTAGAGGCAGCCGGGCCTTTAGGTCACTTGGTAGGGTGTTGGATTATGATGTGTGTTGGTCCTGCTCCAGGAAATCTTGCATTACACAGTTGAGGTGACCCAGATCAACATCTGCTGATGGCTATCAGCCAAAACATACTACCTAGGAACCTTACTTTCTATTAGCACTATGTATTACTACACTATTCCTTCAGGTCATGTACAGTGTGGGAGTTGCCAAACATCACTGAGGGCCCTGTGCAACAGAATGATGTGTTTTTTGAATATCTAAGTAGCTGTCTGCAACATGACTAACACTTTTCTCTAAGATGTGCTTCTAAGAACCAAAGCTTATACAGTTAACCCTCAACAGATCCTTGATTCAAGCAAATTGTGCTTCTGCTTTTGTTTTCCCTGAATGTGTGCACCTGTTCCATGTTTCTCCTTGATAAATCTGTGTATTTATACTCTGTATTTCCCTATGTCTTACCATGCGTTTGATATTAATTCTGACCCAAGATATTATGTCATTGTTTGTGTTTCTTAGGGTGCTTTCACACATATTAGTCTGTTTGCTGAGTCTGAATCAATGTTTGCTTTCTATTTGGTTTGGTTTCACACTGCACATAATAATAATAATAATAAAAAAAACTTTCCCTCTTTCATTCGTTGGTCATAAATACTGCAATAGAAAATAGTAAACAATACTTTTCCAAGTGTAGATATCACTAAATTCACCTGAATTCAGCCGACCTTCATAAATTATCATTATTATTATTATGGTTTTTTTTTTTGTTTGTTTTTTTTTTTAACTCAACCAAGGTGTTTGGTTCCCATCCAGCAAAACTTTCAGAAAGTCAGAAAGAAGAAATTTTTATAAAGTTTTAGAAGTTTTGTGAAATTGAGTCTTCTGCCCTGATCTTGATCCTTCACTCTGTAAGTGCAGGAACAATAGGGATGATTGTTCAAGAGAAACGTCTCACAACCCATCACCCAACAGTCACGTTTAATGAAAGGGATTAGAGTCGAGATTCGAGTCGAGAAAGGACTTAATTACACTGTTCAGCGAGAGTGGACAGGACAGCAATAGCTCTCGCCAATTTCAGAGAATGGCCTATAATTCCCTCTCCCTCAGGCTATTCATCCACTCTCCTCATGCACGCTCTTGCTCGCCTCGGGACCAAGACTCACTCTTCATAATGAAAAACCCGTAAGTAAGACGGTTAAGCAGGCTAGCAGGAATGTCTTTTTCATGAACAAACTCTTTAGCATCGCAGTTTCCTTCTCAACAGGTGGGTGACAAATTAAAGGAAAATCTATTGCATTCAATTAGACTGGTATGATTCCAGGGAAGCATCACTGCAAATCAATACAAAGCTTTTCTGACTGATCGCCTTTATCCTATGATGAAACATTTCTATCCTGATAGGCGGGGTCTCTTCCGGTATGACTCCGCCCCCATTTATATCCCACAAGGGCTCACTGAATGGTTCGATGAGGATGAAAATGATGCAACTCATATGCTACGGCTTTCACAATCACCAGATCTCAACCTTGTTGAACACCTACGAGGGACTTTGGAGCGACATGTTAGACGGCATGCTCCATCACCACCGCCACTTGCTCAAGATTTGTTCAGAATTTTTAAGTAGCCATTTGCAACGTGACTTTAACATGTTTCACATAGTGAGAGACTCTAGTATGTGTTCCTAAGAGCCATAACTGTACAGTTAGCCCTCAGTATATCAGTATTTCAACAGACACAAGACTGAAGACTGGACTGGAGTTCTATAGATCTTTTTTTTTTTTCTTCAAGAAGACCAATGTAGCATTATAGTGATCAGTCAGACTGATAAAATATACAGGAGAAAGGAAAGGTAAGTGAAGGGATTTCTGCTCAGTGTGAATGTCCCTGATTTACAACAAACACTTTGTCGTGAGCAGCAGTGTTGATGAAAGTGTCCTTTAAAAGAGAATCAACCCTTTTGTTATATCAGACTTATTCACTTTACTCATTATGGCAGACGGTTTTGGTCAATGCAATGTGCAAAACAAACTCTAACTAAATTATTATAAACAGAACATTTATTAACGAAACTGCCGCAGACAGTAGAAAAACAACTGGCATCTTGTATAATCAGAAAATACGATGCTGGATTTGTAGTACAAAAGACTTGTTTTTGATGCTTTTCCTCATCACTCAGGGCCACTTCACTCCTGTGACATCACTCAGCACCAGATCACACTTGAGACAAGTTCCTGACCCAGCTGGATCTTTACCTATCCCCTTGCTGGGTAATTATGAAATAGGTAATTACTTGATGATGGGTAATTATTCCTGCCCCATTCAAATCCTATGCCAGCCATCCTGACGCCCACAAGATAATGTCCTGTCTGGATCCTACCCCTACCATTATAAGGGCCCATGAGCTCCTGTTTCATCCAGATTGTACTCCTGTCCTTCTAAGGCCTACAAGCTTTTGCGATCATCAAGATCCTACTCTTGCCGACCTGAGGCCCAAAAGCTTGTGCCACATCTGGATCCTTACATATCATCTTGATGCATCCTGCTGATGGGTAATAATTCGAATTTGAATCCTATACCAGCCATGCACATGCCCTCACAATAATGCTAAAATTTGGATCCTTCTAATGCCACCCTGAGGCCTTAGATCCTACTCCTGCAATCCTGAGGTCAACAAGCTCCTGCCTCATCTAGTTCCTAGACCTGCCATCCTGAGGTCATCAAGCTCCTGGCCCATCTAGTTCCTAGGCCTGCCATCCTGAGGTTAACAAGCTATTGGCCCATCTAGTTCCTATTCCTGCAATCCTGAGGTCAGCAAGCTCCAGCCTCATCTGGTTCTTAGGCCTGCCATCCTGAGGTCAACAAGCTCCTGGCCCAACTAGTTACTACTACTGCAATCCTGAGGTCAACAAGCTCCTGCCTCATCTAGTTCTTAGGCCTGCAATCCTTAGGTCAACAAGCTCCAGCCTCATCTAGTTCTTAGGCCTGCAATCCTGAGGTCACCAAGCTCCTGCCTCATCTAGTTCTTAGGCCTGCCATCCTGAGGTCACCAAGCTCCTGCCTCATCTAGTTCTTAGGCCTGCCATCCTGAGGTCACCAAGCTCCTGCCTCATCTAGTTCTTAGGCCTGCAATCCTGAGGTCACCAAGCTCCTGCCTCATCTAGTTCTTAGGCCTGCCATCCTGAGGTCAACAAGCTCCTGCCTCATCTAGTTCCTACTCCTGCCCCATTCAAGTCATACTCCTGCTTCCATCCTGATCCCACTTCTATCATCTTGAGACCTGCAGGCTCCTGATCCCTCTTCACTGATTGACTGCTGACTGTGATCTCTCCTTTAACAACAATACACTAATTAAGATACTGCTATCCACGATTCCCAAAGCCAGCCAAAGGAGAGTAGGATCCCCCTATTGCATCACAAGTTTTCTTTCCCCTTCGCACCATCCTGTGGAGGTTTCCTCAGGATGGTGTTCTGTAAGCAAACCGGTGTTCCCACTGATTTGCTTACCAATGCTTAAAGCACTGATGGCTCCAAAATTGCTTTGAAACAATCTGTTCTGCCATATAAAAAAAAAAAAACTCTATTAATGTATAATAAATATCTCTTTCGCATCTCATCACAACAACCCAGCTCTGCATGTGAGGAGTAAAAAACACACCCGTCTCTGGATGAGAGGAAATTATTGTCATTAAGAAATTAAATGAAAGTCAAAAAATCTGTTCTACAGGAACTTAACTAATTTATTTGATAAATGCGCTGCACTTTGATTTTGGTTTAGGAAAAAAAAAATTAAAAAAAATTCATGCCTGAAAACCCGAACAAATGAATCTAAATTAAGCGGTGCAAAGCAAATGTGGAATCTCTAATTAAGAGATAAGATCTTAGACAACATTCAATTAGAACCTGCATTTAATATTCATTACTCTTTCTGAGGAATACACCCCGCCATGCTCTCTGTAAAGAGACGCTTATTCGGCTTGTTTGCTTTTTTCATGCTATGCAAAGTGCCATGTTAGCTGAGCACGCACTGTGCTATACAAGCTCGAGACGTTCTCAGGTATGACAGATTGCAGAAGATCAGAGCTCCTCTGCTAAAAAAAAAATAAATAAATAATAAAAAAAAAAAACTGTGATAATGTTTGAAAGACACTCGAAACGATTTCGGCACGATAACATGACCGAGCGTAATGTGTGCAGGCCTCGGCAGAAGGAAAAGCATCTTGAACGCACACCTGAGGTGGCAGCCGGATGATGGGTAATTACACCTGGAGTGGAACGAGGGCCGGGCAGGCCTAATTCACGCAAATGTGCTGTCAGCATCGATTCCTCTCTGGGCGGATATGTCTTCATCACGGCCTTGTCTTGAGATTATCTCATCATCCTATTGGGTAGCGAGTACAAACAATGTCCCAAGGATGTGCTCAGACTGAGAGATTGAGAGATTTTAGTGGACGGGTAATGAGAAGTGATAGGCTACGTGGTGAGAATTGATATTGGGAATTTATTGCATATATATTACAACATCAACAACATTGTTTACCGAATGTTTGAGGTGCTGCAGGTAAAAACAGAGGCTTGTCATAAAAATGGAGGAAAAACAACTCGCCAAACCAGCATGTTTAATGAAAAACAAGCCCAGGGAGATCAGAATGCCCGAGGCTTTTGCTGTTTTTCGTTCAGATCAGACCACCCCAACCTTCTCGCTGTCTCAAAGACCCGAAGATTCCAACTAGCTGATATGATGAAGAGCAAGACTGCTCGTCACGGGCATTTCTAATCCTTATTGCACTCATTAGGCTCCTGTGTTTATTAAGGAGAAGAACGTATCAGTGGCGATGGCTGCCCTTAAATTTGTTTTGGTTTAAAAAACGAAAAAGGAAATCGGTCACGTGCTGCATTTGGCTTACCTCTAAACAGAAAATGAATTGCGCCGTTTATGTGGTGTTTACAAGTAGAAATTCCGAGTTGAGCAGGCTTTTGTTTTCCCTAGTCGAAGGTTGGAACTTCCAAGGTACGAGTTTTAGTCGAATGCAGCATTAATCCAACTTCATTTTAAATATTCCCTTTGAAAGCAGAATTATTTTTATTCTAAATAATGACATAATGTTATTTATTGATTAAAGTCAATAAAAAAATCATACTTTTTTTTTTTTATCCATTTTTGGTTACATTTAATGTTGTGTAATGTCCATGAAAAGTCCCTGTTATCACTTGTGTTATAGCAAACGATCACTCCCTCACCAGCCTCACTTTTTCTTTTCTCGCTCCTGAAGACTTTCCCGAGTTGGAAAACGTATCGTTACAGCTTTACCTTTGACTGATACAAAGCGCCGACGCTGGAGACTCCTTCCACAAATATAAAAAACAAACAAACAAACCAACAAAAAGAACCTTCACATTAACACTTACACGCCTTTTAAAAACTAAAATAAATGATTTGGTTTGTCCACCGTACAGGCCGTTATGTATGAGCTGTTACTATAGAAACGATAACGCATTGGAACATAAACATAACTACTGTCCAAGCCGACTGAGGAAATGAATCGAGACCAATCAGAATAGAGAATTAAAAAAACATAGGCTATACACTCTCACTGAGAAAAGCTTCCTCCTTTCGAACGTGTTTAGTGTGATTCACGTATTTATTTTAACAGTGTTCCTCTAAAGAAAGTATGTACTGTATATATACAGCATACATCACTTTAGCTGTATTTGTGCTGAGAATGAAAGCTCCTGAAACACTGATTAAAACCACAAGCGTATGCATGCGACTCTTTTCACTTCTCAGCATTTCAAAAAGCTCGGTGCTGTACATGGAGGGATACAAAGCGACGACGAGAAGCTCCACTGCACCAATCTATGTAGTCATTATAAAGCCAGTTCTTGACTGTTCTGCCCTCTGGCTACCCCTGCTAGAACAGCAGTAATGGTGTTTTTTCGAACCCAGAAAAGAAAACAAGCGAGAAACTTGAACTGCTGAGCACAGGTGTTTTTTTTTTTTGTTGTGATGCAGAAGGACGCATTGCCATTTGCAGGTACCGATGAAACTGTGTGGTAGATGCACGGAGACATGCTCGGCCTTCGTCTTAAATGTGTCTCACAAATAGGAGACACGGTGCTAAAGACGCTTGGTGATGTGTCACACTTCGTTTTACGTTTCATCTTCGAATGAACGTAAATGAAGTGGGTTTTCTTTCACGGACTGTTTTGTAACGTGTTGAGGGGTGTGGTCTAAGCTGAGAGGGCTGGGCTAAAACCAAATGTTTCGCGAGTTGCGTCTACAAACTAGGAGCTACACAAATTGCAAATGTAACATGACAAGCTTAGACACAAAAATTAGACACAAAAACTGACGTACACGTGGATTTCTATTTACTTATTTTTTCAAAATATCCAATAAAAAAGTCTACACGTCAGCCGCACTTGGCTTGAAGACACCTCATGGTGTTTCGGTTCAATCTAAAACCACAATTATTGTAAAAATCAACTAAGTCATTAATTATTTTCTTTAATCTCGCTCCCTGTTATGGTTTATTCCTTACGTAATGTCTTATTCCGGCATTGACAGATATTAAACTGTAGTTCTATCACGTTACACTACATTCAGTACAGAATGGCGGGTTTTGTTAGCGGACAGCCAAACTGCCTGGGGCTTGTTGTCATTAGCAACCGGTGGGATAGTGCTGCATGCTTAATGAGATGTCCTCGTAAACATGACGGCTTTATGGTCCAAATTGTGCTCCTTTAACGACAAAACTCGGCTGGCGGAAAGAGGGGCATAACTTGCTATTGACAAGCCGCTATTCGAGCAAAAAAAAAAAAAAAAAAAGGAAGGACAGGGAAAGGACAAGAGGCTCATCGGGAATGCTGTTAAATTAACACACCAGGGTCTGTTTGGGCAAAACACGAGGTAATAGACACGCCTGATAAACGACAGGCTCATAAAAACAAACAGTTTAATAGGTCCGTGTTACAGACAGGCGACGGGGGCAGGTCTCAGCGTCGCCTCCTCGTGACGCAGACAGGTTCTTCCTCTCGCTGTTATTCGGACATCGGCCCTACACCATCAGATCTTAAGCTCCAAACTGGAGGGTTTCTTCATCGAGTGATGGACTTTATGCATGCCTATCCCCCTCGCTCCACAGGAGCATCGGCAAATACACAAACATCCGCCATCATCCCCTCTCTGAATGCTGATGAGGGCGAGAGAGAAAGAGAGAGAGAGAGAGAGAGATTGTGGGAAAGAGTATCTCTTCTCCCCACTGTCCAACATCGGATACATCAGATCCTGTACGAATACCAGTTCAGTGACCACCATGAAAGCAGCAGATATAAAAAGACAGATTTACCAAAAGAGGAAGGACTCTGTGATCACGGTATGACAGGTCATGCTGAGGCAAAGACATACTTTCAGTCCCAGGGAAGCTGAATCCGCTTTCTAATGAGGTCAGTGTTGGTTTTGAGCCTTAATGTGCAGAAAAAGTATGAACTGTTAGTGACTTTCCAATGTCTACAAAATACTCTGCTGGAAAACTGGTGAGAGAAAGCAAACTGTGGGAAAGCAGACTAGCGAGGGACTAGAGAGAGTATCCTATAGTAATAATTCTATTGTACTTTGGCACGTGGTTACGTGTAGACGGTTCTCCCTGGTTGTGCAGTCACCTACATGTTGTAGAGAAAATAAAGCCGGACTCGGAGTGTATCGTTTGCGTGCAACGTGAGGACAGAACACTACAGTTTATAACCACAATGCTGGCTAATGACTTTGCAAAGCAATGTGCTAGACTGTACATCTTCGTTAAAAGATCCTAATCATAAAACACCTTCGTTTCCAGGCAACCAAAACATGGGACTGGGCAGCACACGGGAGCTTTTACTTGCCCTAATAGACTTATAGATCTGTGATTGAATATAGCATGTTTTCAAAATGAATCAATATTATTGATTGGGTCCTAATGATTTAACAAGTGGTGTGTGTTTGATGGCATTGTAATGGAGTTTGATGGTCTGACGTGAGTCCCGTGACCTCGGATTGTGGCCTTGTGGTGAAAAGAAACTGTGGTTTAATGAACAACGGTTCAATAAATCTAGTTGATTTCTGTTATATTTCTGTGTCCTGTATTTCAGGCTGCCTGCCAAGCAACCAAGAAGCACTGACACACACACACACACACACACACACACACACACATATAGCGTTTATGGTGATCTAGATTCAGGTAACCATCTTCCTGAACCAAGAAGATTAACCAATTAGATCCTGATGGGAACTCGTTCCAATGTGGTGGTAAAACACAGAAAATCGAGCTTGCCGTCAGTCGTAATGAATCACAACCACGCAACCGCAGGCCGTCCACCCACGGACAGGTAGAGCTTAACAAATGATCCCACTTCTGCCAGCGTCACACAAATCTCCCTGATTAAACCTCTCGGGAGTAAAAAAAAAAAAAAAAAAAAAAAAAAAAAAACAAACCTACGCTTCTGGGGGAAAAAAGCAGCTAAAATTGTGTCATATTTCTTCAAAAACAGTGCAGTCTTTTATAACCCTGATAATGCAACATCACTTCTTTGTTTGCTTGGGGAGGAAAAAAAAAAAAAAGCACCTAAGTTTGCGGACAGGGGAAATTGGATAGATCCGACTTATTATTTATGCCTTTCTTCCGAGGATAAAGCCACTGTCAACGCTAAGCCCGTAACGGCACAACACATTCAAACAGTCCTAACCGCGAACAAAACCTAAGCTAAGTCTTGTGCACAATAAAGGTTGCAGCCACGGCGTAAATTGGTTTGGAAGAGTGCCTAAGCTTCCCGCCGCTTCTGTCTAGTGAAAGAATGCATTTCGGAAAGAAAAAAAAAAAAAGAGCGTCCTCCTTTTGTGCACCCGTTTCTTCTTTTTTTTTTTTTTTGCGTGTGCGTATCGAGTTTCCCGAATGCTGCGGGCCGGATCCACGTTTCTAAACCTCAAACGCACTCTACTCCGCTATTTCCGAGAGCTTCTGCGGAACACTTTTTGATGGCTAGTCAAGGCGTCAATCACATTAATCTCTAGGCAGCGCTGAATGTTCTCCATCCCCGACCCAGGAATTGCCTATTTAAACTAGCTCTGTTTAAACAGAGCTCTTGGCCAGACATCAATTTCTCGTAATTGGCCCTTTGAAATTCAATCGCGGAGCACTCGTTTTTCAAAACTTCCCACTTTAGAACTCTGTTAGGACACAAACCTGACATTATGATGCATCTTGCGAGTAGCCGAAAGTCTGGCTGCACTATAAGAACTGTTTTTTTAATGTCACAAGTGATGGAAAAGTAATGCAATTTCGCATTATGTGTCTTATAATCCCATCATTCTTCACTAATGTAAGTATAAAAATGTGGTTGAAAGCAGTGGGGGCGATAATGTCCGACGTTACACGACAGCAGGAGATGATTTCTCAAAAAGCTAAATTAAATAATAACTGGTTTAATTGTTTATTAGCCTTTTTTTTTTTGGAGCGCTTGTGAAGAAAAAGCAGTTCCTGGAATTGAACGGAAATTGTGGCAGCAAGGTGAAAGAGCTATAAATTCTACTGTATGTAAAACCTACAAGCTGGGGGGGGGGGAGAACCTTCGAGGTTTTTTTGTTTTTTCTTTTTTCTTACCTGTAGCTGGATCGACGGTGCGCTCGATCAAATGGTCGTCCTGGTGCACCCACTCTCCGTTACACTTGAAGTAGATCTGAGTGGCGGGCGTCGAGCGGCAGGTCAACGTCACCGGTTTGTTCTTCACGATGTAGACGTCATCCGGCTCCACCAGGAAGTGGGGCAGCAGGTCCGAGAAGGTGGCGGGGAGCGGGTTCGTCACCGTCGCTGCGTGCTCCGCTCCTGCGATTTACAAAGAGACAGGAGGAGAACGTGATTCGATTTCTGAAGATTCTGGAAAAAAAACAAACAAACAAACAAACAAAAAAAAAAAACGCCCATCGTGATGAGGGGGTAACGAGCAAGGATACGGGACAATCGAATTTGATGCTCAGGAACCCAGCGGCTGGGCAGATGGTTCTGCCCCCCAGGTGAGGGACGACATCATACCAACAATGGACGATGAAATACAGCTAGAATTATAGCCTGAGTTACTGGGATCAGTGTGTTTGGCATTTCTGTGCGTTTCGATCCCTGCATCGTGACGCACAATGTGTATGGGTGTACGCTGGAGAAACACACACACACACACACACACACACACACACACACACACACACGCAGACGCAGACTCGTAAACAGGCAGAGTAAAAGACCTGCGAGTAGTACGGCCTTGTCAGGCTTCAGCAGAAGCCATTCTGAAGCCTTGCTTCCTCTCCGTTGTTAATCACAGGCTTTTAAGATCAGAGCTGATGGATAGTAGGCCATAAATCCCTCTCGCTTGATGACCACGGCACTTCAATGCACGCTCGCCAGGCTGATATTCCACGGCTCAACCCGAACGCACGGACACAGCCGTCTCCGTCCGACAGCTGATCCGCTTTTGACAGCGTAATTGTATTTTGATACCACCGAGGCAGGAACGAAAGCACGGCTTCTACCTACGATTCACAAAAGAGCATCAGGTGCTTTCTCGTTTCGGGAGCAAGCAAGGAGATGATGATTAGTCAGAGCTCTGACCCAGCGATGTGCACGCCAGCGATTCTTTTGACAAATGGCGCCCTATCAGTAGTTCTGTTGCTTCATTTGTTAGGCGCAATGTTTTTCTGCTCCTTGTAATTAAGGATGAATTGCTAATTTATCCTTTTCCACCCACGCTGCAGAACAATCGGGCATCTGCTGCTCGGTGAGTGTGTTTATTCTGCGCTCGCTCCAGAGGTGACTTCAGAGCCTGCGAAACAACTAACCTTTAAAAGGCCCTTGGGGGAAAAATATGTTTAGGTGAGGGGAATGAAATTTGTAAAGAAATGGCGTCAATTATGGGTGACGCGTTTTGCCGCTTCGTATTGACTTGGTGGAAATTTCTGGAGTGAGCGTTTCTTTCAACGAGTCTCTTTTCGCAATGCATAAGGCTAACCATACTGTGTCAACGTTGCACTCTGGCAAACTTTTGAAAAAAAAAATAATAATTGGGGAGTGCAGGCTGGAACTAATTCACTAACATAGCCGAAAAGTCTGTGCTTGTGAAATCTGTGACCTTGGAGTAAGGAAAATGTATTAAGGAGCAAAAGTGCTGACGTTTTCTGCTAACTGACTTCCAGGTTGCTAGCCGACATGACAATAAACATATATCTCTGCAGTAAAGGCTTTAAAAACCGAACGTTTGAAGGAATAAACTGCAGTCACTACAGTCATAGCTGCTGTTACAGAAAATGAATCAACACTTTCCTGACCAATCAGCATCGAGCACTGAACGGCGATTTGGTATAAGTCACATTAATGCCCTTCTTCCCATTTCCTTGTCATCTCGCGCCTAGCTCTGAGCTGCTAATTCATCAGACGGAAATGCGACGAGGAGCCGAGCTGCGGCTATTGAACCCCCGCTAATGTATCGTGTACGTGTTTAACTCTTAATGAAAACTAAATGTTCTGTGTCCAATGAAGGGCATACATCACTTACTGCTTTCTGTCTCATTCTGCCACCTCCTCCCTCTCCTCTCACGCTTCTCGGTCCCATTTTTTTTTTTTTTTTTTTGGTCCGGTCAGAAAGATAATAAAGCCGGCATTGTGAAGAAACAATCCCATTTTTACAAGCATTAACCTGCTGTACCTGCTGTACAAGCATTAACCTGCTGCTCTCTCATCAGCAAGACAAACGGGGGGTTTCCATTACAGGAGGGTTACTACAGGACGAGCACAATCAAAATGTCCACCTCGGCTCAAAATGGCTTTCATTAACCTAAAGGCGAGCTCTCGCCGGATGCGGTCTACTTAATGAGTCTTAATTTAGTGCCGTGATGATTGCCATTAGCTCTCCAGGGTGACCCTTCTTTTTTGCCGACAGATTCGACACGACAGGCCCGTAAACCAGTCTGCTGCCACAACATGGTGCCTTCCACGGGCACAAAATCCGACCCTCTTTTTCAACACGACCTCCTGGTGTTGTGTCATATTTTGCATTTATTTTGGAAGATCTTGAACTTTAATATGCCAACACGAATGTGACTTTTACGGTGACCCGGGTGTTGGTGCCAGCTGGTGTGAGTGTTTCAAAAACTGCCGATCTCATGGGATTTACAAGCAAAACATTCTCTAGCGTTTACACAAAATGGTGCGAAAAACAAAAAAACATCAAACAAGCCCCCTTTTTTAAGGAGAGAGGCCAAAGGAGGATGGTCGGACTGGTTTGAGCTAACAGTAACTCAAATAACTACTCTTTACAATCGTGGTGAGCAGAAAAGCATCTCAAAATACACAATAAGTCAAAGCTTGAGGTGGATGAGCGAAAACAGCAGAAGAGCATGCCATGTCAGTTAATGTCATGTTTTCATCCATCCATTTTCTGTACCGCTTATCCTACACAGGATCACGGGGGAGCATGGAGCCTATCCCAGGGGACTCGGGGCACACCCTGGACGGGGTGCCAATCCATCTCAGGGCACAATCGCACACACTCACACTATGGACAATTTACAGATGGCAATCAGCCTACAACACATGTCTTTGGACTGGGGGAGGAAACCGGAGTACCTGGAGGAAACCCCCGAAGAACATACAAACTCCGCGCATAGGGCGGAGCCAGGAATCAAACCCCCAACCCTGGAGGTGTGAGGCAAACATGCTAACCACTAAGCCACCGTGCCCCCCCATCATGTTTTCATGCGAAAAGTAAATTTAATTACTTATGTAAAAACTGTTCAAAGCATCTTGCTTGTAAACATCATTCAATCTCTGTAAGTTTGACTAATGCTGTGTAGTTTACTAATAAATTAATCCAAAGTAAAATATCACCACTATTTATCATTAGCAAGAATTAGCAAAAAAACAAACAAACAAAAAAAAAACATGCTTTCTTAGTTAAATATATCCAATTCATGTTAGCAAATTAGCTAAACTTATCTCAACATGAGTTTATTTTTATTTTTTCAAAGATAGCAGATAACGATTTGGCACGGTTCCTGCTACGTTTTTTCCTACATCGATGCTAAAATGAGCCTGCTTGTCTGATATACACCGACCAGTCATAACATTAAAACCACCTGCCTAATATTGTGTAGGTTCCCCTTTTGCCTCCAAAACAGCTCTGACTCATTGAGGCATGGACTCCATAAAACCTCTGAAGGTGTGCTGTGTTATCTGGCAGCAAGACGTTAGCAGATCCTTTAAGTCCTCAAAGTTCTGAGGTGGGGCCTCCATGGATCGGACTTGTTTGTCCAGAACATCCCACAGATTCTCGATCGGATTGAGATCTGGGGAATTTGGAGGCTGGGACAACACCTGGAAATCTTTGTCATGTTCCTCAAACCGTTCCTGAACAGTTTTTGCAGTGTGGCGGGGCGCATTATCCTGCTGTTAGGGAGTAGTGTCGTACTTGGTCTGCAACAGTGTTTAGGTAGGTGGTACGTGTCAAGGTAACATCCACATGATTGCCAGGATTGACGCAAGTTTTCCCGGCAGAACATTGCCCAGAGCATCACGCTTCCTCCGCCAGCTTGCCTTCTTCCCATAGTGCAACCTGGTGCCATCTCTTCCCCAGGTAACGTCCACATGATGTAAAAGAAAACATGATTCCTCAGACCAGGCCACCTCCTTCCATTGCTCCATAGTCCTGTTCTGATGCTCACGTGCTCACTGTAGGTGCTTTCGGTGGTGGACAGGGGTCAGCATGACACACCTTGACAGGTGACACTGTAGCGAGATAATCAGTGTTATTCACGTCACCTGTCAGTGGTTTTAATGTTATGGCTGATCGCTGTGTTGTGTATAGTCAGTAGCTTGATGAGAGAGATAGAAAGATACTGACTATACAGCAGATTTAATAACACCACCAGTCTGAGAATGGCAAATATTATATACCGGGGTTTTGTGAGAGCGATTATGTGACAAAACTGCTGCATTAAAGCGCAGCACTTTCACACCTGCCTTACACGCCTCCCACATCAGGGCTCTTCAGTACATCAGACGCAGGAAGCTGCCACCGTGCCTGGAGATGATCTGGAGCATCGGGAAGTCTATACATCCTAAAAGAGGCGTCCTCGCACAAAACGCTCGGCGCGAACATTTTTCTCTGAAGACTCAAATTATTTATGCATGAGACAAAGAGGCATATATTAGGAGTGCACAGTTTCAAATTAATGTCATTCTGTAAGGCTGATAGATGGTCCTCACAGACACACAGTGTTCTAATGTATGCTGTACATTCATCACCATCCTTCCAACACACACACATACACACACCATACTGCGAATTTAACTGAGTCCTCGTGGATCAGTGCGCAAATGAAATAAACACCATCTTATAAACTTAACCTTTGATGCGAAATGTGATATTGCGCACTTCCCGTGCAAAATCTCTCCCAAGCATGATTTCTCGTCTTCGCACCTGTAATTGTGGGGGAAAAAGGTGTATTTAGCATATAAAGGGTCTTGTGTCAGGGAGTTTTCCGTGAACCTGAAGTCGATAATAAAAGAGTGTATGGATATTAAAAAAAAAGTTTAGCCTAATGTCACGTCAAAAAACATCTCCCCCGCCAGCTGCGGAGTCAGACGCTAACGCTGTTTAGCAGCTGATGACCACTGGGCTCAGAAGCCAGGCATCCAGGCTGCTGTCGCATCCCATCAGGCCTCAAACGCGAGCCCCAGCTGCTGCTGAGATCTGGAACCACGGCTAAAGTGTGTCACGGAGAATGAACAGTACTGTAAGCACACTCCCAATACAATTAATCCCAACACAAAAGAGCCTCGAAAACAGATCGCTAAGGGCTCAGAAGTATCACAAACTGACCCTCCGCATCATACAAACACTCTCCAGTATAAAGATCCTCGTCGAGTACCTCCAAAAAAAGAAAAAAAAAGAACTTTAGCACCACAAACAGATCCACAACCTCACATGAGGATGTTTAATCTTTTCAACGCACCAAGACACCCTTGGTCTAAGGGTCTGGCTCTGGTGTTAAAGTTCCACAAAGAGAATTCCATAACCATATGAACATGTCTGAATATGTCTCCAGTGGCAAAAAAAAATGTCTCAAAAACAGAACTTTAACACCAGAACCAGACCCTTAGGTAAAAAAAAGAGAGCCCCATAACTCAATGAACATGTTTGAACATGTATTCAACCCAAAACATCACCTCTAGTCTCAAAAACAGAACTTTAACACCAGAACTGAGAACCAACAACCTCATAAGCATGTCTGAACATGATTCCAGTAGCACAAATTACCTCCAATTCTCAATAAGAGAACTTTAACACCCAGAACCAGACCCTCAGGCCCACAAAGAGAACCCATGACCCCTGGCAGATGTCTGAACATGTCTTAAACCCAACAAAATATCTTTAGTCTCAAAAAACAGAACCTTAACACCAGTCCCAGAGACTTAGAGAACTCACTAAGAGAACCCAGAACCACATGAACATGTATTCAGTCCCACAAAATATCACCTCTAGTCTCAAAAACAGATCTTTAACACCAGAACCATACTCTCAGGCACACAAAGAGAACCCTATAACTCTGTGACCCACAAAGAGAACCCATGACCCCTTGCAGATGACCGAACATGTCTTAAAACCAACAAAATATCACCTCTAGTGTCAAAACAGATCTTTAACAAGAACCAGAGCATCAAGCCCACAAAGAGAACACCATACCTCCAGGAACGTGTCTTCAGCCCTACAAAATATCACCAGAACATTAACACCAGACCCTTAACCTGACCTACAGACCTATGTTTCATACCTCAGAGTTGGACCAAAGGTAACTGAAGGCTCTAGCTGTAGATCAGTGGTCATCGACCCTGTTCCTGGAGATCTACCTTCCTGAAGACTTGAGCTCCAAACATAATTGTGTCCACCTGACCATCTAATCATAGCCTTAAGAAGTTGTTGATCAACTAAAACAGGTGTGTTCGATTTTGGTTGGAGATGAAACCTGCAGGAAGGTAGATCTCAAGGTTGGTGACCACTGCTCTAGATCATCATTACCAACTGAAGGTACGACATGAACAGTCAGTGTGGGAACACAAGACTGTAACCATGGTAAAGTTGGCAGGAAAATTCCATGGATGAACTGCTTAACAAAAAATATGATTCTAAGATCGATCGGTCGATTGTTTAACCGGCTTATCTTCTGCTGACGAGCTTATTAATGGAGGTTTTTAAATGCAGTGAACACAAGACTAAAAAAACACTGATGTAACTGAGATGATGTCCTATGTGTAATATGTCCTAACAATAAACAAAAAAAGGAGATTGATAACACATTAAACAGCCCAATATGATCTGAAAAGTAATAAATGTACAGGATTTTTTGTTGCTGCTGTGTTTGTGCCATAAAAGCACCAGATTTTTATGAGAACTTCGACTTTTGCGTTGGCTGTGGAATAAAAATACGTCAGTAATTTTTAGTTTATTGGTTCATTTTTCTGGTCTCGGTGTGTGTGTGTGTGTGTGTGTGTGTGTGTGTGTGTGTGTGTATGCTGTTGCACTAAATGCACTCATCTATCCATCCTCTATACTGCTTATCCTACACAACATCATGGAGGAGCCTGGAAACTATCCCGGGCACAAGGCAGAGGACACCCTGGACCCTGGGTGCCAACACTACACTACAGACAATTTGGAAATGTCAATCAGCCTGCAACGCATGTCTCTGGACTCTGGGAGGAAACCAGAGTACCCGGAGGAAACCCCCCAAAACGAGGCAAACGTGCTAACCACTACGCCACAGTGTCCCCCCTACTCATACTCAATCAGCAACAAACAATGCTGCTTGCCCCACTCCGAGTACCGCTAGGTCCTGTTCTGGGGCAGGTACCAAAAACCATAACTATACACCTGGAACTTTTGCTATCAAACTGCCCAAAAACTCACCCCGAGAGATTTCACCCTCATTTGCTTAAAACCCGAAAGCCAGTACTCCCAACTTCCTAAAATATCCTTAACATTTTAATTTAGTTTTTAATTACATCATCGCCGGCACCTCATACTGTTTCGCACAGCCCACTAGAATGAGTCAGTGCCCCACCCCCCACCCCCACCCCTTTTTAAAAATTCATTTCCCTTCTACTTCCAGGAAATTAGCAACAATCTGTATGTCGGCACAACACCTGACATTTAACCTCACGTGTAAATCCCGATAACATGCAGGACAAACTCCACTCGGCGTCAGAGGCCACCACACTTTTTGTGCATCCAGACAAAAGATGAGAAGGCCATGTCATTTTTTATTTATTTATTTACCCCCCCACCCCTGAACAGGTGCCCTGTCGCTTGGCGTAACCTTTCGGAGCCAATTAAAGTCTTTTATCAGCGAAGCAAGACGTCATGAGATCACGGTGATGGACGACGGCTATAAAACGGCCGCTTTATGACACCATCGGTTCTTTACAACGGCTTCTGAAATTAATTTCATTAAAGCTACCGCCCCGGAATATTAAACCATTTCATGTGCCAGTGACTCGACAACATATTGCTGGGGCCATAATGGTGGGTTTAGGTTTTTTTTTTCTTTTCGTGGTTGAACTTTGCAGCAGGCCCTTTATCTCGTCTTTTTTTTTTTTGGAGACGGAAGTGTGTTTTGCTGTAACGGTCACTGATGTAATACGATGCATGTTATTAGGCCTGTCTGAGCCTCCGAAAGCTTCTGGCTGATGGATGTGTGTTTATCACCAGACGGCAAATATTTACGCAGACATCAGTCTGGGTTTGAAATCTCCTCGATCCCCGCGTCCACTCCCTCCCCTCGTTCGTTCCTCCTCTCACCATCTCCATGTGTGTGTGTGTGTGTGTGTGTGTGTGTGAGCGCCCGTCCAATAACACAGACAGGGAGTCATAATGCATTCAGTACTGATGCCAGTATTTTTGATGGCTCCATCGCCACCACGGCTTCATGCCAGCCGTCATTTACTTTCCACTGCTCGGAGAGAGACAGCTTCGTTCTGTCTGATGTTTTTTCGAATCTTTCTTTTAAATGCTCCCTCGATTCATTTTTTACTACAGCAGCTCGGACTAAACCTTAATTCCTTAATCGTTTCTACAGGAACACGTATGTAACTGTTGACGCTTTCTGTAAGGAGACATTTAGGGAAGGAGTCTCCGGTGTCAGCGCTTTTGAACGAGGTAAAGTAACTGCAACTAAATTTTCCGACACCTTAAAGTATTGACCAGCTGCTTTTTTTTTTTTTTTTTTTTTTTGGTCGTATTGACTCGTCTTGGATTTTCCGCAACATTAAACGTGACCAAAAACAGATTTAAAAATATATAATGTGTCTTAAGGGGCGGTCACATTACACTTTTCGTTCCACTGACTTCCACTCATATGTATGCGAATGCTGGAGTTCCAAAGCTCAAGTTTGGTGAACTCTGACCTCACGTGAAGGCGTGCGACCAACAGAAGATCGAGACGTCACGGAGGGACCTCTTCCGAAAATCCGAGATGGAGGGAGCGCTGATTATAGCGGTGTCGCACCATCCCACAGCTTTAAAAGAATACAAATTGAACATGAGAAGAGAAGCGGCCTGGATTGCGGTGCCGCTGGACACATGGTATATTTTCAAAAAAAAAAATCTGTGATGCGTGGATAAAATTTTTTTTTAAAAATCCAACGCCAACTCCTATCCGGTTGCCGCCCATATTCGCAGCGGTCTCCGAAGAAATTTCGCATGCTGAAAGTGGCAGAAGTGGAACTAAACTCTTCAGGGCGTGCTGTGGAAAACAATCGGCGCGCAACTTCATGTCTGGATGCTACTTCATCATTGGTTAATCCAGTTATCATTCTGAAACGTCCTTATTTATGACGGAATAATAATCAAATGAAAAAGCATCGATATGTAATTACTTATTAAAGCCAAAAGTGGGATTTCTGGTGCTTCAAGCGAACAAGCAAAGTTCAATCAACAGCAAGAAGGACATTTAATATGCCAAGCTTGCCCGGGTCACCGATTGAGATTCCAGACAGTTCCGGCTGGATGCCTCCGATGATTAACGCCGAGCGGCTAAATGAGCGCTGCCTCAAAACAGCCGAGGCAATGGGGGGGTGGGGGGAGGGGGGCGAGAAGGACGGGGTGTTTTTTTTTTTTTTTTTTTTTTTTTTTTTTTTTGGGTGATTTCATTTCTCTGGGGCATTACACCGAAACTCTTTTAATTACACTCCTGTACAGGTTTTCAGGTAGAGCTGAACACGATAAATAAATAAATAAATAAATAATCAATGAATTTCCAGCAGCGCGGGCGTCCGGAATGGGAAGCGTATGAAAACCGAAATTAAAGGTATGAGTTCTGCTTAAGCGTATTGATTTATCCTGAGAGAGGGTGTGTATCCGTATCGGTAATCATCATTGTCCTATTCTCTCACACACACTCATATACAGTACACACACACACACACACACTCTCTCTCTCTCTCTCTCTCTCTCTCGGGGATACTGCTGTATTCCATCCCAGAGATTCCAATTAGCACATAGTTACTGTATTCACGCCTTTGTCTTTAGTGTAATGCTTTCTCAAAGACTAATCACTGAATGAAAAATGTATTCTTTTTTTTTTTTTCAACAAACAATATTAATGATCAAGTGACTCATTCACAACATGGATTAGCAGATAACTGAACATGTGTGTATTGCATTTGTTAATCAGATTTAATATATATATATATATATATATATATATTTTTTAAATTTCTGCCAAAAATAACAGCCTTAATATTTGAGTGTTCAGATAAGCTCAGGATTTAAAGGTGCAATAGGCATTTTTAAAAAAAAATTTTAATTAAAAAAAAAAATTCTTTACTTCTACAAATAACCTGGAAGATATGTAGAACGTGATTACAAAAAGCAACGCATTAAGCCATGGCCTTAGCAAAAGCGTATTAAGAGGCTGAGAAATCCGGTTTGGAAACCGACTTCCGGTCCGGATCGCTTGTTTGTATTTGGATGCGCGTCCTGTCAATCATTTTAAACACATGTTACTCTAGGGGGCCACTGTAGATCCTGGGGGCGGAGCTTCTTGAACATCATTCACATGTCGAAACCTGTCTAATTCTTAAAAACCTGCATAGGGAACCTAATGCACCTTTAATTTCTTTTGATGATATAATAAATAAATAGATAAATAAATAACGCAGCACTAGAATACAAATGATATTAAAGGCTCTTCTATGGGATTTAGCTTCAACTGAATAAAGAGATAGAAAAGGGGCAGAGGGACATACTTTATTTCATGCCCATAAAGCTTATTGAATTGAGAGAGAGAGAGAGAGAGAGAGAGAGAGAGAGAGAGAGAGAGAGAGAGAGAATGAATCAGAAAGGACACCGTTAGCAGAAGAGAGAAGATGGAACCTGCGTTTGAATACAAATGGGTGTTTATTTGTCCCACCCTTTGGTCGCTGGAATGATCTGTGTGTGTGTTTGAAGGTGTGAAGTCCTAATGAGACATCTCGTGTGGCTCAACACATGTCTGCAAATTTCACATTTAATTTGCCATTTAGTTCCCCGGGCGTCCTTTCATCCTCGGCTGCCTCTCCCGTCACCACACTGACACCACACCGAAGCGTTTTGTTTCTGTAACCTTTACAGACAGTGCAACACTCCCAGGCTGACACGAGCCATTTGTTTCGCCACGCGCTCCCCATGAAACGAGGGGGTAAAGCAAAAGAGGAAGATTAAAACAAAAAGAAAAAAAGAAAGAAAGACAGAAAGAAAAGGCTTTTACGGAAAGAGAAAACGGGGTTTGCGGCGCTCCAGACAGAAACGATGAGCTTCATCTACTCTCCTTACGCTGTGAGCCGGAAACCAATCCGCTTTATCTGCTTCCCTGTCCTGACGCGTCTGATCGATACGCACACTCGAATCACGCGATCGATGGCGTGTTGAAAGGAGCACGCCGTCGATTCGGAAAAACCAAGAACGTCAGGCTCAAATCTTATCGGTTTAAAAAAATAAATAAATAAAATAAATTTGGTTAAAAAGCCACAGTGAAAGCAAACAAAAACAAAACAAAACGTACAGATTCACAAAGCCACGCCCTCAAGCTGCTTTCCTACCAAAGCCCATGCATTATGCATACACGCGGCCGCATCAGGAGTGTATGAGCGCCGGAGGATAATTACTCCGAATCATCTTATTGGTATCGGCGATGTTTAGAGCGGACATCATGATGCATCGCTTGGCTTGGAGCGCGTACCCGAGCATTAATCCTGCAGCTGTGTGTGCCAAAGCCGTGTCTCTGGAGCTCCGAAAGCTACTGTAGGTGATTCGAGCGCAGATACAACACACACGCACGCACACACACACACACACACACACACACACACACACACACTGAGGAGTAGCTGAGAATCTGGGTTTAGAAAAGCATAGATGCTTTACTAGAAAGCAGGAAGGAGAAACTAATATTATCCTCCCAGATTCATACATTATAAATAATAATAATAATAATAATAATAATAATAATAATAAAATACATCGTGTATGTAACGATACACAGAATTCACTTTCGGTACGACACGATACAGTGGTGTAGTTCATGTCTGTTTATTTCTTACTTCTAATTCTAGATTGAACCTGAACGTATTTCTTGATGTTTAACCATGGTTAAAAAACAACAACAAACAAACAAACAAAAAAAACGAATAGCGCACCTCTTAATTGTATCTATACAAATGTTATAAAGTCCCTCCAGGATTTCACGATTCTGCGATCGCAGAAATGAACGCAAACTCGAGCAAACGCCGCAGTATTCGGAGGAACCTGCGATTCTTCAAAATCCCCGCCCATTTTCTGCAGATCTGGGCCAAGACAGATTCGTTCAGATAAAGCCCTCTTCGATTCGTGTGCGTCGAACATGTGCACAGCTAAAAGGGCTCATTTACCAACAAACATCACTGCGATAGACAAATTCGTGCAATTGCGATTTCGCCATTTCAAGTAGTTTTGCACAAAAAATAAAAACAAAAAGCACAAAGTCGCGTTGCAAAAAAATTTCTGGGAAAGAAAAAGCCGCCGTCGCAAAATCAGGCATTTTTGGCTGCAACAGTGCCAAAAAATTTTTTTTAATAAAATTTTTTATGTTTATAGTGTATACGTTAACATTAGGAATAATTCGGTATTTGCATTCGGTTCATCGCTAATCTGTAATAAATAATATGACTTGTCATATGTCATGTCATAGACATCCATCTCGTATTGTTCTACATGCAGTTTGACTTGCTCTGAAAAGCATTAATCTAATAACCTCACGCACACACACACACACACACACACACACACACACACACACACACACACACACACACACACACGGCTTAGTGGACGAATAAAAACCTGTCATTCCTGCACACTGCTGGATGTGGGGTTTAACTGCAAGTGAGGTGATCACTTATGCAAATGAATGGAAGTCTAAACGTCTGATGAATAGACTTAAAAGCTAGGATAGAGGAGTGGGGGGGGGAAGGGGTTGGCAGGGGAAAGAGAAGGGGGTAGGGTGGGGTTTAGAGTTAAGAAACAATTTAGATTAACATTTTAATCCCTCGTCTAATTACCAGGCTCCCCTAGAGCTAGGAGCGGAGAGTCTGCAGCACACACTCCCGCTTTGTTCTCGGAGCCCGGAAATGTCACACAAATGGCACGTTAATCCCCGGCTACATCACACAAATCGCTACAGGAATCGCACGACAACCTGCGCTGAAGTATGACTGCGTGTAGTAAAGTGTCAGCGTGCGTCAAAAAAAGGAGCGATTTTTTTTTTTTGTGTCACCAAAAAAACAAAAAACAAAAACAAAGGCAAATGTCTGGAGATTAGTCTTAACACCGCGGCCTCGACGGAGCCGCACCCGACACCCAGAGGAGAGAAAAGGAAACCTGTCAAGCCTGTCACCTGAAATCGCAGAAAGCTCGGCGCTCAGGGCCTTAAACGCCGACTTCTTCGGTTTAATTAGCGTGACAGGAGCAACGGCACGAACATCAGAGAAGGCTTTAATAAAAAAAAAAAAAAAAGAAGAAGAAGAAAAAAAGAAAAGAAATAAATAAATAGAAAAAAATAGAACACGTGCTATAATGAGTGCGAGACAGCAGAGCACCTGTTTGGGCCTAATTATTACCACGAAGCACCGATGCGAAACAAAAGAGCGGCCTGTTTTTCTTCATGAGATAATTGAACAAATGAGAGACAAAAGGAAAAAGGACAACAAAAATTAAACAAATATGATTTGAAAGAACTGTTAACTGAATGCCGTTTCCTGTGGAGTGCTTTTCCACATCCAGCTTCGGAGTATTGAATATCCTGCGTTCGCCTCGTAGCAGTACGTTATCGAACAAAACCCCCCCCAAAAGCTATATTAAGGCAGAGATAATACTCCCTTAAGCCTATTTTTCCCAAAAATGATGTAAAAATAACAGCCGGAGATGTCCGGTTTCCTGTTTCTAGCAGAAGAGCTTTGGAGAAGGTGGAGAATTTCTGGAAAACTGATAGCAGGACAGTAAATATAGGTGGAGATGAAGGAAAAACATATACACAGGTATAGGTTCACTGATGCTAGGCAGGTGAAGACTGGAAAAAGATCAAGGTGTTGTTCATCGAGATGCTTTCCTGCGCAACACGGTTGTATAGAGTGGTTATTTGAGTTACCGTATCCTTCCTGTTAGCTCAGTTCATGGGAAAAAAAAAGACAAGATTTGGTCTCTATACACCTCCAAGATGGCCGACAAGGTATGTGTACTGTATACTGTAAGATCATTTAATAACCAGTCCCTCCAGGATTTTCCGATCGCAGAAATGTACGCAAAATCAGGCAAACTTCGCAATATTCGGAGGAGCCTGCGATTTTTCAAAATTACCGCCGATTCGGGCCAAGACGTGTCGTGTGACGTCATCACGGCGCGCATTCAGCCAAAGCCCTCTTCGATTCATGTGCGTCGAACATGAGTACAGCGGAAAGGTCTCATTTACCAACAAACATCACTGCGAAAGACTGCAAAAAACAATTCCGTGCGATTGCGATTTCGCAAAATTCAAGCAGTTTTCCACAAAAAGAAAAAAAAAAAATCACAAAAAACTTGCAAATTGCATCACAAATTGTGAGAGAGAAAAAAGCCGCAGCAAAATCAAGCATTTTTGGCTGCAACAATAAAAAAAAACTCCTGTACGGACTGATTAACGTTGTGTGTGAATATTTTCGCAGAGAAAACGAAACTTTAAATTTCCCATCAGGTTTACAAAATTTACGTCATGTGCTTATGTTGATAAACCTCAGTGAGCCGTAAAATTACCAAGCACGTACATGGCACAGCTGATTTATATTTAGCCACGCCCACAGGAAAACCATAAAGGGCAAAGCTCACAGAGAACTAAATGACGGTTAAACACCGAAAGAGCACTGTTTGCTAAATATTCCAGTAACGCCTCCACCCTGTGTGCGTGGAGTCTGCATGTTCTCCCTGTGCTTTGGGGGTTTCCTCTGGGCACTCCGGTTCAAAAGACACTCCAGTCCAAAAACATGCGCTGTAGGCCGATTCCCATCTCTAAGTTGTCTGTAGTGTGAGAATGGGTGTGTGATTGTGTCCTGCGACGGGTTGGCGCCCCATAAGGGGGGCCCCCTCCTCGTTATCTGGGATAGGGTCCAGGGTCCAGGGTCCAGGCTCCAGGCTCCCCCGCGACCCTGTGTAGGATAAGCGGTACAGAAAATGGATGGCTGGATGGATCTTCCACTAATGCGGCTCTGCCACTGCAGCAAGTCAACTACCACAGACACACACAAACACTTCCTCCTTTAACAGGACGCCATTACTTTTGCCCTAACTGAACGGCTAGGATAATTTCTTTGAAATCATTAATAGGAAATGAGCGAGTTTCAGGATGCTTTCATTAAACAAGAAAGCGAAACTGGACGGTGTGTGCCGTATGGAAAATCGCAGTGACTCATCGCTAATTATACGATTTGAAGCCAATCAGTCGACGTTCACGTTAGTGAGCCTCTTAATACGTAAACGTACATGAACTCAGGAGCGAAATGTAATATACAAACATTTTTTCAGAGTGAACTGGATTTTAACGAATACCACATTTCTTGTGTAAATTTCTCGCACCTGTGAACAATTTACGAATAAATTTGGCCGTATCCAGGGATTATGAATAAACCTGTTGTTAGCTAACCTTAGCTAATCTTGGTTCCTTTGGTAAAAGAGGCACTAACTTAGCATCAGGAACTGATGATTTGAAATCGAGGCAGACATCTTTTTCTTTGGTGAATCTTTCGTCTACTTTTGCTTCCAAAACTCCGGGTAAATTTAAGAGTGCGTACTTTTCTACTTCAACTCGAGTGAGGAATCTGAAGCTGTACTTCAACTATAGATGAGTAGGAGCACTTTTACATGAGTAAACAATCTGGGGACCTCTCCACTTGGAGAACGTGGCACGATTTGGAAGATTTGTGAGACTAATTGTGCTTTCGAGCTCTCTAGTGCGTAACACAAGGGGCAAACTCAAACCTACAACTTGACGCTGGTGCGGAGAGACGCAGAACTTTCTGTGTATTGTCTGAAGAAGCCTTTTGACCTTTGCTGAAGGAACACAAGAGAGACGCTCGGTCGAAACCTCATCGAACTGCTGAGGACGCTACAACAGCGAGATCTCAGGGGACACTCTGACACTGAAGACCTGAGCTGGTGTGTGGGTTGTGCTTCTGATACAAAATATACAGTATGCATATTATATAATGCCTGAAACGCAAGGACGATGGTTTTGGATTTGGATCCTTATAAACATATTATCTAATTTTCTCTGTAAATTGAGATCTAGCTATTTTTAATCACAATTTATTATTATTTTCCCCTCTGAATGGTTATTAAATAATTGAGCTGTCATTAAAAGGAGAATAAGGTCTTTGTCACTGCTTTGCAAAACATTACTAATTTATTAGCATATCTAAGCACGGTTGCCATATCCACAGGAGACGTGGATGGAAATTTCCATGGCAACCATATTCTCGAACACACACACACGGGATCACATGGGATCTTTTGTTTTCCTCCTGAGATGAAGCAACAAGTTGCTCTTTTTTTATTTATTTATTTATTTATATTTATATTTAATGCATATTTAATGTTCACACCATTAAAATGTAAAAAAAAAAAAAAAAAAAAAAACTCTTTATTTTTCTTAAATCTTCTAAATGTCTAAAGATTTGGTCAAAATGTACCCAAAAAAATAAAAAATAAAAATAGACACACCCCTTCATAGTAGAAATGAAGAAAACACTTTATATCTATATATAATATTTTAGAATAATAATGAAAAAAATGCAAACAATAAATTATGCAGAGGCTAATAAAACTATATTATATTTATTAATATAGATGAATAAATATAGATTTTTATATGTATATACTTTTAATGTTCATATTATATTTCTATTTTTAGATTTTTTTTGTGTATTTTTATACTCAATATTTCTTTTAGACAGTGATAAATATGCAGTATATTCAGTCGAGTGTGTGCAAACTTTTGACTGGTAAAGTATCTTAATTAAGCAATATCACATGAGCAAGAGTGATAAGATATTCAGTATAACTGCACGATTGTGACTGCGATGTTGCTTTTATACAACAGTTCTATAAACAAGAAATTAATATCGAGTAACTGATACATTTCAGACACAATATGTACATTTTAGACACAATATGGCCAGATGTTTTGTTTATATTTTGCTCGGCTAGTTTAAATAGATCTCGAATAAGCTACATTCACTTTACAGCCCGTCGACTAACTGGCTAAGGTATCGTTCGCCATGTCCGCTGATGAACGGTGTAGAAATGTCGCTAGAAGTGGAATTTTACCTGGCGAACACCGACGAGCGGAGTGATACGAACAGTGCAACGTCCCAGTGCATATACAAAACCACAGAGCAAGAAAATGCACCATGCAACAAGACTATCAGGAATGTTTTTCTACAAATATGTGAGTGAAGTATCCAGTATCATACCTGTGAAAGTAAATTACCAAGCAGCAATGCTTCAGAGACAAGTGGAACTGTTGGTTTCTCTCACCCACACCAACAACTGCTGAGAATGTCTATTGCAAATTGCGTTCATTACTGGATGATGCCTTGCCAGTGTCAACCTAATGTGTACACTTTTAATAGCTCATAAACAAACTATTTTTAACCATTTTTTACCATCTGTTTTGCATGTAGCACTAATAAAATCACAGTGCATTTCTCCTACATAATCCCCCTCTTAGTGGAAACATCTGGCTCCGGCGAAGCATTACCTTCACAGACTGCCACAGCTGGTTCATGGCCATCCTTCAGACAAGTGACATACTTGTGTAGCAAGTGCTGTGGTCAGGATCTGAAAAGTCACAGCTGATACTAATGAGCTCATTCATTCGTTCATCTTCCGTAACTATATAACCTTTAATAACCTTTTCCTGGTCAGGGGGGTGGAGCCTATCCTGTACTGGGCGTGAAGCAGGATTCCAGCCTGGATAGGACACAGGTCCATCGTAGGGCACTATGTTTTTATTTAAGTCCCCCAAAAGGTTCAGAAATGCCAGTGGTCCAAACAACGTGACAATCTTTCCACTGGGGTTGTATTTGTTACAATGTCTGTATCAACAGGTTCAAGGGTCAACTAACCCATTGTTGATTATTTGGTTGTTACTATAGAAATAACAACGTATTAGAACGAGCGCATTAAAATAAACCTTGTAGCTGAAACTACTGTCCGAGCTGCTGCTATAGAAAACGTATTAATCAACACCTCCTGACCAATCAGATTTGAGAGTACAATAGTGGTCTGGTATGAAATAAAATCAAACCTGTTCTGATTTCGATTTCTCAGGAAGGAAAGGAAGTACTAATCTGTGTGATCTAGCCACTTTTCAACCATTAGAGCAGCCAGGCCTTTACAAAGTGAACCGAAAATAGCAAGTGATTTAGCCATTTGCACAAATGAGAAATAAAGTTTCTCCTCCAGGTTGATTTTTGAAGGAACAAAGCTGCCACTAAAACCAGAGTACAGCACGTCACTTTCCGTTGGTCTGATGTCTACTTTCATTCAGGGAGCTAATATTATTGCACTTCTTAAAGGAGACCCCTGCATGAAATAATCTATACCGATACAGCCGTAGGATCGCTCTGTACTTTATGACAAAAAGGTTGGGGTTTTTTTTTCAGCCATTTGCAGCAATTTTTGTCTCCATGGTGAAACTGAAAATACCATGACCAGTACTCAAATCAAGGGGATGAAAAAAAAGAAAAAAACCTCTTTGCAGCGCAATTTGGCTTTCAAATGTGCCTTTTAGAAGTGAAAAGGCAATAAGACAAATGATTTATTGTTAAGGTAAAGCTTCTTGCACCAGCAGAAAATGACAGAGGCCATGTTTAGAAAAAAAGGAAATTCATTACACACTTGAGCTGGAGTGCAGTCGGTGACGTGGAAGTCCGACAACTTGCTGAGGCGAAGGTAAGAGCTTTGCTGCACCGAGCTTCTCGGATCTGATGCGAAGAATAGCCTGTATGCTGGAAGCTCACTTGAAAAAAAAAATTCCTGGGTGGAGGTAGGGATAAGGATATGTCTTGCAGAATTTCTCCTATATACCAACTTCTAGGCCAACATAATGTAGTACCATGAAAAGAGATTCGTAAGAAGTCACAAGAAAAGTTATATTTACAGCATTTAGCAGACACCCTTATCCAGGGCAGCTTACATACATCTCATTTATACAACTGAGCAATTGAGGGTTAAGGGCCTTGCCAAGCTGTCATTGTCTACTGGGATTTGAACTCATGACCTTCCAATCAGTAGTCCAACATTTCAACCACTGAGCTACCACTGTACCACTACCAATGGTTGATGGTTGTCTTGAGGTGGGGTTAGAACAAATTCAGCTCCCTGAACCAAAAAATGAGTCGCATGTCATTTATTTCCTGATACCTAACAGCGCCAATCCTGTCAAGTAAGGATCAGTGGCCATCAGTGTCTTGGGACTCATTGGCAATTTAAGCCCATTCTCTCCAAGACTGGGTTGTAGTTCCACCTGGTGATCCAAATAATTCCCCAATTTTCTATGGGATTGAGAACCCTCAGTTTTGCAGGCCAATCGCAGTGTCACACCAGTCACAGTGATTTGGCCAGGCTTGGACGTGAAGCACAAAAGGCAACCTCAGAGTCAGGCTGTGACGAGGAGGAGGGAGTGGCCAGGCTGTGAGGATGCACACCTGGCACTGATTTGTTGAATCAGTGGGGGAGAGAGAAATAAAGGAGCACCTGGAAGCGCCGGAAAGGGGGAGGGAGACCCACGTGCATTTTGTGTTCAGCTTGTGTGTTTTATGGTCTGTTTCAGTTTCATTTATTATTAAACTTTTTGTTTATATTCAGCCGGTTCCCGCCTCCTCCTTGCCCTACTTTAAAGGTTGTGACACTGGTGCCGAAACCCGGGAAGGAGGAGGGACGCGCTGTTGAAGAGCTCTCGCCGCTCCTCCTAGGGAGGATCGCGACGCCGAGGAAGCGGTGATGCTGGAGCGGTGGCCGTGGAGGACCGGAGGAGTCGCTGCCATCTGCCAAGATGCGGAGGAACTGCTGCCGTCCGCCTGAAAGGGGAGGAGCGTTTGCCGTCCACCAGGGGATGGAGGACCCGCTGCTGTCCGCCGGGTAAGCGGCGATATGGCTGCTGTCCACCTGAAAAGGGGAGGAGCCGTAGCCGTCCGACAGGGAGATGGAGGTGTGGTTGCCGTCTGCCGGAAAAGGGGAGGTGCCTGCTGTCCGTAGGGGAAGCAGAGATGTGGCTGCCGTCCGCCTAAAAAGGGAAGGAGCCATAGCTGTCCGTCGGAGTGGTGGAGGTGCGGCTGTCGTCCACCGGAAAAGGGGAGGAACCGCAGCCGCTCGCTGGGAAGTCCAGTGCCATCGCCCGGCGTCGTGGGGGATCGCTTCCCAGCTGGCTGAGAACCAGATGACAGCGTTTCTGGGGACCGGAGTGTTTTTTCTCTCTCTCTCTCCTCTTTCTCTCCGGCTTGCTTCTTCTCTCTCCCCTCTTCCTCCTCCTCGTCTCTCCTCTGGCTCGCAGGTAAAGTGGTAGCACCGCCTTCCTGAAAGGGTGAGAGGGGGTGTACGTCAGGCCGGAGGCCTGAATCTGGCGGCGGAGGAGTGTGATGAGGAGGAAGGAGTGGCCAAGCTGTGAGGACGCACACCTGGCACTGATTTGTCGAATCAGTTAGGGGAGAGAGAGATAAAGGAGCAGCTGGAAGCGCCGGAGAGGGGGAGGAAGACGCACGTGCATTTTGTGTTCAGCTTGTGTGTTTTATGTTCTGTTTCAGTTTCGTTCATTATTAAACTTTATGTTTATGTTCAGCCAGTTCCCGCCTCCTCCTTGCCCGACTTTAAAGGTTGTGACACAGGCCAACAAACAACCTACTGGCATTGGACTATAAGGTGCTGTTATTGGTTAATGCAACAAACTTTCTGTCCAGGAGCTAGACAAAAGAAATCTACATGAGATAAGGTTGTCAGGGTCTGTTCTTGATAGAGCTTGCTCCATAACACAAGGCAGCTTCCATTTTATGGCTGTCCAGAAAACTCATCTTACCAACCAGATTCGAGAATGTTTAAATAATTGAATGGTTTTAATCTTTTGACCACTGATCTTGTTGAAAGAGTAACGAGCAACTCAAAAACAAGTCGTCTTCTTTAAATCCCTAAGTTCATTCCTGTTCATTTTCTCTCCACCTCTATCTTTTCACCTTTCTTATCCTTAATCTACCATGTGTCTCTCTTTCCATTGCTTTCTCTTCCTTTCTCTCGCCCTCTTTTTTCTCTCTCAGACATTTCCTGATCCTGCCCCTCCTTTTTTCTCCCTTTCTAGGAGTGTCTCTCATGTCCTCTGAGTTGAGTTTATCTCTCCTTGGTGCAGGCAGACGGAGACATTTTTGATGCCGAAATGCAATTTATTTTTTTTTTTTACTTCGCACAGCTGTCACATCAGTGATGGGTAATTTATGGCAACAGTGTGGACTAACTTCAGCTAAAAGAAGATTTCTTCAGAAGAGAAAAATAAAATAAAAGAGAAAAAGGTTCACCTTTTGGGCAAACGGGTACCCAGTCGGTGTGAAATAAGAGGACGTTTGACTGTAGACTTAAGCTCTCACCTTTTCAACTAAAGCCAAGCAGATCTGTGACTTCAAACGTATGTGTGCGAGCGAGCACTTGAACTTTTGAGTTGGCCTCTAAAAACTCTTCTCCGTGTGAAAAAGCTTTTGATAAAGAGACCATTTTCACCTTGTGAATTAAAAAAATTGTACCGTTGAATAAATTAGCATTCATGCCACATGCTCACATGGTAGAGACGGAATATGAAAGAGAAATTTCAAGCGCGCTTTTTTTTTTTCTTAAAGCTGTTACAGATGGGCATTTGAAAGAAAAAAAAAATCTCAGCGATCTCTTTCCACTCTTGGTGCTCAGATTAAAAAAAAATCAAGCTCTTGATGTTCTGGAGAATTCAGAGCATTAGAAATGCTGAAGCTTGGCCAATGCCTGCTTTTCCCAACTCATCCATCTCAACTCCCCGTCTTACTTGGAAAGAGAAAGAGGAAGAAGGCTGCCTCTCGCTCCTAACACAATTTATTCTCTTACATAAAGTCGTGCTTAAAATAACGTGCGATCGAACACTACCCACAATGCGTGCTGAAAAGGGAACGCAAGGGTTGGGAGAAGGAGGAGGAGGAGCAGGAGGAAGGGGAACAACATAATAAAAAAAAAAAAAACAGTGGTATATTTGAAGCGTCACAGATGCCTGTTTGTGCATATCGGATGAGGACAATTTGGGTCGCTGAAAACAAGAGGATGAGGAAGCGAATGAAAAGGGAGGGGAAAAAAGATGCACATTTATAGTGATGGAAAAGTGGAGCACCAAATACAAAGTCTGAAAAGGAAAGCGGATGGGTTGCAAACCGTATACAGTCATTATACTAAGAACTGTCTGTATAGAAGTTCTACAGCTCTCAACAAATAGCAGTGATGGGACTGTAGAGTGTTTTATTTCCCACATCTGAGACTGTGTTTCCATCAGAACATACATAACTAGGTAGACCTAGAAACATTTGTAGGGAGCCTTTAGAAGGCAGGTGGCCTTAATCTGACCTTTGAGCTAATCCTAATCCTGCTCACCAGACCCAGTTTCTGTTTGTGAAGTCAGACCACATCCTGTACTAAATCAAATGAAGAGTGACTGTGGAACTATAAGGAGTGTGGAGAAATATGAGAACTTGAGCTGGACTTCTGGGCGGCTTTACACTAGATAGCCAGACCCCCATTAAATAATCTTTGTAGAGAAAGAGTAGTAGAGAAAGAGAGAGATGGGAATTTATAGGAAGTTAGTCAGGAAGAAGGTGTGATCAAACAGGGAGGACAAAACTGTTGATTCAACCAAGGGGTATGCTTACAGCTCTACTGGGTCTCTTTCAGAAGGCAGTTGGTTTCATATTTTGACCAGATTTGTTGACCAAGTTTTCTGGACACCAGACCAAAGTTCCATTTGCGAGTGCAGACTATGCCTTCAACTCACACTGTGCTTTGCACTAGGCAGACAGACCTTTACTGAAGATTCTTGGGGTACGAGCTGTTGAATTTATAGGAATTTACTGTATAAAACATTAACTATTTAGTTGGAGCTTGAGGCTTGGTCTTTCTCTCAAACTTCAGTTATTGCATAAATCCATTACGTTTCAACAAACATGGAAGACTAAACTGGTGATCAGACCAAGGATTGTGCTTACAGATCTAAGCATTTGCTCTAACGGGTTTCAGAAGGCAGCTGGTCTCTGGGGTTCCTAATTTTGACCACATTTTAGATCTGGGTTTAGGTAATGCCATAATTCTGCTCACCAGAACAAAGTTCCATTTCCGACTGAACACCATAGCTTCAACAAGATGACGTGGAACTGTAAGAAGTGGGGAGAACTCTGAGAACTTCTGAGTGGCAGACCCCCACTAAAGATTCTTGGGTAGGAGTTGTTGAATTTATATAAACTCACAAGAACTAGGAAGAAGTTGGAGCTTCAAACTTAGACTTTCTCCCAAACATCAGTTTCATAATACCATTAACCTTCAAGAAACACAGCGAACCAAACTGATGATCTGGCCAAGGGGTATGCTTACAGATCTAAACATTTGCGCTACCAGGTCCCATTTAATAGGGAGATTGCCTTGGAGGCTCCTTACAGTATTTCGACCAAATCCGAGATCCCATATATTCTTCTTGGTGTAGGCCATAATTCTGTGCTCCAAATTTCATTTGTGACTGCAGACCACATCAACAAAAGTTAAAGAGTGATTATGGAATTATAAAAAGTGAGAACTGTGAAAACTTGGACTGGAGTTCTGGGTGGATCCTGCTTTATGCTGGATATCCAGACCCCCCCCCCCCACTAAAGACTCTTGGGTAGGAGTTGAATAGTTGAATAGATGGGGAGGTGGTGGATGAGGACACTTCTTCACTATAGAAAGTTAAATAGGAAGAAGTTGGAGTTTCGGGTGTAGTTTCAACAAAAATGGAAGACCAAACTGCGGATCCAACCAAGGGGTATGATTACAGATTTCAGCAAGTTCCCTCATAGCCACTCTCTTATTAAGAAAGGTTCCATCTAGTACCCTAAAGGTTCTTCAGTCTGTCGCTCTAGAAAAGCCTTTAAAGGTTTTACATAAACCTCTACAGAGTTCCAAGCTGACTCCCTTTAGTAAACTCTCAAATGTCTGTGCTCCGGTGTTTTGTGATTTCTCTATTTGCTTAGCTAAGGTCTGTTTCCATTACAGTATTTCTGACTAATGAGTTAAAAAGTTTTATGAGTCTGTTTTCAGCCAGACACGCCCTGTAGATAATGTTTTGTTTGTTTGTTTGTTTAATTATATGTGAAATCAAACCCAAGCAAATAGCAAACGTATCCAACCAAAGGTATCAATTTCAAACTAATAGTGTATGAAAGCACCCTAAGAGTGTAATTACAGTAACTGCTGCTTTCGTATTTATGTCCCTAGATTTCCCAAACTTCTGTCGGTAATGTAACGTGGCCTCGCCACTTATGTAGCTAGCTTACTAGCCAACTAACCAAGGAAAACTTGCTATGTTAACGTGCAAACTGAATAATAGCTGCCTCTAGTTCAGGGTCCATCTTCTGGTAAGCTGAACAAGTAAGCAATAGTGAATACTGTTACATGCATACTGTAGTTGTTTTGGTTAAAATGCTACCCAGTTAGATGTGTACCTTTTAAAAGGACGCAACTACTAACGCAACTTACATCAAGGACACACAACACCACCCAAACAAAGAGCTTTAATGATAGCACTACTGTACATTAGACAAATCCATATCTGAAAAGCACTTAGATGTAAAAGACCAAGATTCCCTAACGTCCTAAAAGCAAGAATAAACCTGGTGCTGGAAGGAAACTCCGAAAGCATCCAGGGAACAAATGAAAAAGCACACAGTGGTATCAATAATGAAGCGTGTTTAAAAATTTAAATGGGCATATCAGTTTGCTCTTTGTGTGTAAGAAAAGAGAACGGAGCAAAATTCGGTCTGAGGGAGTGTAAAAGAAAATCTGTGTCAGAGATTCGGCCATCAGGGTCAGAAAGCTCTGGCACTGGGTCAAACTAGTCAGAAGGCCTTTCAGACACTGAGGGGAGGAGGGGTGGGTTTTTTTGGCAAGACTAAGTAAAATAACCTTGGTCTACACTTGTAGTGCATTTGTGCAATTTTATAACTTATTTATTTATAAATCTTCATTCCTGACCCTTATCTCACTTGCTATGCTTTTTCTAAAGAAAAGAAAAAAAGTTAAATGTTTTTGAAAGATTATCATTTAAAAATTAGAATCATGTTGGCACCCTGTCCAGGTTGTCCCCCACCTTGTGCCCTGAGTCCCCTGGGATAGGCTCCAGGCTCCCCGCGACCCTGTGTAGGATAAGTGGTAGAGAAATGGGATGGATGGATGGATGGAAGGAAACATATTGTCACGTAACAATAAGTTTATATTATATTCTAGTCTTTTTCCTGTCACTTATGTTTTTAGGTTTCAAATGGCAACAAACATGTCTGAAAATGTAAAATGAATTTTTAGATATTACAGATAACACACACATACACACACACACACACACACACACAATCCATCATATAGTTTCCTGCGTATAGAGCCGAGGGCAGATTTTTTTTTTTTTAGATCTGATAGAGAACCTGAGAGGTTTTGTGTTCTGTTATCCGTCTGCAGTTACCATTTTGCACAGGCTTGAGTTGATCTGCTTTCCGAGTGAGGAAGTCGAAGCTAAAAGGGTGACATATCACGCGTTTCTGCCGGAAATGAAGCTCCTAACACTCCCACTGACAGCTTGTCCCCATACACACACCGACTCCTTGTGATGGTTCGTGAAAAATAGTCACTTTCCAGCTCTCTCACACTTTCCTAGGAAGAAACCAGGGGCTAAACAGCTTTCAGATTCTCTCCTGATAACTTTATGCGACGTCTCGAAGTCTGATCGGATAGTTGTTGGAATGAAATCAGCAAGGCTTCGCTTTTTAAAAGTGAGATGAGGTTTAAAGGGAATAAGGAAAATAAAAACACATAGTGAACTCCAAGACATCGGGGGGGAAAGGCATGTGCTTAGTGGTCAGAACCTTGATTACGACTATGTTTGTAAATGTCCTGAAGACTTTCCTGTGGTGGAAAACCTACTATTACACTGACACTGGAGACTCTTTCCAAATATCCTTAGTGAAAACCTTTCTATATCAACAACGACACGTTTAAAAAATATATTCTATTTACATCCGCAATACAAGTCCCTGTGTACATTGCTACTACAGAAATGGTAACACCTCCTGACCAATCAGCACGGAGGATTCAGACTGTAGTGTATATTATCTTAAAAGTTAAGCTCCTTCTGATTTCTCTCGTCACTGAGACTCATTTTTCTGGCAGATCAGTGGGAGACAGGAGCGGCTTCGCTCAACCCCAGAATATCTTAGCGTGTGATCCGCTAACCACCTTCTGTTGGCTCGTTCATTATTTCCCTGTGAAGAACGAGTGCAGAAAAAAAGCCTATAGGGTCCCATTTCAGAGGTATAATTAAACTCCCATCTGTCTCTGGTTAGCCCTGGTCATCTCTGTCTGAGATATTCCACAGGAATTGCATAATTTGAGGGGTTTTTTCTCAGGGTGAGATCTTCTTTCCTCCTGCTCAGCAGAATTCCCACCAGCAACGATCTGTGGATCTGCGGAGATCTGAGGGAAACGAGGATTAATTGGGTACAAGTGTTTAAGTTTAGCTCCTTTTTAGAAGCAAAGCACCTCATTGACCTGAAATGTAACTCGCTCCTACACACACTTGCGTTTAGCTAGACACTAAAACTGATATCTAAAGAAGCCCTGGACATTTAAATGACCTGACAACATCTCAACTAGAGGTCGAACGATAGTGGATTTTACCGATCCCGATAACCCGACGACACTGTAGTGATAGGACGCATCACTGATGGAGATGAAGCAGCCTACAGGAGGGAGGTGGCCAGTCTTGTAACGTGGTGTGAGGACAACAACCTTACTCTCAACACGGACAAGACAAAGGAGATGATAGTAGACATGAGGAAAAAGAGGAGAATTCAGCCACTGCTTATCCAAGAGCTTGAAGTGGAGAGGGTGAGTAGTTTTAAATATCTGGGGGTCCACATCAGCGAGGACCTCACCTGGACACTCAACACCACCCAACTGGTTAAGAAAGCACAACAGCGGCTGTACTTCCTGAGAAGACTGAGGAAGTTTGGCATGTCTACTAAGATCCTCAACAACTTCTACAGCTGTGTTGTTGAGAGCGTCTTGACCAGCTGCATCACAGTGTGGTATGGCAACACTACTGTGAGGGACCGCAAACGTCTGCAGAGAATTGTGAAGACTGCTGAGGAGATCATCAGGATTCCACTGCCCTCTCTGCAGGCCATTTACCATCGCAGAGTCCACAGGAGAGCTGCCTCCATCCTTAAGGACCCCACCCACCCCCAGCATGGACTGTTCATATTTCTACCCTCGAGACGGAGGTATAGTAGTGTGAAATGCAGGACTTCTAGATTAAGGAACTCCTTCTACCCCTTCTGCCGCTCTCGTACTGTATAATGACATCGGGCCCTTCTCAGCCGCTCCTGCAAAGGATGCAACCAGGAAATAACCAATAGTTCCGTTGGTTATTGGTGCTGATTAATCGGCAAAAACTGATCAAACGGCCGACCTCTAATCTCAAAACCTTTATCCTTATTGGAAGATTTTATAAATGTCTTCCTGCCATTCTAAACTAGCCGGTTAGTTCACTGCTAGCAAACTAGCATCCATTTTCCTCAAGAATTTCAGTATCTGAGGCCTGACGTGATTTGTCATATTCTTACATGTTTACTGAACAGCAGCCAAACTACAAAATATACCGTAACAGCTAGATTTAAAAAAAAAAAAATAAATCAATAGTATTAGCAAGGGTAGCTAGCTAATAGCTTAATAGGTTCTGTGACTAAAAGTTTCCTTGTACTCAAACTCAAATGTGATTTGTCTGAAGTTTAATCAGTCCCCAACTGAACTTGCGTTGGGATGCTTTAACAAATTTGACCGAGATGCCAAAAAGCCACGCAAAAAGAGTTAACCTTTTAAAAATGACATTTTTATAGCCCTCGTGATTGAAATGAAGGAAACGTGCATGAACCCACACCGGTTGGATCGGAATTTTACTTGTAAGGTATAAAACGCTTGCGAATACATCATATTTCAGCATTTTGTCAATGATAAGACTTTCTTTATTACTAAAGAACGAAACATCATCTTTTTATCCACTTATAGTTAATTTCAATGTTGTGGAACGTCCTCGTTCCTGTTATCGCTTATGTAATAGTAGTGGCATCTATTTTTACTTTCTGTTAACGTTAAACAGGTTTCAGTACTCCTCTGTCCTGAAGACTTTCTCATGGTGGAAAAACGTAAAGATTTCCACAGCCGTACCTCGGAGTGTTACAAAGCACTAACACTGGAGACTCCTTCCATAAACGTTGAATAAACATCTCCTCACGGAAAACATGCACACACATTTTTAAAAACTGTTTACTTGGGGGCGTTTACAATACAAGTCCCCGTGTAGGTAGTTTCTATAGAAACGCATTACTATGGAAACGCACTTTCTCCACGCAATGGGCGTCGCTGTATTTCTGACCGTTGAATGAAAGAGTATTTATGCGCATGTTTTCACGCCGCCTAGTCATCAGGTTGATTCCATTAGAGAAACCATTAGAAACTATTCGATCCCGTAGCGAAAAATGTTTAATGGAAACCATCAGGACGGATTCCATCAAGAAAAGAAGTGGCGCTTCACGTCTGTTACACTCTGCCCTTGTTTATCCGCTCATTCTTATTTCAGCTGGAACGCAGTAAAACATTAACGCTACGTGCACGCCAGCCACGCTCAACATGTCTCGTAGATGACATCACTGCTCTCTTGTTTGCGCTGTGTTCTCCCGACAAGCTCTGATGGAAATAAACTGATAGGCTTTACAGCGGAGTGAGGTGCAGATAAATCACAATCAGCGTGAGAGAGGGCCTTCGGGCGGCGCACACAAGCTTGCGGGCCTGTCATTTAACCAAAAAAATTTTTTTTAATTAAAAAAAAAACGCTCTGAGAACTACACCATCCCTCTTCCTTCTCCAGCTCTGCGTCTCTCAGTCCACTGTTTCTCCATCGCTGGAGGGAAGATTTTTTTTTTTTCTCCGGCTCTCACGTCTGACATCAGGAGAAAGTTGCTCTCTCAGTGCTGAAGTATGGCTCTGCTGATGCTCTCCGACTAGTGTGCATTAGATCCAACCGCCAGCACTCATCTCCCTCCATCAGTTCCCCACGCATACAACAGTCGCTGTGCCCTTCAAATGCAGGCGGCATAGCCGAAACCGTTGCGGGCCTCATTTCCTGCTTTCCTATCTACACTGTTGTAAAAGTACAAGTTTTAATTGGGTTGCGCGGCCTATCAGGGAAAGGTTGGAGTCATTATGTGCTAATTATGATCTTTATTAGATAGCGAGCTCCAGGCAAATAACTTAGGCACAATCTTAAGTCTTAACAATGTGTTATTAAACCCTTGTGTATGGTTTGAATGCCTATATCGACGTCTAGGTCAATGCCAAGTGATTTGCGCATATTACACACACTCCAGGAGTAGCTCTCGGCATTCGCTTGGAGGTCAGAGCATATAAAGTTGACCTTACATTCACAAGCCACATATAATACGTGCTAGTGTGTGTGTGTGTGTGTGTGTGTGTGTGCAAGCAAGATCAATGGAACAGATCTGGTCGCTTTCTAAACTCCGGGAAAAGGTCAAGCCCTGCTCCCGCCCACAGCCATGAATCGTGCTTTCAGCTCTTGTCGGCAGCGGTGCGGTGATGATGTGTGAGCTTGTATTTATCACACAGCGGCGGGCGGAGGAGCGTTGCTTTTCTGCAGACACAGAGGACCAGCTTGGCATGGAGTAACTGACAGAGAATGGGCACCGTGCCCTGCCCGTGCTAACCAGCGACGTCCGGCTCCCGCAGGCCCTGTTAGTAAGCGGCATAATCGACTGATAAGCGCCACAAAGCACAGATTATTGTTGTCTCCCCAATATCTACCTCTCCTCTTTCAATGTAAAATGGGTGGGGCTAATATGAGGTGAGGGTGCACTTACTTCCCTAATTCCAGCTACAAGGAAAAGTTACAGCTGCTGTAACCTACGTGATAACATGAACTAACTTGTGATGTTCAATAACATTAGATGTAACTATAAATAAATAAGTTTGATCTATGTCTTTTACATAAATAAAAACATTGTAATTGTTGGCAAACTGCTGTAGTATAAGAGGAATTAAACACTTCGGGATGTGTCATTTTGTGTTATTTATCAAATAAACAGCTTTGCGGTGGTAGAAGTAACTCCACTTCATCACATTGTTGATTACTTTCCTATAATACCGACTGGACCGCCCACTGAGTCACTTATCCACTGAGTCACTTGTTCACTGGGTCTCTTGTCCACTAAGTCAGATGTCCGTTGAGCTACTTGTCTACTGAGTCATATGTGCATTGAGTCACATTGAGTCCACTGCATCACTTGTCCCTTAATTCCGTTGTCCATTGATTCACTTGTCCACTGAGTCGCTTATCCACTGAGTCACTTATCCACTGAGTCACTTGTTCACTGGGTCTCTTGTCCACTGATTCACTTGTCCACTAAGTCAGATGTCCGTTGAGCTACTTGTCTACTGAGTCATATGTGCATTGAGTCACATTGAGTCCACTGCATCACTTGTCCCTTAATTCCGTTGTGCATTGATTCACTTGTCCACTGAGTCGCTTATCCACTGAGTCACTTGTCCACTGAGTCACTTGTTTACTGAGTCATATGTCCATTGAGTTACTTGTCCATTGAGTCACTTGTCCACTGGGTCACTTGTCCATTGAGTCACTTGTCCATTGAATCACTTTCCACTGAATCACTTGTCCATTGAGTCACTTTCCACTGAATCACTTGTCCATTGAGTCACTTGTCTACTGAGTAATTTGTCCACTGAGTCACTTGTCCATCTTGGCAACTGATTTTATACTGCCTTTATAGTGGCATTGGTGTGATGAGTTCAGTAAAAGATACAAACAGAACAGGAACAGGAAGTGAGGCTGAACGCCACAGGATACAATAAACACATGAGGCAGGATAAGTAAAGAAACACAACACACACTAACCACAAAGACCAGCTGAGCAAACTGACTGTTCAAATTGCATGCAATTGTACACCAATCTAATCCCATGCTGCCATTCCAGCACACACGCATTCATCAAATATTCCTAATAACTCCACTTGGTGCTGGCTCGGCACTCCATATCGCATTACGGGAGGAACTGGATGCCACCACTGACCTTGGGCAAGCATTCAGCACAACAGACTACCAATAATTAGATCCTGGCAAAGCACGGCTGAATTGTTTTTATACACAGCCGTAAACAAAAGGGTTCCAAGCACGACGATGGGAGAATGAACGTCGCGTCCTTATTTAATAATCCTACCGAGTAGTAATGCAGGACGAGGCTTCCAGGCTAACGAGCGTTCCTCAGGAGCCAGATTAGGACGCTGTTACATTAGACGATTTATCTGGCAAATTACTCGGCACACGATGCCAAGTGGCATTCAAGCTTCAGCACACGGAGCAGAAATCAGAGTGTAATTGAGATGCATGGCAACGCACATGCTAGCAACAACACACCACTACACCATCTCTTTCTGTTTTTTTGGGATCTATTAAAAAAAAAAAACCCACACCTTTGCATGCTTATGAATTCAGAGTGAGAGCGAGGGATTTGACAAAACAGAGGACAAGAGCAAAACACGACACGCACAGATTAAAGAACAGGAAGAATTTCCCCTTCAGGCCAAACTCAGGAGAGCAGCGTGATCATTTGCATATCCAAAACAACCGATTTACTAAAGAAGTGGTGTCTCTGAGGTTAAAGTTCTGCTCTCTAGATTGGAAGGTTGTGTTTAAATCTCAGGACTGTTGGAGAACCTCTACACAAAAACCCAATGTGTAAGTGTACATGTATTTGGAGTGCCAACATTTTTGAACATCATGTTAAAATGTTTCCGCATGCTTTTGCAGGCTAACATGATTAAACAGTCATTTTAGTCAAGTGCAAAAGTTTGTGCACCCTTCAAATTAAAAATTTCAAAGTTTTTTTTACCTGATATCTCAGTTAAGTGTATTGTGACATCATTTATCAAAGTATTGATATTATATCTTCGTATCGCCCAGCCCTACTTGTACACACACTCACTGACTTTATAACTGTCTCCCAACGCTTTCATATCCTCCCAGTTAAAATATTTACTGTTCAGATTTAACACTTTTCTATTAAATTATTTTTTATGTAGAATTTGTCGGCTTACTCCCCCAATTAAATAGCCATAGGGGGTGAAAACTTTTGCACACGGATGTGTATTTCAGGGATTGAAAGGCTTACTGATTTGAGTCTGTGTCTGTTAGTATTAGTGAAGGGGGCGTGGCTTTTATATCTGTTAGGCATAATGAAGGGGGCGTGGCTTTTATATCTGTTAGGCATAGTGAAGGGGGCGTGTCACGTATCTGTCAGTCACAGTGAAGGAGGCGTGGCCTCTGTATCCGTCAGTCACAGTGAAGGAGGCGTGGCCTCTGTATTTGTCAATCACAATGAAGGAGGTGTGGCCTCTGTATTTGTCAGCCACAGTGAAGGAGGCGTGGCCTCTGTATTTGTCAGCCACAGTGAAGGAGGCGTGGCCTCTGTATGTGTCAGTCACAGTGAAGGAGGCGTGGCTTCTGTATGTGTCAGTCACAGTGAAGGAGGCGTGGCCTCTGTATTTGTCAGTCACAGTGAAGGAGGTGTGTATTTGTCAGACAGAGTGACAGAGGCGTGGCCTCTGTATCTGTCAGTCACAGTGAAGGAGGCTTGGCCTCTGTATTTGTCAATCACAATGAAGGAGGAGTGGCCTCTGTATTTGTCAGTTACAGTGAAGGAGGCGTGGCGTGGCCTCTGTATTTGTCAGCCACAGTGAAGGAGGTGTGGCCTCTGTATGTGTCAGTCACAGTGTAGGAGGCGTGGCCTCTGCATTTGTCAGTCACAGTGAAAGAGGTGTGTATTTGTCAGACAGAGTGACGGAGGTGTGGCCTCTGTATCTGTCAGTCACAGTGAAGGAGGTGTGGCCTCTGTATTTGTCAGTCACAGTGAAGGAGGCGTGGCCTCTGTATCCGTCAGTCACAGCGAAGGAGGCGTGGCCTCTGTATTTGTCAGACAGAGTGACGGAGGTGTGGCCTCTGTATCTGTCAGTCAGCGTGAAGGAGAAATGTCTATATTAATATAAAAAGCACAAACAGAGCTCGGTATTTAGAGGACTTAACACAGACCCAGACGCAGATGTCAGCAATCACATCAGTAATACGACGTGACATTTTGTGAAGCCGCTTCTGCAAATATGCACATGGTGTCTGGACAGCATCTTGTGCAGAAAAACACAAAGCGAGGAATTCACAGCCCTTAAGGAGAAACAAATCCGTCACGCGTTAATGGCTCAGGAGGCGAATAATAGTGTGGGGACGCTCACCCTGTTCACTGTGACTAAGCCATTACCTCCGCCGGCCAAACAGACACACAACCTGTTTACAGAAGATGGTGACAAATTAATTTAAACCCATTTCGGGTTCGGAGAAGTGATTTATTTGTGCGGCCTGTGTTTCAGCGCGAACGAAACCGCCCACTCTGCCTCGGCGTGAACCATGTCTGTTTGTAACGAGTGTGTGAATAAATAAGTAAAAAACCTCATCTGTATCTGACGAGCCTGCACTTTCCACAGGATTTTGAGAATCATTGATTTTATTTCACAGAACATCATCTGGGACTCTAGATGTAGAAGCATCGCTGGGCCTGAATCAAAAGAAGAACAGAAAACACTGTGGCTAAAGGTTTCCCAGAATGCAATGCAACCTCATACATTAACATGAGCTGCGCTTATCTTGATTATTTCTCATAAATACCAATATGATCAAATCACGAACCTCTCTCTCTCTCTCTCTCTCTCTTTTACAGAGAAAGTAAACACCTGTCCTGAGGAGTGACGGCTGTACTTCTGACCTTTACCGAGTGCGGACACTGGAGACTCCTTCCATAAACGTTAAATAAATGTCTCCTGACGGAAAACATTTTCAGTCCATTCATGTGGAGCCTTATTCAAGTCTAGAATAAGAAATGATAATATATAAGAATGAAAGTAATCAACAGCCAATCAGATTCGTGAAATTAACAGTGCTGTAGTATAATGACCAATAACAAATCATTCTAACGGCATCTCCAAAACGACTGTAACTTTTATTTTACAATTAGGCTCGCGATAAATTACTCGCTGGCATTCTGCATGATCAATAATGCTGACATCAATGTAAATAACTCATTAATGATATTCAGCTAATGGGCCGTTAACCAAATGCCATTTTATTTCTAATGTCCTGTTGGTGGATTTTATGTTTGCTGGAGTCAGTAAAGCATAAAATATGCCCTTGTACAACACTTCAGTTTAGAAGGAGTGGAAAAAAAAACAACAACAACAACAACCTCTCACCTCATTCCTGGCTGTTACATCTGGCTAATTGCGAAGCGGCTTTGTCGACAGGCCCCGAGTTATTGGCTTATGCGCTCGTGTTTGAATGCAAGTCATAAACTCTCTAATGAGTCTTTTCATAAATATTTCATTAATTGAAATGCATCCGTAAACACGGTGCTAGGTTCGATAGCGGTTAAAGAGTTCCAGGTTCGGCTCTGGGAATTCGCTGCTCGAGCGGCGGCTCAGCGGCTCGAGAAGCCCCGCGCTGCATATTTAGCCCGTACCACCATACGGCGGACTCGTTATGGAAATTCCTGTCTCTGTGCATCGAGACAAAGTGCCTCTTCATGGTCTAAATGGCCTTGTAATTGGGTTGTGATAAACAAAGCTTTGTCTGAAAAGCCAGCGTGTCAGAAATTACCAACAACATATTTAAAAAAGTAAATCTACTAATGTGTTGTTAGACACCGTAGAAAAGAATGGCCATGCCTGGAGTGCTCCATGTGTGTGTGTGTGTGTGTGTGTATGTGTGTGTGTGTGTGTGTGTGTGAGTGTGTGACATGCAGAAAAAAACGCTCTGATCCGTGCTCCAGTTTCTCTTTGTTCCCTTAAGTATTCCTCATCGTCTTTTCTGGAGGTTTTTTTCACCTCCGACTGGAAAAAACAAACAAAAAAACAAAAAAACAAAGCAAGACGGATGAGCAGTGTTCAACGTGGACCTTAATTATACTGCTTTGTTTGTAAAGCTAAAAATGCCAGTCTAAAAGTCCAGTACAAAGAGCTGCTTATTACATAAACGTGCACCACAGCGCAGTTGAATTCTGGATTCTGATTGGTCAGGAGGTGTTGATTCGTTTTGGATAAAAGCAGCTCAATCACAGGTTTCCATTCATGCACTCATTCTAATACGTCATCGTTTCTATAGTAACCACACAATGCAGGGACTTGAATCGGCATCTAACTGTTGAGATGCTGGGGGTTTCTGTACGTTTTTTTTTCGTAAGGAGTCTCCAGTGTCAGTCAGAGGTGAAGCTGTAACTTCAAAAGCTGTAACAGCACAAGCTGCTTATTTTACTTCCAATAAGAGAATGACTCATATATATATATATATATATATATATATATATATATATATATATATATATATATATATATATATATATATATATACAGGTGCATCTCAATAAATTAGAATGTCGTGGAAAAGTTAGTTTATTTCAGTAATTCAACTCAAATTGTGAAACTCGTGTATTAAATAAATTCAATGCCACAGACTGAAGTAGTTTAAGTCTTTGGTTCTTTTAATTGTGATGATTTTGGCTCACATTTAACAAAAACCCACCAATTCACTATCTCAACAAATTAGAATATGGTGACATGCCAATCAGCTAATCAACTCAAAACACTTGCAAAGGTTTCCTGAGCCTTCAAAATGGTCTCTCAGTTTGGTTCACTAGGTAAGCCACAAACATTCATTGCCAAAGAAGCTGGCTGTTCACAGAGTGCTGTATCCAAGCATGTTAACAGAAAGTTGAGTGGAAGGAAAATTTGTGGAAGAAAAAGATGCACAACCAACCGAGAGAACCGCAGCCTTATGAGGATTGTCAAGCAAAATCGATTCAAGAATTTGAGTGAACTTCACAAGGAATGGACTGAGGCTGGGGTCAAGGCATCAAGAGCCACCACACACAGACGTGCCAAGGAATTTGGCTACAGTTGTCGTACTCCTCTTTTTAAGCCACTCCTGAACCACAGACAACGTCAGAGGCATCTTACCTGGGCTAACGAGAAGAAGAACTGGACTGTTGACCAGTGGTCCAATATCCTCTTTTCAGATGGGAGCAAGTTTTGTATTTCATTTGGAAACCAAGGTCCTAGAGTCTGGAGGAAGGGTGGAGAAGCTCATAGCCCAAGTTGCTTGAAGTCCAGTGTTCAGTTTCCACAGTCTGTGATGATTTGGGGTGCAATGTCATCTGCTGGTGTTGGTCCATTGTGTTTTTTAAAAACCAAAGTCACTGCACCCGTTTACCAAGAAATTTTGGAGCACTTCATGCTTCCTTCAGCTGACCAGCATTTTGAAGATGCTGATTTCATTTTCCAGCAGGATTTGGCACCTGCCCACACTGCCAAAAGCACCAAAAGTTAAATGACCATGGTGTTGGTGTGCTTGACTGGCCAGCAAACTCACCAGACCTGAACCCCATAGAGAATCTATGGGGTATTGTCAAGAGGAAAATGAGAAACAAGAGACCAAAAAATGCAGATGAGCTGAAGGCCACTGTCAAAGAAACCTGGGCTTCCATACCACCTCAGCAGTGCCACAAACTGATCACCTCCATGCCACGCCGAATTGAGGCAGCAATTAAAGCAAAAGGAGCCCCTACCAAGTATTGAGTACATGTACAGTAAATGAACATACTTTCCAGAAGGCCAGCAATTCACTAAAAAAGTTTTTTTTATTGGTCTTATGAAGTATTCTAATTTGTTGAGATAGTGAATTGGTGGGTTTTTGTTAAATGTGAGCCAAAATCATCACAATTAAAAGAACCAAAGACTTAAACTACTTCAGTCTGTGTGCATTGAATTTATTTAATACACGAGTTTCACAATTTGAGTTGAATTACTGAAATAAACTAACTTTTCCACGACATTCTAATTTATTGAGATGCACCTGTATATACATATAATGCTTAAATGAAAACAGGAAGTAACTTGTTTGGTGGACGTTCCACAGTATGGACTGTATCCATTAACAGTAACTATAAAAAGTACAACGTGTCGTTTAACGTGGAATAAAACACTTTAGTGAATGCTGTTATGTTTATATACATATACAGCGGTGCTTGAAAGTTTGTGAACCCTTTCTGTATATCTGCGTAGAAATGACCTAAAACATCATCAGATTTTCCCAAAAGTAGATAAAGAGAACCCGATTAAACAAATGAGACAGAAATATTATACTTGGTCATTTATTTATTAAGGAAAACGATCCAATATTACATATCTGTGCGTGGCAAAAGTATGTGAACATCTAGGATTAGCAGTTAATTTGAAGGTGAAATTACAGTAGGTGTTTTCAATCAGTGGGCCGACGATCAGGTGTGAGTGAGCGCCCCGCTTTATTTAAAGAACGGGGATCTATCAGAGTCTGATCTTCACAACACGTGTTAGTGGAAGTGTATCGTGGCACGAGCAAAGGAAATTTCTGAGGACTTCAGAAAAAGAGTCGTTGATGCTCATCAGGCTGGAAAACCATCTCTAAAGGGTTGAGTTTGGGCTTCACCAATCCACAGTCAAACCAGTTTAAAACAAGTTTTATCTCTATTTAAAAAATGTATTCTTAAAAAAAGAACTCTCTCTCTCTATGGCTGCAAAATGATTGGCACTCCCAGTAAAAAGGCTTATGAAAAAACAAGCCTCTGTGGTTAATTGGCTTCATCTCACACTGAAAATATGAGAAGTCTAACCTTCAATAGGTCGTTGCATTTGTGTGTGTGTGTGTGTGTGTGTGTGTGTGTGTGTGTGTGCACGCATTTTTACTTTTAAATTTCCAAATAGTTTGTTGACATACAGTAGCGGTGGCATCTAATCGTCTAATAGTACACTGGGAGATTTGGTGACTCCAGAGTGTCACCATCCAAAACATTCGATGAGTGTGGATTCACTATTGAAAGGTTTCACATTCAGTTTAGTTGTATGACTAAACATATATCGGCTTTGCACTGGGAAACTGAAACTGCTCCAAAAAACTCTGCAAATCTCAGCAAATAGGCATACACACACAAAGACGAAATAAAATAAAGAACGTCCGGCAAATTCACCGACTAATTCCATTTCCACGCTGCCATCCGAAAGCTCTCCCACGGCGCCGGGAGCTTGCCGCGCAGTCAATATCTATTTGGGGATGATTTGCTCGCCGCCTACACAATGCGACGAATTGAATGCCGCCAACAATCTCGTAGAAAAGCTGTCACATGAAAAGCGCTCGGGCTTCCCGAGGGTGCAGCCATTTTGGATTTTACACCTTGTTGAGTCAGCTGGCCCGAGGTGACATGTCAGAGCGCGAGCATGGAGCCACGCCAAAGCCCCTGGTTGAGGATTCTACAAACATCTGGCATTTATCACCTTGTATAACTCCCCACCCCCCCCCACCCCACATACACAAACACACACACACACACACACACCAGCACTGCATTACAGCGATATGCAAATTCGTGCTCTTTATGCACCTTCTCCACAAATCTAAGCCCGATTTTTACACACTGGCTTCGGTCACTATGGTGCCTTCGCTTCCTTTTCCTGTGTCTGGGAACGCGAAATTGATAGACAGTGTACTCCTACGTCTAGAATGATCATGTAGGAATTCACTGGTCTTCTCGAGAAAGGTGGTGGTCGTGTAGTAGTTAAAAGCATTCCTCCATCGCTTAGTGCTATCTATTACCGTTCCCACAGAGCTGTGTGTAATTACGGCCATCGATCTCTCGCCCGGTGAAGACCAACCTGAGATGAATCCTTGTTTTTTTTTTTTTTTTTTTTGTTCCCTGGCGTATGGACTGAAGACTTATAGACTTTTTAAGACCGACCAACCCCGTGCAACACACACTCCCGCGAGTGACGTTAGAGCGCATTAGCTTCCACGGGTGTTGCCGTTGCTCGTTGCACTCCGAACGCATCTATCTACGTAGCCTAAGGCCTCAATCAATAGATAAGTCATCTTCAGCGGTGGGAGAAAGCGAGAGGAGACATTACTCACACGACGACAAAACACACACGGAGACACCAGCAGCATCAGTGTTTCATCATCACACACTTATACATTAGCTACCCTCCATCACATCTACTATAATAGCCATGTGTTACGCTCGGCTCGACTGTCATCTTCCCTCCTGTACCATTTCGAGTGGCTTACAACATCGGTTGATTTCAAAATATCAACGCTAACATCTTTACAGTCGAGACAAACAAGTAAAAAATTCTTTGACAGGGGCCCAAAAATGCTAAAATGGCTAAAAATGAGCACTAATGATCACTTTTTGCAAAGCAATCAGATTTATCTGGCACACGACCTCCACTGTATGAACTTCTATACTTTATGTACGATACCTGAAAACCTTTCTTTCATATATTGTTATTTAACCCAACAGTGCTAACACGGCTAACTATCACTGAAAGCTAATAAGAACTGTTGTTGTTGGTTTTTTTTTTTTTTTTTTGTAAAACACCCTCACACGCACCTCTCTTACCTTTCATCTCTTCAACTATACGTACTATACTATACGTATTTACACTGTATCAAAACACAGCCTCGCATATTGTTTTTTTTTTTTTTTCCCTCAACCAACAATGCTAACATGGCTAACAGTGGATAAAATCTAGTCAGAACGGGACCATTCCTATGTTCCCAGGGTCCTATTAACTTAAAATAAATGCAGAAAAAAATACACTAACATGTTTGGAGGCAAAAACAAACTGCATTAAATTAGATACATACGTTATGATGTCATGAGAGTTAGGTTAAAAACATACTAGGCTAGTTCTGAAAGACCAGACCTGCCGCCTTTTACTCCTCCTACACTGTTACTTCATAGAACAATGCTAATGTCGCTAACACTGAGGGGAAACTAGTAGTAATTAGCATATTTAGCATAAATATCACACTGTTATTTACTGTCAGTGGTAATGTGAAGGAAGCTAGTGAAACTACTAAGCAGGATTCCATGTATAAACACACACACACACACACACACACACACACACACACACACACACACACACTTGTCATCCATTGAAATGACATTTTTTTTAATTCCTTTGATAATTCACCAAACACTGACATGGCAAAAAAATGACTGAATGCTATTGTCAACTAGTTAGCGTGGCTCTGTTTGTAAAAGGAACACACACACACACACACACACACACACACACACACACACACACACACACACACACTTTTATCTGGTACCTTTTCTCTACTGTATTTACTACTATTTACTCCCTCCCTCCTTTGTCTCTACTCCCACAACGCTAAAGTGTCTAACAATGACTGAAACAGCACTGAATAGGAAGTAGTTAGCATGCTTCTCTTTTTAAACACTCACACACACACACACACACACACACACACACACACACACACACACACACACACACTTCAAATCGAATACACAGGTTCAGGGAGATATTCAGCACCGACCTGCAGCCTTTGTCTTTGTTAATTCACCCAGCGACAAACATTTTACGGGGCTAAAGCGAATAAAAGCAGGTTGGACTGAGTTAGCATGCTGCTAATTTAATAATCTAGTCACACTGAATATCAGAAATGAACAGAGGAGATTTAACAATGATGTATGAAGCACTGATATCACAAATCTTTTTTTTTTTTGCTCAATTTTACACAATTTATATCAAGCTTACGGAATTGATATCAAACTCAGTGTATTATTATTATTATTATTATGAGGTGTGTTTGTATGTATTTTATCGGTATTATTGTGTTCATTTGTATCACTTTTCTCCCCTTTTACGCATTTATTCCTTTTTTGTAGTTTTTATTGTCTATGTTTTTATCAGCCGAGTTGCTGCGGACTCTTTTTGGGAAAGAAAGAAAGAAAGAAAGGGGGGGAAAAAACAACAACTTTTAAACCAGAAATGTCTTTGAAAATGAACAAAAAATACAATCAGAAATGTATAATATGTATTTATTTATTTATATTAAAAATGTATAAATAATTTTTAAAAATAAAATATGGATAGATAGACAGAGAGAGAGAGAGAGAGAGAGAGAGAGATACTACTACTACTACTACTAATAATAATAATAATAATAATGATAATAATGGTGGTTATTTATTTATTTTGTTGTTTGTTTATGTACAGTATGTATGTAATTTAGTGCCCTTTTCAATCACAAGGAAGTCAAGGTCACTTTACAACACAGTATTGATAGTAAAATGAGCTGCTCTTGGTTCTTTAATGTATATTACTTCTATACATTAAAGAATGTTTTAGGCGCATGCAAAGAAATGCTGTAGAGCAAAGATGCCTTCAAAATAATGAAATTAAATGTTTCTACATTAAAAAAAAATAAAAATACCGTAAAGATCAGTAAACAGTAGTAAATGAGACAAAGTCAATATTTGGTGTGACAAAAAAATAAAAATGTAAATAAAAATAGTAGTCTCCGGTACAATGTGTGCAGTTTTATAAGGAAATGAGCTGGTAAGTTTTATTGAGCATCTTGCAGAACCAGACTCAGTTCTTCTGGACACTTTGACTTTCGCACTCGCTTTTTATTTCTGCAGCAAAACCCAGCAGCCTTCATTGTGTTTTTTTTGTCTGAAAAGTGTCTCTTACGTAATCTGCTGCTTTCTTTAATGACATACAAACATTTTTCTGTAACTTTTCATTCTGTGCTAGAAAACTAATGTTTGGGAATCTAAAATGTTTTTTTGTACCGACTTGATAATGTAGAAGTCATAAAATAAAAAATCTATAACAACGTTTGTACTAAAAAAAAATAGGGTGCCTTTTTTTTTTGCCCTTTTCAAACCCAAGGAAGTCAATGTTACTTTACAACATCCAGTGTATTCATAGTAAAATGAGCTGCTCTTGGTTCTTTAATGTGTATATTATTTCTATACACTGCATTTTTTTAGAAATGGAGAGAATCAGGAAGCTCATAAAGCCTGCTGCAGCGATGAAAATTTAAAGCTTTTGCTTTACGTAGGAACGCTCAGAGAAAAACAGAAAGGTCTTGAAAAAGCAGTCGGTTCAATAAAGAAAAAAGCATAAAATAAATGATGATTCCTGTGATGTGATTCTAATATTTTTTCACACCTCTAAACACTAATTCTGATGAATGCTGCGTGGACGGTGTACTGTATGTCTGTATGATTCCTGTCTTTTATTCATTACAGCCAACATCTGCTAATCGCAGCCTTTCAGTCTCCAGGCTGCTGTTTCCCGGCGACCGTTTTTTTTTATTTATTTTTTTATCCTGCTGCTATTCACCGACTGGATCTTTTGATATTTGGTTCTACTTCAAGTCGCTTGTGTTTGCAGTACAGAAGTGCAAATGGAAGATGAATTACTGCTCGTTCGCTCTGGCACGATGACCCAAATGGCAATCTAGTGCTCTTAAGCAAATGAAGGTTCAGATAAATCCTTCGGGGCGCATGCAGAAAACAGGAGCATCCCAGTTTGTAGCGTTAGATCCCACTCAAACTGTCATGGCTGAGACAATACGTAGAGCTTTCTCGGACCTCGCAGGCCTCTTATCACGGCACGCATACGCACTCCGAGTTCTCTGTTATTTGAAGTGTGTTATTAAGCGCTGCTGCTTTTAGCGCTGCTCAACACAACAGCATATGCAATTCAGGCCCGAAATAAACATAAAGCTTTTGTTTTTCCCCCCCTCTCAGCACAGATCAGCATATGTACAACTCGTGACAATATGCAATTACGTGTAATCACAGCATAGCACAGTTTCAATCTTCCAAAATAATTTGATCAGGCAGTGTATTTACCTCTAACAAGAAGGAAAATGAAATATGCTTATTCGATTTGAGATTATGTTTCAGTTTGGACGAATCTGAAGGCAACATCACATCGCATCACCTAATACATAATACATTATTGTTTCTATAGTAACAACACGTTCACAGGACTTATATCGCAGACTACACCTAATAATAAACAGTGTTACAATAATAAAATGTGTTAATTGCTGGCGAAGCTTTCTGTAATAGGTATGTTTTTATTTTTCTAAGATCCGATATAACACGTTGTAACACAAGCAAAAGATGAAAAATACAAAAGACTATATATATATATATATATATATATATATATATATATATATATATATATATTAATTGCTGCATGAGTTATCCTTGTCATAATTATCACATGAATCACTGCGAATGTGGTTTAATTTAACAACATGGCTTCCACCTTCATTATTCTGCAGCTTGTAAAATAGCACTTGATCCAGCACAGGAAAAAAACAAACAACTTGTTAGATATCTGTTATAATGTTAAATACTTAACAGCCATATTTGTTTATTTAATATTGACCTCAAATTGTCAAAAGGTTTTTTTTTTTTACACAGCCAAAATATAAAATTTACCATAATATATTGTTCTTACGTCAAACTTTCAGACAGTAGTGCTGGATTTAATACCGCTCCTCACCTGCGACAATATCACGCAAGAACAATTTGTCCAAGATCAGAATCATTCATCACTGAGAAACGCCTCTGTTTTACACAAACTCCGCCCTGGGTACAGTGGGTATAGAAAAGAATCACCCCCCTTTAAAATAATCACATTTTGTTGCTTTTCAGTCCGAAATGAAGACGGACACAGTTTTTGTTTTGTCCAGCTGTATTTACTCAGTGCAACTTATAACATCCAAGTGAAAGATATAACACCAACATGTCAGAAAATTTAAAAAAAATAATTAGTTGGAAAAAGGATCACCCCCTTGCTTTAATTTGCCTTATTTTTTTAATTACAGCCTTTAGTCTGTTGGGATATGTCTCTACTAACTTTGCACATCTAGACTTTGTAATATTTGCCCACTCTTCTTTGCAGAACTGCTCAAGTTCAGTTAAATTTGATGGTGACCATTTGTGGACTGCAGTCTTCAAGTCATTCCACATGTTTTCAACGGGGTTTAAGTCTGGACTCTGACTAGGCCATGCAAGGACATTCACCTTTTTCTCCTTCAACCACCGTGTGGTCAGTTTTGCTGTGTGCTTTGGGTCATTGTCATGTTGGAAGGTAAACCTTCTTCCTATTGACAACTTTATGGCAAAGGGCAGCAGATTTTCCTCAAGAATTTGAAGGTATTTTGCCCCATCCATTTTCCTTCTATCCTGACAAGTGCTCCAGTCCCTGCTGCAGAGAAACACCCCCATAACAGGATATTACCACCTCCATGCTTTACTGTAGGAATGGTGTTATTTGGATGGTGAGCTGTATTGGATTTCCGCCAGACATATCGTTTGGTGTTGAGGCCAAATAATTCAATTTTAGTCTCATCTGACCATAACACCTTTTTCCATGTGGCCTCAGAATCTTCAAGGTGCATTTTGGCAAAGCTCAGTCGTGGGTGGCTTTTTTCTTGCAACCCTCCCATACAAGCCACATTTGTGGAGAATTTGTGATATTGTTGTCACATGCACACAATGACCACTCTGTCATAAATTCCTGCAACTGCTTCCGAGTTGCTGTAGGCCTCTCTGTAGCCTCTCTGACCAGTTTCCTCCTGGCTCTTCCATCCAGTTTGGAGCGACGTCCTGATCCAGGGAGGGTCTGTGTTGTACCAAATACCTTCCACTTAGTAACAGACTTCACTGTGCTTCTAGGCATTGATAAAGCCTTTGAAATTTTTTTTGTATCCATCTCCTGACTTGTGCCTGTCCACAACTTTATCCTGGAGATCTTTTGACAGTGCCTTGCCACCCACAGTTGATTGTTTGATTCACTACAAAATGCTCCAGGAAAGCTCTTTTCATGCCGAGCTAATCAAAATGACCACAGCTGATCACAGTTGAAAGTCAAATGGCTTTGTGTGCCATTGAGAAGGTGATTAGCTACACCTTATTGAGTTTACAAGTCATTTTTAGGAGGGGGGTGATCCTTTTTCCAACTCAGTGATTCTGTTTTTATTTATTTATTTTCTGACATGTTGGTGTTATATCTTTCATTTGGATGTTATAGGTTGCACTGAGTAAATACATCTGGATAAAACAAAAACTGTGTCCGTCTTCATTTCAGGCTGAAAAGCAACAAAATGTGATTATTTTAAAGGGGTGTGATTCTTTTCTATACCCACTGTATGTGACTCACATCAACATCAACATTCCTACAAGGAATTAAGTACTGTAGAATAAATAAAAACATTCCTATAAACGAATATGAAATGAAACGTATTACAAATGAGAATGTCTCCTGGGCCACCCTGGAAATAATGTCATTTGGAAAATAGCATTCGTTCTCAAATCCACATCCATCATAGCGCCTAATGAAACTATTAAGTGCTAGTGTTTCTGTCAGTGACTGTATTATCGTACTGAGCACACATCGGATCAGAGGCGTTTGTTTGCCTGGTTGCTATAAGCTCATAATCTTCTTATTAATGTGTTGTCTGAAATGACAAAAACACTCACAACTCATCTCTCGGCGCTCCCCGTGTTTGCCACAAATGGTTCGTTTTTCACCAGTTCCATGATTGCAAATCCGCACTATCTAACTCGTACGCAATATAGGAGTGCCAACATTTACGGTTTAGCCGTGGCATTTGTAAATTTCACAACAGGAGACACCTTAAAACTTCTGCTTTTTAGAATAAAGCAGAAGTCAGATGCGAATAGAAGTTCACCGAAGGGGAAAGGGGCGCGGAGCATAAAAAGGTGTGCAAGACATGTATTCATTTGTGGGTGCCATTACTTTGCTTTCACTTGATCTAGCTGTACTTCAACTGGTGAATTCAGGAACCCCGTTCTTTTGAGCCAACAGACACCAAGTAGGTCACTATTTGGTCTGTTAAAAAAAAAGAAAAAAGCACTACTTTTAACTTTTGCCTTGCTATTTTTTTTTGTTAATTTGTTGCCGCTTGGCACGCATCTAGAAAAAAATCGAGCTCTCTCTACAGTCACATCCATTAAAACTGACACAGCTGTCGATCATGTGATCAGTTAGACGAAAAACGTTCAGACATGAAATGGTTTACAGTTAATGGTTTAACTGTATTTAAAAAATAAAATGCGATTAGTCAGTTACGTCGCTAGCATAAAGCACAGATTTTTAAAAATTATGTTTTCTTTCTCCACCTGCGAGGATTTTCTTGCTACCAATATTTGCGATTCTTAAATGTTAGCGCTCATAGCTTACCCTGCAACTATATTCGTTTAAAATACAACTCTCCCTTTTTAAAATTCTTCCAAATATCATAAATATATTGCGCTGAATTCTTTTCAGATTCGTGGCAGTGGATAATGGATAACTGTTGAGCGCTAGTGTTTCTTTTAGAGCGAAGACAAATCCATTTCTTCTGTCAGTTTGTTTTTGTGTCTCAGCTGCTATCAGTCTATGAGGAGTTGCTGATATCCGTTTAATGCCACCGTGATTACACAGAATTACCTATTCTATTTCGTTCTGATCCCCCGGCAAAACAGACGAAGAGAAAAGAGAGACGCTCGCTGGCTTTTGTGTGTCGGGCTGCATGAGCTGATGGCTGGCTGAGACGCAAAATGTAAATGTAGAATGTATTTACAATAAGATGGGAGGCTAAATGCTAAAAAAAACAAACAAACAAAAAAAAAAAACAAAGCAAGGCTTTTCCCAACACAATTCAATTTGATTTGTATAGCGCTTTTAACAATTGTCACAAAGCAGCTTTATAGAAATCCAGATGTGGATTAAGATCCCTAGAGAATGGCAAAGAAAAACTCCCTGAGACAACAGGAGTTCCAATTTTCTATGAAATCTCCAATAAAGAAACTATGAAACACCCAAGCATGGCCAGGAAAAAAGTGTTACTTACGTCAAACTTTTTTTTTTTTTTTTTTTTAACATTAAATTTAATCAGACAGTTTTTTATTTGTTTTTTTATTGCATATTAATGAAGTAAGCCATGTGACACCTACTGTGCATGTTTCACATTTCAAACACTATTCATCATTGTGTTAAACAGAATTCCTAAGAAATTTGTGTGAATGGATTTCCTAATGTACTAAACTTTGATTGTTTGTACATTTTATCATCAAAAAAATTTTTGTTAACTTTGGTGAAGCTTGCTAACTTATGATAGCTTGATAGTAAACAATCCAGTACAATGAAGCGCTATGGTTAGAGTACAAAATGGTTAGAGTACCCTTACAAAAAGGTTCCTCAGAGGATCTTGGGATTGTTAAGGGTTCTAGCGTATACGTGAAGCAACATAATGTATTCAATAAGCATTACACAGGAAGACTAGCATTGCAATAGCTAAATATTACTAATATTAATATTGCTGATAACCGATTAATCAATCGATAGTTTTTAAAATTGATACTGAATGAAAACATAACATTCAAAGTAAAATATTGCTGAACTTTATTACAAAAAATTAACAGTACTGACTGTACCATTTTTTAAAATGAAATAAATATATAAATTTGAATATATATTAACTATTAATAAATATTAAAGTAAATAAAGCATGCATCCAAACTGAACCAAAAAGTAACACTACAAATAACAAATAAAAATAGAGACATCCAAGGTGAATGAAAAAACACTTGAAATAACACAACAAAATTTGTCAGTGAAAAGTTTTTATTTCGCCTCTAGAGGCCGCTCTCGTACTGTATAATGACAGCGGACCCTTGTCAGCCGCTCCTGCAAAGGATGCAACCGGGAAAAACTATCGGTGTGGATTTTTCGATAGTTCTAGCAACCTGTTATCGGTGCAAAACCAATCGATCGGTCGATGTCTAAATATTACCTACAGAACTGAGATACTGTGACTACTGTAGGTAGCCCAAACTTAGACATGGTTCTCAACAGTCCTAAGAGACCGCCTTGGAAGGGCTCCCTTGACCAGAAACTAGTAATGTTTCACAACATTAAACATAACTATAAATGGATTTAAAAAAAAACAAAAAAAAAACAAACAAACAAAAACCTATATATTGTTTGTTTTTTAATAATAAAAAAAACTGTTGTCATGTGACATGCTATGTTATAGAAAAAAAACAACAACTTTTAGGGTGGTAACAGTAACTCCGCTTCATCACACCCCCCCTCTCATTGATTATTTTCCTTTATCAGCACACCCTCAAGTGTTTTATTCCTTATGTATGATGTTTTACAGGAAGCCATATACTATATTTATAACCCTTTCCTATTTTTACAGCATTAAGAAAAGCCATGCTTCATTCAGAATTCGAATGTTTTTTTTTTTTTTTGTGACGGATGCTTTCAGGACACCTGCTCTGACGCGCTCGCATTACCGTTCACAAAATAGCGACTGATTGTGTTCCAAAGCGCCACTCTGAACGCTGCCTGTCTTCCATTGTAGGGTGACGAACCCGAATCCGAAGCGTTTATTCATCCTCCGACTCATTCAGACTCTCTTGATATTGCATCCGTTAGAAACAAGGGCCCTTAAATAGGATCCAAATGGAGCTGAAAGCTTTTTCATATCAAATCTACGGACATTCATTATCCGGCGCGTGCTGGTCAGCTGCGTCCAAAAAAGGCCGAGATGCTGGACCTCTTTATTCGATTATCGTCCCAATTTTTGTTTGTCGCTTCCTCTGAACCGGATTCGTCTCTCGTTTATTCTATCGCGCACAAAATCTGACAAACGAGCCTTAAATAATTCGGCGCCTGATGGAAAAAAGAAAAAAAAAAAATCAAGCCTCTTCTCCGAAATCAAGCATGGCTTGTTAGAGTAAACTTTTGCGACGCCAGACTTCGGAAACCACAACACTGCCACAGCTGGGAGATCCGTAACGAGTTCACTGGCAATGGAAAGGGGGGAAAAAAGGACTAATTTAGTGAGCGCCATCTCTGAAAGTGTGCTGATGCACGGACGATTGTGTTTATTAAGCCTTTACTGAGCTGTCAGGAAGGAATCAGTTAAGCTTTACAAATCCGAACGCGTGTTTCCCTCATTCGCTTCTCGTTTTCGTTTCGTTACCATAAAAAAAACCCAAAAAAACAAGCTAAACACGCATTGAAGTTTGTAAGGCCTCGCTGTTCGCGAAGAGACTCCCCACAGCGTGTAGGGCTGCGTTCAGTCTCAGAAAAAGGATTGGAAGAATATACGTGGGAATTTGACTTGGCAATGAGAACATTCAACACACGGAGAACATGCAGAACATTCAAAATAAATGGCGTTTAACGTCAATGTTATGTATACAGCATTATTATTATTATTTTTTTAATAAAGAGTTGTAGTAATCACATTTACTCAAATAAGGCTAATATTACTGTAGCTAGATGTTTCAATACAAACTGGCTCAATCAATACAGAGTGTACCTGAATACACCCGAGTGTGTTTTTAGGGCCCTGGTTTTTGTTAGTGTCCAGAATTCAAGGGCTGAGAAGAATAATGCTAATCAGTGAGTCAGTAGCGTTGTAGAGGAGGTTTGTGCCCTAAAACACACCCCCTTTTGGATTATTTACTCCTGCAGTCTAAAACATACTCGTAATATAATATATTTACACACTGTGTATCCTTAAATCACATCGTGCTCCAGTAAAAAAAAAAAAAAAAAAAAAAGAAAAAGAAAGAAAAGAATTAGCACTCCTTCCTGGAAGGGAGTGTGTAAATAATAAGACACCTCCAGAGTGGAAAGAGGGGTGAGTCTGAGTCGCACTCCCCGAGGGGCCGCCGACACACTCGGCCCTCCTCCAACAGAAAGACGAGTGAATGTGGTGTTGCTAAGAGAGCAGCGTCCCGTGGGGAAGGAGGGAGAAATGAAGGAAGGAGAACGAAAGAAAAAGAGACAGTGAGAAAATGAGAGGGCGGGATAACAAGAGAGAGAGAGAGAGAGAGAGAGAGAGAGAGAGAGAGAGAGAGAGAGAGATGTTTGGAGGTGTTACAGACCCCCTGCTGGGCTCAGCGGGATGGGAGGCCAGGGACCTCATGGTGGGTCACCTTCTCCTCATGAGGCATGAGACACTTCACAATGAGGGACTGTGTTATCAGCACAGCTCTTACGCCTCACACACACACACACACACACACACACACACACACACACACACACACTGTACTTTTACTAAATTAATATGAGAAGCAAGAAAAATTCAGGAATTGAAAATGAAGTGAAATTAAATTTGAAGCTGCTGAATGTATGATTTGGGAATTGCACCCTCTCTCCGGTAGAAAAACGCAATTCTGAGCTACTCGTGGAACAATATTTCGTGGGAATTTCGCCCTCTCGGCTGTGAGAGCTGAGTAATAGACTTTCGATGAGGATTCAGGGCTGTGTCCCAAACCACATTCTAGGTAATTAATAGGATGCCTAAACAGCAAGGAAATGAATGATGTAGTGATGCACTATTTAGTATGGTAGTACACCATACCATACACCATACCAGACAAAGAGATATAATTATCTGATGCTCCTTCCATCCATCCATCCATCCAACTAGCTATCCAGCCATCTAACCATCCATCCTGCTATTCATTCACCCATCCAACTAGATAATCCACCCATCTGTCCAACCATTCAACTATTATTCCATCTGGCTATCCCTCCATCCTTCCATCCATCTAGTCATCCATCCTTCCTTCTGTCTAGCTATCCATCCATCCAAATAGCTATACATCCATCAATTTTGCCATCTATCCATCCATCTGTCTAGCTATCCATCCATTCATTTATCCAGCCATCCAGATTGCTATTCATCAATCAATTTAGCCATCTATTCATCCACGTGTCTAGCTATCCATCCATTCATTCCATCCGTCCGTCCATCCATCCAACCATCCAACCATCCACCTCTTCATCCATTCAATTGTTTATCTAGCTATTCATCCATCGGTCCATCCATCCATCCAATTTCTTATCTAGCTATCCATGCACCCGTCCATCCATCTGTTTTAAAATCTGCAGAGTAATCTCGTCGCAGCTGACTGTGAGCTCAGCTTTACAGCGCTTCTGGAGGAGGTTTGATTTTTCCAGCAGCGTGTCTCTTCCCTGCGCTGTGTTTCTGGAGACAGATGGAGGCACTCAGCCACAGTAGTGGCTCTCGCGGGTGAACTCGGGGTGAAGCTACAGAGAAGAGCTACAGGCGAGTTTACTGGATCACACGGAGAAGCTGGTGCATGTAAATATGAGATTTTACCAGCCCAATCTGGCAGCTAGTCGAGCACAAACACACACACACACACACACACACACACACACACACACAAACACACAATGGTTCTATAGCCTCGCAGCTTTTCTTATTTGATTTATTCCAAACACAAGAATCACAGTGGCTGATTTCTGAGGTAGAGAAAGAAAGGAAAGAAGCTCAGGCTGATATGGAAGACTCTATTCTGCAGTACTGCAAAATATTAAGCCGCAGTATTGATCAGTGAAGTGGCCTTCAAATGATACAAAGCCTTTTCCCTGTGTATCTAGCCCAGAAATGTGTTTATGTGATAGCAGAGCATGAACATGGAATCTAAAAAGAGTAGGCATCATATAACAGTAGCATTCAAGTGGATATAAATAATAATTTTTTTTTTTTTTTTTTAAGGCAGATGTTTTTTCAGCCTGCAAACTGCCATTTCCTCTCAGAACATTCTGGCATTTTGATATTTCTCATTTCTGACACTTGCTTGTCTACAAAACTTAAAGAATTTATTACATAAAATGACAAGGAACTAAGCAAACCTGATGTGCATGAGTAGGTTTTTTAAAAAAAACACAAAAAAAAACCCAACAACCATGATGCAGTCATTCGGATTTTAAATCCCTCCGTCTTCCGATCGATGACACTAAAAGCTCTAATCTGATTGGTCGAAAGAGCTGATTGGACACTGCTGATTTAAGCGACGGATCAATACCGCACTACACCGCAGCCTCTCATCCCATGCTGGCCTCAGATAACTTTTCCAAGGACACTTAGGCTGCCACTTGCATGAGACCTTTGTAACATTATGCATACACACACACACAGACACACACACACACACACACACACACACACACAAATTGAATGCACGAATAAACAAACGCTACTCTGCCAGTTAACGCAACATTAGCAAAGCGAGGATGGGGTAATTTAACCACGACCTCTTATCTGCACACTGTTCATTAACAAATCGCCTGGAAATGGCATTAATTTGTTCACAGTAAAACTCATTTTCTCTGTATGGAGACGCTTATTCAAGAAACCACCATGTTTTTCGCATAAATAAACTTTTATTTTGTGTGAAATAACAGCCAGTAACGGCGGATTTCAACCAGATTAAAAAGGAAGGGGGGGGGGTTGTTACAAGGTCCTTGTAAATATATACGCATATGCAAGGTATATGTATATACAAGGTCCTCTGAATGAGCTGTTACTATAGAAACGATAATGTATTACAACGAGTGCATGAATATAAACCTGTCAGAGCTGCTGTTATAGAAGATGAATCCACACCACTGGACCAATCAGAATAGAGTATTCAACTGTACAAAGGTTCAATATCCATACACAGCTACAGTGTATTCATTCATCTTGTTTATCCGGTAGATTAGTTTAGAAATTGTATTGAAGTTGCATCGCAAATACATCACACCCTGACAATTCCCAGCAGCACCGTTCTCCAACTAACTAGCGTCCAGGTGCATTGGGAAAACTTTAGACCTGCACTTCCAGACACCAGATCAAGCAGCTCAACTTTTACAGCAGAACAGTGGTTTAACTTCTGGGCCATTGGGAATGGTGTGCCTTTAAAATATTTACATTACAAGCTATTAGGCAAATAGTGTTAATTAGTCTTATATTGAGTCCACACTGACTTGGTGTTTGGTAGATGGATGCCCTAAAATGGCTGTTTGAACATATTCGAGAAATGGAGGTTGTCGTAGTTCAGAGGGAGGGGTTTGAGAAATGTTTGGAGAGATGAACTGGACACAAAAATGATGACAACCACTAGAGTAAGGATCTTGATTGTTTAAAAAAAAAAAAAACAAAAAAAAAAACTACTAATGGGTAGACAGTAATTGATCAATCGTACATGACTTGCCGTGACACCATGGCTCTATAACAACCCTAATGTCCTGGAACATCGTCATAGAAGACGCCATTTCGGCTCCCTGAAGAACCCTTGGGTCAATAATCTGACTATCGGACCATTTTCATTGTTGCCACCAAGATCCTTCCACATAATGGTAACATGTATGCTGACTGAAGATCCATCTATCAAAAGGATCTTTAGGAAACCGAAAAAATGGTAGTTCTCCCAGGGAACCTTTACTACCACCATTATTTTTAAGAGTGTACATGACATGATGATGTACACACTACATGCTCAAATGCAGATGAAGCTCGTACAACAACCTGATTCCCAAATCCCCATGTCTCAAGAAAATAAAACAAGAAAGTAAACGTGGTTGGAGGATATGAGCAGAACCTCTTATTAACCTGGCTGGGTTAAGACTTTTTTTTTGGTTTAAGTCCTTGGACCCAAATTTCCAGGTTCTTCAAAAGTGTAATCCATTCATTCATCTTTAGTAAGCGCTTAGCGTGTCTTCCCTGTGGTGAATCCAGAGCCTATCATGGGAACACTGGGCATGAGGTGGGAATGCATGCTGGATGAGACGCCAGTCCATCGCAGGGTGTCATGCACGCACTCATTCGCAACTAACTATTGGCATGTTTTTGGGTGGTGGTGGGAGGAAACCAGATAACCCAAAGGAAACCCATATAGACAGGGGGAGAACATGCAGAACTCACAGATAGTAACCCGAGTACAGGACTGAACCAAGACTGTGGAGCTGTAACTGTGAGGTGGCAACACTACACCCTTACACTCTCATGTTGTTGCTCATCGCTGTATGAGATTCACTGCCAATCATTTCAAATAATAGAACTATGACACTCACAACACATAGTCATGCTGGTCACGCACAGTGATTAGCCATCAGTATGGCAAGGTTGCTGATGATCTAAATATAATTTGAAAGTGTCCAGATCAGATTGCTTTAATATATTCCCTGTGCTTCTGAGTGGATTTGGCTCAAGCACCAAGAGCTCAAACTGCCACTGATGGCCTAATCTGGAGGCCCAACCGGTAATTACACAATTGTCCTTCCTCCAGCTTTCTCATTCCAATGACGCTCATTAGGACCACCGTGCTTGCCCACAAATCAAATCCTCAAATCCTCAGACCATTCCTTGGCCCCGATGAACGGGTGTTCAGATGGGCCGAGGGCTTTGTGGAGAGTGTGATGTGGTGCTCGGTCAAAAATATCAAAAAGATGATTGGTTAAAGGAGCTAAGAACGAAAGCGACAAATATTTGGAATAATCTTTTAGTACTTTATTGTGCACTCTGGTTTGGGGGCTCGAATCCCGCCTCCGCACTGTGTGTGTGGAGTTTGCATGTTCTCCCCGTGCTTCGGGGGTTTCCTCCGGGTACTCTGGTTTCCTCCCCCAGTCCAAAGACATACTCTGTAGGCTGATTGGCATTTCCAAACTGTCCGTAGTGTGAGAATGTGTGTGCGATTGCGCCCTGTGATGGGTTGGCACCATGTCCAGGGTGTTCCCCACCTTGTCCCGCGAGTTCCCTGGGATAGGCTCCAGGCTCCCCTGCGACCCTGTGTAGGATAAGTGGTACAGAAAATGGATGGACAGATAATAAGAATAACTATTACTACTATTATTATTATTATTATTATTATTGTCTCGTTGGGGTTTGTAGCGAATTCCATTTCCAGCTCATTGTTGGGTCTTTTCTAGAATATCTTTTCGGTTTTTGTTTTGGTTTAACACACACACACACACACACACACACACACACACACACACATACACACACACAAACATTAATGATCTACGCTAACTGCCTGTAAAGTGTAAACTGCAGAGAGATTATACTTTAATAATTATTTCAACACCTCATCTACGCCCATGACCTTTCTAATAAAAAAACAGAAGAATTGGAGATGAAAAATAAATCGAGGGGGATTTATGTAGTATTAATTATTCTGAATATTTCAGGTCCGATTCAGAGAGAGACAGGAGAATACATTGGTTCACAAAATGGATTAAGGAGTTACCTTTATGTTTATGTGTATTTACTTGTGTATTCAGTTTATCCAGCACCTTTCTAACACCCAAGGTCGCTCTACATATATCATTTTTGTCAAAAATGACATGTTTTTTAATAGATTATTTTTTGTAAACATTATACAAATCATCAAACTTTTTGTAATAAAAAAAACAAAACAACTACAGTCAGTAGTTTTCCTGTCAGTTTGTAAGCAAACCTCTATGTTGTGAAACACATCATGTCTGAGTATTGAAATATGATATTTTGGTCATATCGCCCAGCCTTACTATGAAGAAATGGTTTTATTTCTCAAAACCCAACATAAAACGTCTTCGGGATGCTGTGTTAGTCTTGTACTGTTGTACTGTACTGTCCAAAACCTTAATTAGTATTCCCTTAAAAACTTAAAACAACCTAGAATCCTAAAAAAAAAAAAAAAAAAAAAGGTTCTTCACTTTTGGAAGGACCTTTAGAACCGTAGAGCAGAGGATGAAAATGTTCAGAAAATGTTCCAAATACAACCCTTATAGATACCAAGAGCCAATAACCATCCAATAAACCCTTAAGAAACATTTTGCAATTTGCAATGTTGTATATGGACATATTTGTTTTGGCGAATATTTCGCTGAACACTCAAGTGTGACTGAATTAGTTTCGACTTCCGTAAATAAATAATAAAACACAAAGACGTTTCTTGCTAGTTGACTTGAGAGCGGTGGCGAGAGACGCACAATCCCAAGAGGATGCTCTGATCTCTGATGTATGTGAGCTTTTAGTTCTGCATACACTAATATTACAAACAGCAGTTCCCTTGTGTTAGATATAAGTGCGGACTCATAAGTAAAGGTTAACGGGTTCAGCACCTTGGACAGCGACCATGACTCGACATGGCTGCCATTTTGTTTCTCCCGAGTCCCTTCCAGCTGATTCTGATAGACGGATACAAACTGAAGCATAAGACATGAAAAATGAGTATCAGACCACACGAGTGTTCTACTGACTCACCTCATTTCATATTCTCTCAAGGACACCCAGTCTCTAAGCCAGCCTTAGGACTCGCTCGGGGATCAAGAGCACCATGGATACCCTCCGTACTTCAGGGACGAAGAGTCGCTTTCTGGTTTAAACCAGACATCGTTGTCCTCGAGATTGTGTCCCATCAGTGCATCGCTTTCATTCAGTGCATTCCACCAATTCATGTTAAAAATTAGGTTGTTATGGTCTCCTAGGTTGTTCCACTCATTCTAAAGGTCATCATTAAGTAACAACTTGTTACTATACATTAGACGCTTCACACAAGACTCAGAATAAACAGATGAAAAGAACACAGATTTAATTAACAAATTTTTCATTGTTAATATGGTGAGGTTTTCTGTAAGATGTTTATTTAACATTTAAGGAAGGAGTCTCCAGTGTCAGTGCTTTGTTCGGATGCTTCGCAGTTTCTAAGTAACATGACGAGCTGCAACTTTGCTTTATAAACTTTTATAGCTGCTATAACATAAGTGATAACAGGTCATTAAACATCACGCAAATATAAATGGATACATTTTTTTCTGTTCTTTAAGAACTAACAATCACAAACGGTGGGGAATAAAACACTTCACCATCAACAAAAGAATCAACATTGACATCAATATCATATATATATATATATATTGCCATATCATGCTGTCCATCTAAAAAGTACTCCAAATTCTCAAGTACTGTGCTAAAAAAAGTCAACTTGCGAGACGCACATCAGATTGGAACTCATCTCTTCAAAAAGAAAAAAAAAAAAACATCCGCTCGAATGAACAATTGAGAGAGGTCAAGAGCTTCGGGAATTGCAGTGTTAGCAAACGTTTGTTTCTTAAAAAAAAAAAAAAAGAAAGAAAGAAAGAAGCGGCCGGCCCTCGGTTACGATTCCATCGTAGCGCAACAAAGGTAGATAATTGCGTTTCAACCAGAGCGAGAAAAATAACTCCTGAACCGTTACACAAAAGACGCGATGATGAAAAAACTACAGATCAGCATTTTTTTTCTCCTCGTCCACATCAATCGCTCTGTTTCAGGTTCCAGCGTGGCTCTGATGCTGTAGGATAACGTTTAGAGAGAGAGAGAGAGAGAGAGAGAGAGAGAAGGAGAGAGGAGGAGGAAACCATCCGTCATCATTTTATCTGTTCAGAGGCAACGTTTTTCAAGTGGGGACGTCGCGAAATTAAAAGCCACTTCAGCTTTTCGATGATTTGTGCTGAGATATCGCATCTTGGGCGCTACCTTGACGGAAATGGGAATTTTTTTTTTTTACACCTAATCTTACGAGAAGTGGCATAAATTCAATACTTTCAACAAAAAATGTGTAAACAGACACTTTAATAAAGACATACGGCGCTTGAAGTGAATCGCTCATACTGAAACTCTAAAGCGTCTCGTGTGTTTATTAAATTGACCTCGTCCACACTAGTCTTCAGTCTGGCGCTGTTTAAAAAAAAAAGAAGAAAAAAAAGATGACTGGTGATCCGGGAAGGCGGGAGACACACTTCATCTTCTCTTTTAACGACTCCGAGCTCAATCTTGCCCGTTATCCCAGAGGCAGGTGGCGTCGAAAGCCTCACCATATGGCGCCCGCTGAAAGCACAGCGATGAGGAATTAGACCTAACCGACCAGAGATGGAGATCAATGATGGCCACTTATCACTTCAGGACACGGGCGTGTTCGTTATTTATCTAACAAAGAGCAGCTGTGATTTTGGGCCTAAACAATGGCGGAAAAAGGGAAAAGTGCTCGACGTCTCTCCTGCGCTCCCCTGCTTGCCTGGCGCTACATCGCCCTTTTGTTTGCTAAGAAAGGAGCGAGTGTACGGGGGTGCAAACTGCTTCCTGTGAATAGTTTTCCGTTCGTCTGACCCGATTTAAAAAGCTCTTGCTGTTATTCTAATACGAGCCAAACTGTGGAGTCTTATTGACGCAGGGATGATTACACAGAACCCGAAGTGCTCGATTTCTCGCCGATACTAACCCTTAGGACACTAGATAGGTCAAAAATCCAAAAATGAACCAATGTGCTGCTTCCTCAGATCCTGAGCTCCGTGTGGAGTTTTGCATCTTCTCCTCATGTCCATGTTGGGTTCCCCCAGGGTCTCCCGTTGCCTCCAACCTTCCAATTACTTTTAATTGTGAAAAAGTGGAGTCTTATTCATGCAGGGATGATTACACAGAACCCAAAGTGCTCTCTTTCCCTCCGATACTAAACCTTAGAACACTAGATGGCTCAAAAATCCAAAATGAACCAATTAACCAATGTGTTGCTGCCTCCGATCCTGATCTCCATGTGGAGTTTTGCATGTTCTCCCCAGGTTCTCCTGCTGCCTCCCACCTTCCAATTACATTTAGTTGTCAGTAAGTGTGTGTATATTTGTGCATGATACCCTGTGATGTTTCCGGCTGAACTCTGGACGGACTCTGGATAGACTCACGCTGACCCAACAAATTAACAACATAACTGTCAGTCCTTGAGGGTTCTGGATAGGTAAGAGTTCTACTTCAAACTAAAAGACGTACAGATCTACATACAACACTAACAGGATCTCTCAAAGGGACCAACGGAAGAACCCTTTTTTTTAAAGGTCTTTACAATATGTGACAGATGTTTTGCTTCCTCCAAAGAAATGAATGTAAATGTAAATGTAAATAAAAAGACACAGAGGTTGGGTTCATGTGTCTCGGAGGAAGCACACGTTTGGTTGCTGTCCTGTGACAGAGGAGAGCTTGCTAGCGGATTGGAATTGGAAACACCAAATTGAGGAGACATTCGGGGGGGGGGGATGCAAAGTCCTGAGTCCACCATATTTCTTAAATCCAATATACTTTCCATCCAATATACAGCGACCTTTTTACACACACAAAATGGACATTTGCACACGTGAATCAGCAAATCCGATCTGTATGGCACACAACCACTTGGTAAATCAAGGCCTAAATGTTTTATTAATACAACCGACATTTTGGGTTTTATTTTATTTTGGGTGTGCAAACTTTTGCACCATAGGTATCCACTATGTATATCAATATCAATAATACATGTGTTAGTGTTTTAAAGACATATTGTGTGTCTGTGTGAGAATTTGGGGAAAAAAAAACACACGACGTGAATGGTGTGTTTCACTTTTAAATAAAATATGCCTCACTATTCAGTGTCAGCTTTTTTTTTTTTTTTTTTTTTTTTTGGGAAGGATGATGAAAATAAAAAGTTTTTGCTGGCAGACTTGTGAACTCCATCATCACACCAGCACGAGCGCTCAGGTCCGCAGGGGGAAACAACAGGGAGTGTATAGGTAGGTGTGTGTGTGTGTGTATGTGTGGTGTGTATGCGTAGTGTGTGTGTAAGAGAGAGAGAGAGAGAGAGTGTGAGAAAATTGTTTTAACTCCCAACAGCCGCCACAGAGGGAGCGAGGTTTCTTCTAGTGGAAATCAAATCAGGTCAGTTTATTTGGGGCACAGCTCCTGAGCCCGGTTTACAAATAGCAGCCGGTGGGAAAGAGGAGAACTCACACACGTGTGTGTGTGTGTGTGTGTGTGTGTGTGTGTGTGTGTGTGTGTGTGTGTGTGTGTGTGTGAACGCATGCAAGGCTACATGATGAATGATTCCCTTACACACCTCGGCAAGATCTAAAGTGCATTCGGATCTTGCACAGATCAACAGTGTTTTGCGGATGTGGCTCTTTTGCCTGTGATACCATACACACATTTGCACCTAGGGTCACGCTGGAGGGCCCAATCCACCATTTTTTGGGTGGTGAGAAGAAACCCAGAGAACCCGAAGGAAACACAATGGCATCCTAGAGATGTGAGACACGGGTGTGATTTATCGCAGCCAGAATAAATCAGGAATTGTGATATTGTGTGGAAATGAATACAACCTTAGGGCAAGTATTACATTTGTGAAAGCCCTTTTCAACCATTTATTTGTAAAAAAAAAAAAAATAATAATAATAATAAAAGCCTTTTCGAATTTTTTCCCCCCGACATTTCAAAACAATGATGTCTCTCTAAATTCGAGCAATATTTCTGCACTAGAATTGGTTTCATATTAGATGTTGAGCTCTGGATTCTGATTGGTCAGAAGGTCCTGATTAATTTTCATCATCTACTACCATCATCGGGTTTACATTAACGCCCTCGTTCTAATAGTTTCTGTAGTAACAACTTACTGTAATCGTTGAAATGGGGATGTTTGCTGTGTGATGGTGTTGACTTGGAAGGAGTCTCCAGTGTCAGTACTTTGTAACAAATAAAGCTGAAACTTTAAGTTTTCCGACACCACCAGGACAGAGGAGTTTACGCGAGGGCGGTGAGGGAACGACTGGTTATAGCTGCTGTAACATAAGTGAGAACAGGAACTAGCTTGGTTTGTGTACGTTCCACAACATTAAACGTAACTATAAACGGATAAAAAAAAACATGATTCTTTAATAATGAATAATTGAAATAGTTGGCAAATTGGTTTGGTATAAAATTCAATTCGAAGTTCAGGGTGATGACAGTAACTCTGATTAATTTCCTATAACAGAACACCCGAACACAAAATGTTTTCATTTCTTACTTATACTTGGAATGCCAAACAGTCTCAGTTCACTCGTCCAGGAGTCTTACAACAGTCAGGAACTTTAAACGCACACAAAAACTCTGTTTTAACATTGGTTTTGACGTCAATTATTCCTCCTGAATCAACAACACCTCTTGGGATCTTAGTAAACACAGCCTGAGAGTACTACTTCACTATTAAATGCTTTGCCAGGTTATTATACTACATGCTTGTTTAGATTGATGTGGACCCTGTCTGTTTGAATTAAATCAGCATCTCAGGGCAGGGCATAAAGTAAACGCTATAAAACATAATAGGTGCACCACTACGAATGTTTTATGATGTCACCGGTCAGAACCGAACATTTTGCCAAATGATATTTCTTATTTGTCGCTGATGTAAACCCCAAACAGTGCATCATTATTACCTGTACACACTCAGAAGTGATGACACAAGACGTAAAGAGATGTATAAATCAAACATTAGCGAATAGCAAGTGTTTAGACACAACGGTATTCAAGGACGAGCGTTAGGAACGTCCTGTGATGGCGTTCGGTTTGAGTAATGCCGCCGCAACAGCATCCAGAACAAACACGGTACTCCCCCAGTTGGTTTTTCCAACAGCCATAAAAGATCTGCGAATTTGGACCTTAGTGCACGTCTTCATTAGGATGTGAAAAAGTGGAAAACGCGCACAAAGCGACTGATTTGACACGTCGCCGCTCAGGCATCTGATTGGCAGCCTTTCAAATGTTCTCACACAATGACCTTGTAAATGGGTCTGTCTGTCACAGCAATTACGCACTTCAAACGTTCTCAAAAACACACACAATGAACATTTTTCTTTCTTTTTTTTCAACCCCACAGACTGGTCTGAATAGGTTCAAATGGAGGTGGGTACATTTCTGATCTGTTGACGTTATAAAAAAAAAAAAAAAACCAACAACAACGTTTTGACCAGAGCATTTGTTCCCATTTTGCCGAATCGACAACAAGATTGACGCACATTATTTAATACCAACACACCTGACTGCATCTTCACATCACCGACCTGTGCTTCTGTTTACCGATGCCAAACCACACAGAACAGTCTGAATGCACAAACAAGAATTGATTTTGTTTCTGTAAGGACATAACGAGGTTTTTTTTTTTTTTTTTAAAAGGGAAAGTTTAGAAAAAAATATATATAATTGTTTACATTATTTCCAGCATGATACATTGGGAAGTGAAGTGCACCGCCTCTGAGCTGCTCTTTTCTGAGTGCTGTTGAATGCTCGATTCTGATTGGTCAGGAGGTGTTGAGTAGTTTTCTGTAACAGCAGCTCTGACAGTCGTTCCAGCTGCAACACAGTAAGGCTGTAGGACTCGAGCCCTGTCTCAAAACGTTTTTGTATCGACTTGGACTTGTCTTGGACTCCTCTACATTCGTTCTTGGACTTGTCTCGGTGTTGGACATTGGTCCTGCTAAATATGGTCTTGGTTTCAATTGAGAGTTTGTAAGAAAAAAATGTTTTTGTCTTTTCTTTTCACATGCACAAAGTTTCTTCCAGAAAACAGGTTTTTTTGTGATTGTTGTGACCAAAAATGCTTAATTTAGCTGCTTTTTATTTTGTGGACTTTTATTTTGTGGAATTGGCAAAACTGCAATTCTTTCGCAGTGATGTTTGCTGGTAATTGAGAACTTTTAGCTGTACTCACGTTGACGACGCATGCGAATCGAAGAGGGCTTTGGCTGAATGCGCGTTGTGATGATGTCACATGATGCGTCTTGGCTCAAATCTGTGGAAAATCTGCGATAATTTTTTTTTTAAAAATTGCAAGTTCCTCCGAATATTGCGGCGTTTGCTTGGTTTTGCGTTCATTTTTGCGAATTCCTGGAGGGACTGCCTAATCATTGGCTCGATGTACAAATCAAGCCAACAAGTTAAAGTAAAAACTTGACCTTTGACTTTCATTTGAACACGATCTTGACTCCATCCAAGCTAGTCCTGGCCTTGGAATCGTCTTGGACTTGACCCATGGTGGTCTTAACTGTTCTTTAATAAATAGAAATCATTAGTGTTGGCAAATTGCTGCGGTTTAAGAAAAATAAAACACTTTGCGACGTGCTGTTATAAAAAAAAACAAAAAAAAACTTCCGGGTGGTAAAAAGTGCTTATTTTCCTAAAACGGTCCTATTTTATTCCTTAGTTCACTGACTAAATTGTAACTCTGCTACAGAATACGACGATTCCTGCTAGCACCTCACCTCACACACAACAATAAGTGTAAATGCTCCTATTACCCGAGGAACGTTCAAATCAGATCTGAAGAAGAAGACCTTGAAGGAAAATGAACCTGGATCTCTGCCACACACACTGAAACACAAAGGTAAAGCAATCTGGATGATCCTGTGCTGCGTCCTCGCTTCCCTGGTGTCTCCTGATTCAATTGTTCAATTCCGCATGCAGGTGTTGCGACCCGTCGACATCGTCTGACACGCAGGCTCGCGACACATGCGGCGCTTTACACAGTACAGGGTGTCTCGTCTGGCCCCTGCGTCGCTCCCATTTACATTTGATTTAGCTGTGTGATTGGGTCCACCTGCCCTTCACACACAATCTCTCTCACACACACACACACACACACACACACACACACACACACACACACACACACACACACATATATAAGCACAGTCACATCGACTGTTGCATCACAAAGGGAGACTGAAATCAAGCGCTGAAAGTAGAGATGATAAACACAACTTATGTTCTTTCTCTCTTTCTCTCGGAGCCAGACGCCCACAGAGGAAAAGCAGACAGTTCTATAGAAACATATGCTCTATCAGAGGAACATATTTTTGGGATTGAAAAAAAAAAAAAAAAGACCTGGGCTGCCCGGCGGCTCAGTTCCTCGGCTCGGGTTGTATGTGTTTGTGCACGGTGCTCCGAATCCCATAACCCTGCTTACATATTCCACAACCCTGAACTGGGCAGCAAAGGAAAGCGCTATCTACCCTCTTCTGCATACCTGAGCTCACAAGCGCCTGCGATTGGCTAGTGTCACTGTGTTGTTTTATCCTCCATAAAATGTGCTCCGGTCAGTACTTTTTATGTAAAAACTGACAAAGAACTGAACACCCAAAATATTTCATAGATGTAAAAAAGTCCATTCAGAATCTTCAATCAGAAAAAAATCTTTAAAAACTGATACAAATTTGTATCTCTTAATGACGAACGCATGATAATAACTCAATTAATACTCTACTTTGTATGCTCCGTTATTGTCCCTACTCCTTTCAGCTGATAATAAGACAATTTCTATGACTTGTATTCATACAGAAGAATGATGGAATTGTATCTGAGAGAAATAATTTGGTTCGTTTTTTCATAAATGATGGAGTTTTGGACCTGCAAATGCCTGAACTGTATGAAAAACAGTGCAACTGCTCCCATCGCAGGAGTTATAGATATATAAATATATGAATATATGATCAAAATGGGTACGAATGCTGGAGGAAACGAAACAAACTTGTGATTAAAAGTTGGCAAGGCATGCACACACACAAACACACACACACACACACACACACACACAGAGAGATACGGCAGAAAAATATGGAAATGATAATGGAATGCATTACACTTGAAAGCTAATGTGCATGTTCCACTCCGAGAGATGCGGGTATCAGGGAAGCATATCTTATACATTTCCACCTGCGATGTTCACCACTGGAATACGGAAGTGTTCTATCAGAGCGCGACGTGAGAGATACTGAATGTTTTATTACGCCGGTAATACGTTCTGAACGGTGGCCTCGGCGTGACACCCATGATAATCACACCGTCCTATTGTCCGACTGTTAAAGAGCGGAGTTCTGTGTTTGGCGTGGCTTCAACCGGCCACTTAATGTCTTCTGCAATAAGAGTTGCCCTGTACACAGGATTTGATTACACCATCCTCCTGATGGAGATGGGGGGGGGACATGTTTTCCACACACACAACCGGCAAAAAAAAAAAAAAAAAAAAAAAAACAGGACCATTTTTAGATCTAATTAGCACCATTGCACTTGGGTTCGATGCCAAAGTCTGGCTGGGCAGAATTAAAAATCTTGTGTATATATCTTGCCAAAAGAAACAACAACAACAACAAAAAAAACGAATCTGCTCCCCTCGGCTCGGCTCTTCTCAGCACCACTACACCGTTTCCATTCGGACGAAGCCAAACAGATTGTCTCGCCTCGCTCCTTTATCCAAATACGTTATTTTTTGGGGGGGAAACAGACGGATCTTGACAAACAGACAACTGCTCCTGTTTGGCCCGGCGTGTGGAACCACACAGAACAACCTGGGGCCGTTTGAAGGATACAACATCCTTCACTTTGTAAAGAAATGAAACACATGGTCGAACGTTGCAGTGTGTGTGTGTGTGTGTGTGTGTGTGTGTGTTGGGTGATACTTTGCTCAGTGAGACTTTTTAAAGAATCACATAGAGCGATACGTACTGTGTGTGTGGCCATATCCATCTTAACATTCATGATCATAGAGAGACTGATAGATTGATTGATAGATCGGTATATAGAAAGTGAATTATTAGATGTACTTTATTGATCTCCAAGGGGAAATCTGGGTAGACAGATAGACAGACATACAGACAGACATACAGATAGACAGACAGACAGATAGATAGATAGATAGATAGATAGATAGATAGATAGATAGATAGATAGATAGATAGATAGATACATGGACAAATGTATGGATGACAGACAGACAGATAGATCATGAATTATTAGATGTACTTTATTGATCTCCAAGGGGAAATCTGGGTAGACAGATAGATAGACAGACAGACAGATAGATAGATAGATAGATAGATAGATAGATAGATAGATAGATGGACAGATGGATGACACACAGACAGACAGACAGACAGACAGATAGTGAATTATTAGATGTACTTTATTGATCTACAAGGGGACATCTGGGTAGATAGATAGATAGATAGATAGATAGATAGATAGATAGATAGATAGATAGATAGATAGATAGACGAATGGATGGATGACAGACAGACAGACAGACAGATAGATCATGAATTATTAGATGTACTTTATTGATCTCCAAGGGGAAATCTGGGTAGACAGATAGATAGACAGACAGACAGACAGACAGATAGATAGATAGATAGATAGATAGATGGACAGATGGATGACACACAGACAGACAGACAGACAGACAGATAGTGAATTATTAGATGTACTTTATTGATCTACAAGGGGACATCTTGGTAGACATAGATACACAGACAGACAGAGAGACAGATAGATAGTTGGACAGATAGATGGACGGATGGATGGATAGACAGACAGATAGTGAATTATTAGATGTACTTTATTGATCTACAAGGGGACATCTGGGTAGACAGATAGATAGATAGACAGACAGACAGATAGATAGATAGATATGAATGGATGGATGGATAGATAGAGATAGATGGATGAATAGATGGATGGATGGATTGATAGACAGAGATGAATGGATAGATGGATGGCTAGATAGACAGACGCAGACACATCACTCCTGCGCAGACTCATTGAAGAGAAATGACGAGTCCAGGCCGTGAGATTAATCAACGTGCCGCTCTAAACTCTCGAGAGAATCTCTTCACGAGTAATTAAGAACTTCACAAATTGGTTAGCGTGTTTTTTTCTTTCTAAATGTGTTTAGAAAAGGTCAGTGTATTCGTCTTTTTGTTTAATTAAGAGCACTGGCACGCCAATCTGTTTTGGGCCAGACAAAGAATAATGATGATTGAATTCCATTTCATTTTAAGCATGATTTTCTTTTCCAGATGAGGCGTGAAAACATATCAGCCCAAAACAGGGCCGTGTAAATCTCGGAAACACACATTAATATTTTGCTTTGGCTGGTTGTTAGTTCTGAAAGCCAAGGTGTTGTGTCTACAGGTGTGTGGCATCAGTCTGAGAAGATACTTTATGCTTTTCAATAGCTTTAAATCAGCTGAGTTTAGAAACATATGGGACTGAGACATAGGCCACACCTCCTTCATGTAAACTGACAAGAATAGAGACCACACCTCCTTTACTTAGACTGAAATGGAGGCCATGCCTCTTTCATGAAAACTGACACATATAGAACCACACCCTCTTTACTTACACTTACACAGAGGCCACGCCTTCTTCATGTAAACCGACAACACTTTCTTTACTTAGACTGCCACAGAGGCCACACCTACTTCATATAAACTGACATGAATATAACCACACCTCCTTTACTTAGACTGACACAGAGGCCACGCCTCCTTCATGAAAACTGACAGGAATAGAACCACATCTCCTTTACTTATACTGGCACAGAGGCCACGCCTCCTTCATGTAAACTGACACAACACTTTCTTTTACTTAGACTGACACAGAGGCCACGCCTCCTTTATGTAAACTGACACAACACTTTCTTTACTTAGACTGACACAGAGGCCACGCCTCCTTCATGTAAACTGACAGGAATAGAACCACACCTCCTTTAATTAGACTGACACAGAGGCCACGCCTCCTTTCTAATGTACAATGACACCACACCTTCTTTACTTAGACTGACACAGAGCCCACGCCTCCTTTCTAATGTACAATGACACCACACCTTCTTTACTTAGTCTGACACAGAGGCCACGCCTCCTTCGTGTACAATGACAGACACCTAGGCCATGCTACCTTCACTGACAGGCACACAGGCCACACCTCCTTCAGTATGTCTGACAGGCACATAGGCCAGACATCCTTTATTCAGACTGACAGGAAGAGAAGCCACACAACTCAGTATACTGTATCATAATAAAGAAATGCTAAGCACTGCATAAAAATAACTGAAAAAGGCAAAAACAAGTGAATGCTTAAAATTAAACCAATTGTATGGCAAGAGGTTGAGATAATGTTGCTTGATAAGATTACTAAAAATCAGACAGTATTTTGAAACAGGTTAAACAAGCTTAGTGAGAAGACAAGCTCCAGATGAAAAATATTAGGTTTGCTGCCTGTATTGATATTTCGACATTCGTGCTGATGAAGCAGATGGTGAATTCTCGCACCGATGAAGGATGACGGTAGGACATGCTGCAGCTTCTTTGAGTGATGACTGAATGCTTTGTGAATGCTGAGCTCTGAGTAAAGGACTAAATTCAACACACATTTTCCCTGGTTCAATAAAAAACTTACATCTTGTATAATAATAATAATAATAATAATAATAATAATAATAATAATAATAATAATAAAAGTCATAAGCATTTATCTTGACTGATTCATTAATCAGTAGCTTTCCCAATTTAATGGTGCTCCGTTAGTCTAATTAAAGGTCAAAAGGTTAAACCCAATTTCACGCAAAATTATAGCGAGAAAGAGTGATTGAACTTTTAATTATGTCTGCAAGCGCCAAGCACCCTCACCGCCCACCCCCTTCGCCCTCACCCCAACCAGTTACAACCCTTCATACAAGATGGCTCAAATAAATTCTCATAAATTTCTTGAAAAATCGCCCATGAAGAGAGGAAGGGCACTAGTAACAAAATTAACGCTTTAAAACAACACCCACTGATGCAAAAGTATTTTAAAAAAGATGTCAAGTGATACAGAAAGCGCCACATCCTAAACCGCACACTCTGTACAAATACTTGGGTTTGGGATACAGCCACAGAGAGACTGAAACCCACTTGCTATCATTCTTATCTCCTCTTTAAACCATACCACCAGTTTTACACCTCTGGCTACACAACCACAGTGCTGTGGGCTGTGTCCCAAACTGCACACAAGATAGAAAGCTGTGTTAAAATAGTACACCACTTGTTCTATGCTTAGGTTTAATAAGCAGTCTTAACTAGCTAGACAAAGAGTTGTTCATGGGTTCATTAAGGGTTCTTAAGGTTAAACTTGAAACCCTTACTGACAGGGAAACACTGTTGTAGGGTCCTGCATAGAGAACGACCACCTCCAATTAGGAAGCCAACAGTGGGAACCCGTGTCACTCTGGATAGTGGGAATGCAGGGGAAAGTGAACAAATGTGGAGTACAAGAGTACAAATTACACTTGCTATTTGCTTCAGTGTTTTGAATTCGATCAAAACCAGCTGACTGAAGCAAAAAATAAAGCTTTTTATCATCATTATTTCAGAAAGTTAGAGAGAAAAGCTGAACCACATACGACCTCCAGCCTGTGGAGAAACAGCACCCAGCAGAAGGAGATCAAAAAAGTCAGCAAGACTATTCCACCATGAATCGTGAAAAAGAGAAAGTTTCTACAACTAATGTTAATGAATGGTACACTCTTAGATTTTCCATGTAGCAGGGTTATTTGGTTTGGCTGTTTGGAAGAAAGTAAGAACCTTTACCCCATCCAAAGAACCTTTGAGGAACCCTTTTTCTTGAGAGCATGGATCCAGTGTGGCCAATTGGAGGTTAGGATTTTTCCTTTTAAAGGATCTTAGTTATGCTCAATTCTTTAACCATTTTCAACCAGAAGCGCGCACACACGCACACACACACACACACACACACACACACACACACACACACACACACACACACACACACAAGGTTCTTCTAAGACATCATTCTACAGAAATATTTATGCCACATTTATTTTAAAGAGTTAACTCTTAGAATAAAAAAAGGTTCCATGTAACCATCCATTCATCTGGAAGAACCCTTGAGGATCCCTTTATGGAGAGTGTGGCTAGCTGGAGCTGTTTTCTATCTAAGAGATCCTAGGTCCCAGAAAAGGTTCTTTAGACTCATGCCATTGAAGAACCTTTCGGTCTATGGTTCTTTAAACATTTGTTGTTGCCAAAAAAACCTGAATAATCATTTTCCACCACCAGGATCTTATTGGTAACCTTTATAGTGGAAATTTCTTTTTGAGTTCTCTGTGAGACCAACAAAAATGATCCCTCATTCAAAAGGTTCTTTAGGAGAGCAAATGTTCTTCTATGACATCAATATAACGAGCTATTTATGCTACATTTATTTCTCCATTTAAGTAGAGAATGCAATCATCTTCTTACTAGCTTTCCCAATTTAACAGCATCCAATTCACCTAATTAAAAGTTCAAATTAGAGACCATCTAAGAAGTTCCAAATGGAGCCAATCACAAAATTACTCAAGATATCTATTAGAGAAGAAAAGGCAGGACTGGTCCTGATTTCTCAGCAGGAAGGATGGCCTTTCGTCTTACCACTGGTCAAAGCAATGCTTGGTAATCATGGTCATCAGTTAGTGATTTCCTCTCAAGCTTTATTTTTCTTCATAATGTCTCTATACACATTTAATGAGAGGTCGTATATGACAGGATAAGCTGGAACCATGGTTATAAGTATTTCTTCCATTTTTGTGCATCAAATTATAACCAGGAACTAATTGCAGGTTGTGATTAGGGAACTGAAGAAACATTGGTTTCTTATATAATGAAAAGCACCAGTGGAAGTGTGGGACTGTGGTACACTTCACTGTTTCCCTCTATTGTAAAACAGTGAATCTGTGATTTTTAGAGGGCCAAGCACAAAGTAATTGAAACCCTTCTAATTATTATATTTCTCCACTAAAACTGATCAGTAGTACCAGGGTAGTACTCAATCCCGCTACTCAGGCAAGAGAGATAAGCCCGATCTATGGTCTCTTTAGTGTTCTATATAACTCGGCAAGAACTGGCCACTTTGGGTGATATATAGGAAAGGTGCCTGGACCCCACAGATCACTGCTTTGTTTTTTTTTAGTCATAGCTCCTGAAACAGCTGGTGATACACACCATGTACACTCTCAGCAATAAAGGTGCCAAGCTTATTTGTTTCCTTGTTGCTGCGGTGCTACCATCAAGGGTATATCTTTTGTACCTTTAGTATGACGTAAATGATTTTAAAAGAATTTAATGTACATAACTGGACCTTCAGGACCAGTGTTCAGCTTCACCCTGAAAGCTAATTGAAAGTCAACCACACAAACCTTCCCGGGTAAAAGATACATACGAAAGGTACAAAAGATGTACCCTTGATGGGGGATGTACCCTTGATGGGACCACCCCAGGGATAAGAAATAAAGTACAGTTTGGTAGCTCTTTTTTAGTGTACTTTTATTTCTGAAAACTTTTGCTGAACCCAAATAGACCATTGTTAATGTTTTCACTGCAAAAATAGCAGTGAATGCAAAACAGTTAGCTCCTTCTGACGCTAGTATAAAGTGGTGCTGGAATACACCAAATCGGTGGCCAAAATATAATACATTTTTAGCTTAAATACAACCTACCTTTGGTCAAATTGGTGGTATTGCAAGTGCCGTGTGGCACGAGCCAGCTCAAACCAGCAGTGACTTAAAATAGGAACTCAAATTAGCAAATGATGTCGAGTGATTTGAGCTACGTAAGGCAAAAAAGGGTAATCCAGTATAATGGCTAGTTAGAAGATTTTCTGAGGATCACTTTTAAAAGCTTGAAAATGTATGGTTTTTCAGAGAAATGAGTAGTTTCTAGATATCTGCAGGCTACCCATCAAACCGAAAAGGCCGAAAAGGGTCAAAAGAGCACAGGTCCAAATTTCAACTACCTAATCTCATCCTATGGTTTATTCACACCATCAATACGTGTGGCTCATTTCATTTGAAATCTGTTGCTTTCCTCTTCTTTCTTTTTCCTTGAAATAGCACTTGTTTGTGACCTTTTATATTGCACAACTGAGTAAAAATGACTGCAGTAGTTCAGAAGCTCGTTGAGTTTACGAGTTCATGTATTAGCAAAATGGCAGAAATGTTCTTACAATGATTCTTGTGTCAGGACATATTGAGAATTGTGTGTCGCGCTTCGCAACGCGAGTGAGCTTGAACTGCAAAATGAGCAGCCGCTCTGCAGAACTGGTTTATTGCTCTGAAAGATTAATATAAAGGTCACATCACTATGTGTGTGTGTGTGTGTGTGTGTGTACGCGCATTGGGTCACACTGAATAAGCAAAGTGAGAAAAACTGCAACGCCGTGGTTGGTTTAATGTGGCAAGCCATGGGGTTTCTTCCTTTACAAATGGATGTCGGATGCTCATTTCTCCGTTTCAGTGGGAAAGAACATTGAAATGTCTGGGAAACGGGGAAAAACGGGCATGGAAACCCAAAAAGGTTAACACAATTTGTTTTCTGTTTTTTTAAATTATAAACATCTGTACATCTTTTTCTCATTGCCTTGACACATTTGTCCCGGGAACCAGTGCATTACCACGAAACCACTGGAACTCAGCAAAGCTTCCTGGGAAAAAAAGAATAATACAGAAATCTCATGGGCTTTATTAATTATAGCATCAAGCTCCAAATCCTTGAACAGGTTCCAGCGCCCTAGGGGCGGGGTCAGTCCCGGAGAGGCGCCCAGTCCGAGGCTCGGGGAGGCATGACGGGCAGGTAGGAGCTGGGTTTGGAGACCTGGGTAAATGTTTGTCTCCACCAGAGTGGAAAGGTCACGTCCTGCAGCTGACCTCTACTGATTTACAACAACGACTTAGCTTCCGATCGAGCGCAATTAGGAAAAAAACAACAACTTGGGTGCACAGAAATAGGCTGTACCATTCACAAACGTGTGTGTGTGTGTGTGTGTGTATATATATATATATATATATATATATATATATATATATATATATATATATATATATATATATATATATATATATATATGAGTGTGTGTGTGAGGCTGAATGGTTTAACATGGAGGAAGATTTATACCTCCCGCTGGCAGTAAATCTCACCCGAGACTCGCTGTAGCTCTCACTCCGAGTAAATATGCTGAGAGTGTAGACCAGGTCACGTGATTAACCCTCATGTCCTGTTCAGGTTCACGCGACCCATTGTAAATGCGTACTAAAATGGGAACGATGCTATTGGTTTTTCTTTTTCTAACATTCTTTCTAGTTTATGTGCTTCTTTAACGATCATGAGGAATCATATTTACTACTCCCATTCTGACTTGAGAGTTAAAGGTGAAATAAAAGTGTTATAAAATGACTGGTGTTCGTAAATCTGACCTGAAAAAAAGAAAAGAAAAAAAAAAAAAGTCGACGTTACCAGGATCCCGTTTCCCTGCGCTTTTTACCCATTTACGGTTACATCCACAAAACAACTTAGTTTGTTTTACTGCTTACGTTATAGACGCCATAAACAACCGTTCCCTCAACAGGCTCTCCTTTTTTCTCTCTCTTGAAGTAAATAAGACATAAAACGCAGCTTGTTACAGAGAAAGACTACTTTCCCATGGCGGAAAACACTGACACTGGAGACTCCTTCCAAAAATGTTAAATAAACCGTTCTCTCTATACAGAAAACCTCAATATCTCTTGTATCAACAAATGAAACACTGACTCTGTCTATTATTAGGCTTAGATCATATGGAGTCCCTGTGAATGAGTTGTTACTATAGAAACGATCAACACATTCTGAGCAATCAGAATCAACAGTCGGATGTAATACAGTTTACACCCTACAACAGTGAAGGTTCCATCTAAACTTAGGTTACTTTCTTATGAATCTCTTCGTAAGTCATTAAACCGTCAACACACCCCGTTTCCTCGTGGATTGCCGCATGGGTCAGGAATGTGTGACATACCGGAGACGTGTCGGATTACGGCTCCTGTTTGCGTGCCGTTTTTTGTGCTCCAGGGCCGAGGCTTGATCCGCTCGCTGGTTTCACGCGCATCCGAGCCAGCTTAGCGAGAACAGCTGCTTTGCACAAACACAAACAAACACCGCAGCAGCGGCACGTTTCCTGACTGACAATGGACTTGTGGATGAATTCGAGCTTTCTTCCCTGACACACACTGGTGCATAAATATGAAACTCAGTCAGCATAACGGCATAAAAGGTAACAAATGTTTTGACTTTCAGAGAAAATTGCTCTCCTTATTAGGATGCTAAGAACATTCAGGCATTCTGAGGAGAATGTGAGAGGGACTCTGGATGTCATATAAATGAAGTCATAATAAAGTGACGAGAAACTAGACTGTTTTAACCTACGTTCGCACTAGTAGGTCACTTGTGTCGCTTGTAGTTTGTCTCTTGTGGGTGTGTAGTGACCGATATCGCTATTGCTTGTGGGCGTGTACTGTCCAGCTAACAGTTACATGCCAGGCTTCCTACTAACTTCATTGGCAAAGCAAACTACATAGACTCACAAGACAGTCCCTCCAGGATTGTTGGTTTAGTAATGCAATCTGCACATAATGGTCTCGCTGATCATGATCTATATTATCATCCTATATAATCACTAATTATATAATCATCATCCTATATAATCACTGCCGTACAATACAAATACGTTTCCAAACTTTGGGACACACCCTTACTGAGTCTAAATCTGGCTTCAAGACGGAGCTACGGCTGTTCTCTCTGCAACGTCGCTTTATCCGTTTTTATTTTTCAGTCTGTTTGAGGGGGGCACGGTGGATTAGTGCTTAGCACATTTGGGTGTGTGCGATCGTGCCCAGGATGTCTCCTGCCTTATGCCCCGAGTTCCCTGGGATAGGCTCCAGGCTCCCTCACGACCCTGGGTAGGATAAGCGGTATGGAAGATGGATGGAAATGTGTTTGAGATGCTAAACAACGCAACGCAGTTCGAAACGAGGGTGAGATGATTTAGACAATCTGCACAACCCATATTGTGCGTATGTAGTTTTAGGCCAAGAAACAACCACTTTTCAAAAGTAAGAAACAAACGCTCGAGACATGGCTTGAACGAGCCCATCATCTCCTTACGGTTTGTTCATTTTCTTTTCTTATTCACCTTCAGACTGGGCCTGTGTCTTGAGAAATATCCAAGGTTGAGAAGCATTAATAAATCAGGATGCCGGACGCAAGCATGAAGTGGAGTGCTATATGAAGCGGTGGAGAGATATGATGATGGGTTCAAGGTGGCAGAGGGGTGAAGAAAGAGGAGATAGCTTCATGCTCAAAACGTGCGCAGACTGATAAAGAAAGACCACATTCAGCTTTTTAGGTGCTTCACCTAAAGCCGCCTGATAAATTTTGTATTAATGCCAGAGGAAAGCAGACTTGCTTCTCATTCAGGAAACGATTTTATAACCACCCAGTTTTCCAAAAACAGACCACAATATGAGAGAATGTGCCTTATTTTTAGTGATATAGATGTTATTAAATAATACTGATCAGAAGGTTGGGGGTTCAAGCCCCAGCACCGTTCAAGCTGCCACTGACTTAAGTTCCTGATGGTAAATTAGTGCCTCGTTCACCAAGGAACCAAGGAACGTGAGAAAGCATCAGCTTATAAAAGTGTATTTGTGTACAGTGTTTGATTAGCAGTTCATGCTAAGTGTAATTATAGTGCATTTTTAGTCAGACTGAATCTTCTTTTAGTAATTAGTCAACACATCTGAGGTAAATGTTGATATTCCTGACATGTTCTTCTCATTTACACAATCATTGTATCTTCATATTTTCCATCATATTAAAAATAGGGACACACTATGTAGCTCAATCGTTAGTCTAGCCAACCGATTTAGCCTAATGATTTAGCAAGCTAGCCATTTACTGGATAATGTGAAGACACAGTGTTTGATTAGCAGTGGACACTAAGTGTAATTATAGCATGTTTTTAGTCAGACTAAAATATGTGGTAAATGTTAATATTCCTGACAGTTTTGTCTCATTTTCACTGTCACCGTGTCTTCACATTCTTCATTAGCGCAACGATTAGCCTAAAAACGGTTCAGACTAATGATTTCAATAGGTAGCACATAGCCCTATATTGGATGATGTGAAAACACAGTGAAGTTCGATTAGCAGCTGATGCTAAGCATAATTAGAGTGTATTTAAAGTCAGACTGAGCATTTTATTAGGCATTTCCCAAAACATCTGAGGTAAATGTTGATAATCCTGAAAGATTTGTTTCAGTTTCACTGTCACTGTGTCTTCACATTTATCTTATTTTGCCTAGACTAATAATTCCTTACATTTATATAGTGCTTTTCTAGGCACTCAAAGCACTTTACATAGTATGGGGGGATGGAAATCTGGATGATCCGACGGCAGCCATAGTGCGCCAGAACGCCCACCAGATTAACCATTTAGGCTAATGATTTAGATAGGCAGCACATAGCCCTTTATTGGCTAATGTGAAGACACAGTGTATTTCAGCTAGCTGTTGATGCTAAGCATAACTGTAGTCCATTTTATTCAGACTGTTTTTTTTATTGTTGTTTTTTTTAAGGAATTTACCAACACATCCGAGGTAAATGTTGATAATCCTGATAGTTTTGTCTCAGTTTCACTGTCACTGTCTTCACATGAAGTGTATAAACATCTATGTGCTAGTTAACTAAATCGTTAGCCTTGTCATTGATATTGTTACCTTGCACAAGTGTAAAGTTAACTAGCTTAACACAGAGCACATCATTTGTTTGCCTTGTTAAAAGTTGCACACACTTTCAAGACACTTTGAAATACATAAAAGCCACTTGACTATATAAAGTTCAAATGCCATCTGCAGAAAATGAAGAAAACTAATTAGCTAAAAGCTTTGCTAAAGGCACGAATGCAGCTCGGCTAAACACAGAGGCAACTTTTGACAGTTTTACATATGAAAACTTAATTCCGCAAGAATCTCACCTTGGGTTTTGACAGCGCAACTTATTAACTCTGTCTTACATACACCTGTGTGTGGGGTGTTAGCAGGAGAGAGAGAGAGAGAGAGAGAGGGAGAGGGAGGAATGGTAGCAGGATGCTTTAGATCTCTGCCTCTCTGCTTTACTATAAACCTCCAGAGATGCGGTTTGAAGTGAAGATATAACGCAAAAAAATCATAAAGTAGTTTGTTTCCGTTAAGATGTGAGGACGTGAGAAAAACTCCTGTCATATTGTATGTTGTATAAAAAAAGCGAGTGGGTGAGAGAGAGAGAGAGAGAGAGAGAGAGAGAGAGCGTGGTGGACCCAAGTGGTTTGTTAGCGTCTGTCAGTAAAATGTCGGCGTGTCTATTTGGCACTCACGCTTTCTACCTTTGTGCATCTCTGATTGCCAGGTTTCTTTTGTTACTTCTGCAGATTTTCTATTAAAAGTCATCTGGAGGGATGCCAGGGTGCGGACGAGAAAGCGACAGCTCGTGTCAGCCAACAAATGGTACACAAACGCATCGCAGCCGCGCAATATCATTACGGACCATTATGTAGTTTTTAAAGTGCGCCAAGGAGACGTTTTAAAGTGCGCTATAGAATTTAAATACAAAAAACACACGGACAGACAGCAATCTAAAAATTGAGCAATTATTAGTTAATTATTATTTCTTTTATAGGTATTTAATTACCTATTATTATTTTTTTAAAAACAAAAACAAAAAAAAAATGCAGCCCCTTTAAAGATTCATTAGAAATCTGATGGCAGATTATGTCCGTTTTTTAACAGCAAACGTTCACACTCTAATTCAGGTAGAATGTTTCATTAGAATCGTGAAATATTGTGATCATGAAATTGACATCTACCAGTGAGCAAAAGGAAGTCTTAAAAAAAAAAAAACTGACATAGGGTGCGTCTCAACCAGCTCCCTAGTTCAGCAGTCAGGGCGCTGATCGGGGAGTCGGCCATTTTAAGTGCTGTCTCAATCGCAAAATCCTTCCAGTGCTCCGGAACGTTTGCGCCCTAAAAAAATCCCACAATGCACCGCAAAAACCAGGGAGCATCGATGCGCATTATGTTCCCTTACTGGAAATGATAATGGAATGAAGATGGCGGACGAGCTCTCAGCCAACTTCGTCTACAATTGTAAGTAGCTTGTTATCGCTGTTGTAGCTCTCAAATGATTGCTCACAGTACGTTAGTACAGTGCGAATTTTAACTTTATTTGACGTTCTGTATACGGTTTGTTTGAGTCTAACGACTTTTAGGTGTTTAATGATTCCAAAACTTCCACTAGCTAGCTTACGATCCTGCTTGAAGCACCATGAGAGAAACGCATGTGATTAACAAATTTATATCAGATATAACGTCAGAAAGATATCGGTCCTGCCTGTTGATAAATGCCAGTGGTAGGCTACATTTACAATGTGAGTACGTGGTCATGTGGTATTGCAGCTTTATTCAGCATTTGACGCTGTCTTCTTTAAAAAATTTAACTCAAAGCAGACACCATAAATGGAGAAACAAAAGAGCAGAAATGGTAACTGATATAATGATAACTAATAAATGATCATGCTGTAGTTTGCGTCATTGACCCACGTCGAAACAATATATTTCCCCACAGAAATATCTTTATTTGCTCCTTTGTTGTAGTTGTGTGTGGCGGTGAGTCACCTTTTCCTATTTCCTGTACGTTTCCCAACGTGAACCCACTACTCGCACTAAAAGTGGCATAAGTATCCCATTTGAGACGCATCTACGAAACAAGAGGGTTCTGTGATAGTAAATAAACAGGGTGTACGAATATATGTACATACTATGCCTCAAATGCACTCTTGACTACAAATATTTATACACTTCATATTTAAGTATGTAGTACTTGATTACATGATTGTAACATCTCAAATCTATCAGTAAAATTTGCACTAAATGTAAATGGCAAGTTATCGAGTGGTAATTTGCGTCATTGACCCGCGCTGAAACAACCTACAGTGCATGGAAACCCGATTTTAAAATATCTCGTGTTGTAATGGTGTGCGGTGGTGAGTCGGCTCTTCTAGGTGGGTTTTGTTTTCCTAACCAGGAAGCAGAGAAGAATAAGATTCTGTGATATATAAAAAAATAAAAATAAAATAAAAAACCACAGGGTTAATAGTGTCAGAATATACAGTGTCCTCCACTAATATTGGCACCCTTGGTAAATAGGAGCAAATAAAAAAATTTGTCCTTATTGTTTAACCTTTTGATATTTTGCTCAAAAAATACTCTGCTCTCATGGATATCAAACAATAAAGACAAATTTTCACAGCCTTCTTTGCTCCTGTTTACCAAGGATGTCAATATTAGTGGAGGGTGCTGTAAAAGGGAAGCAATAAACCAAATCCAGGACTAAAGACATGGGCACACTGGAGTGACAGCTCCTTTAATTTCACCCTGCGTTAGTTAGAAGATGCAGCTGACAGGCCGGAAGCAAGCGATACTGTATCGATATACCCATCATGTCTGAGTGGTAAGCAGAGCGAAGGCAGCTCTGGCTCATATTTACGCTCAGCTCATGGCGTCCTCGGGGCTTTCAGTTGCTACGGACTGCCAGGGATCAGAGACGCTCAAGCTTAAAGAGATCCTTCGCTCGGGAACGAAATCTGTTTACGGCCTGTGGTGCAAATTTACTAAATCATAGACAACAAACATTATGTAGCACCGTGCGCATACAAAGGGAAAATTGCAAATTACGATAACCCGTACTCTCTCAACAGGATGTAATCTACACCTAAAATAATCCGTTTCTGAGGGAAAATTCGGCCTTCCGGATACGAGATCGCACCACGTCTCTAAACAATCTTAATGTGTGCTGTTCTCTGTATCTTTAAGTGTCTGACCTTATGACCGGAGATAAAGAGCATTTAAAAAGTGCTGGGAATGTCACGACCGGGTCTGGTTATCCAGACATGGATTAAACCTTGCTTAATCTTTTCAACAAAGAATCATTTAATCCGGGACAAGCCGTAACCCCTGCAGGAACAGAGTCGGGCTGGGCGGCGTGCCGTTCCCGTTAATTACTTTTAGTAATAGCCATAAAAAAAAAAATTTTTTTTTTTTTTAAAAAGGACAAGCCTCGAACAGAATGTGGGTTTGATCCTGTGCTGAACGAGCCGAATCTCTACAGCGAGAGGTTACTGAAGCGTGTCTGTGATTTTCTGCTAAATCCTCTCCTCCCGAGCGGCGCTTCCGGCTCAGGTCCGCTGCACTCCGGATAATTCCGTTAGCCAAGCAGTTAGCTCCGAGCCATCGCTCCCGTTCCTTCCTTTAAACTACTCTGTCACTTCAAGCTAACCGAGGCCGATCGGCTTAGTGTCACTTAATCGGGACGTGACAGTGAACGGCGAGTGTCAGGAACGCAAGGCAGACATCTCAAGGTCATCAGGAAAAATGGTACGATCCAGAAATTCATTACCGAGAGCTGATATTTTGTCAGAAATATTTCTGACAAGATGAGACGTCAGTCATACGCAAAAGTTTGCACACCCTTAGGCCAAAATGAGGACCGCGACTGTCATTTATTCATAGCAAGATTTCCAGAATTTATAAGCACAATATTGTACATGATAAAGAAGTCATTACTGAAAAAATAAATATCATCGCCTCGAAAGTTTGACTGTAATAGAAATATTGTCTGATAACTTCTAAACCCACCTCTGTGCCTTCCAACGTCTTTACTCAGCTTTAATATACCAGATCTAGCTCTGATATTGGTTTTATAAAAAGGTTCATTGCAAAAAAACGTCTTTTCAGAATGTTCCCTGATGAATGAATATCTTTGAATATATATTCTGAAGGAAGATTCGGGGATTGAGGTCTTGTTGCAGATTTCACCTACATAATTTCACCGTTTTAACTTCTGGCAATTATTCGGATTCATTCATCTTTGATATTTGCTTGATCCTGGTCGAGGTCACACTGGATTCCAGGAAGACTGGTTGTGAGGCGGGAATACAGCTTGTACGGGAACGCCAGTCCAGCACAGGGCACCACGCACTCACGTGAACATTCACACCTAGCGGCAATGTAGAACGGCCAATCCACCTACTGGCATGTTTTGGGGAGAACCTGAAGGAAACCCACACAGACACGAGGAAGACAGACAGTAACCCGATCGAACTCAGGATCGAACCGGTAACTCTGGAGGCTGCGGCTAAATTACAGCAAAAATACAGCATATAAAATCTTCTCGTATTTAAATAACTAAATGTATCAGCTTAAATACATAAGGAAATTATTACTGTTTGGTCAAAAAAATGACCAAGTGTACCAATCTACTTCCTCATGGGACACTGAAGCAGATGTCTGACATTCACCAATCATTAAAAACAAAAAAAAAATCCGTTTAGCCGAAACAAACCCCAACTGTCCCTCACCTCGGTGCGTGGGAAGTCGATACGGATGCAGCTCGCACGTGTTTTTTTGTTGTTTTTTGTTTTTTTTTTGCACACCGAGACGGACACACACGGAGGCGCAATTAAAAACGCTCCGGAGACTTTGGTGTTGATTGTTTCTGTGCCGTGGCATAGAGGGTGGAAATCCTCAGCTACAGATAAGACATCAATCCTCCTCAGTGGGATGCGCGAATAAATCTGATTAGGGCCGGAATGATTTCCCCTTCAGGATTGTTTTATCTCTGCCCTCCATGCCTCGGCAGCAGATAACTGTGAAAAAACTCACACTCTCTCTCTCTCTCTCACACTCACACTCACACACACACACACACACACACACACACACACACACACCTCGGAGACGGCGGCAGCTCGAGTGATGTCATATTTGGCAAACGGGAACGTGTCAATCATAGACGGGGCGCTTCACAAAGCTCGACGAGAGAGATTTGATTTGCTTCCCCGCAAATCCGAACTCTTCGGCATTTGAATACAGATGAGCGTTTTCGTTCCTTAGGGTGGTCATCTTTTGATTTGATCTGATATCTCATTACAAATGCACATAATAAAAGAAGCATCTCTGCATTTTCATAAAAGCGCTCCGTGGAGATGAGCTCACACACCCGCACACACGCACACGCACACACACGCACGCACACACACACACACACACACACATGCACGCGCACACGCACACACACGAGTGCAACCCGAGATTTCAATGCATCCGAACAAACACTGTGACAAAGCAGTGTAGATAAAAGACTAATTTGTCGCGATTTCACCTCAGGGATTCTTATCTCAGCATTCCAGTAACAAACAAACAAACAAACAAAAAAAATAAACAACACACTCCAGATTTAAAGAAAAAAAGATAAAGCGTAAAAAAAAAACAGAATAAAGATCTGAAATCATGAGTGATTGAACTGATATGTGGTCCGGTCACATATCCTGTCACCATTTACCTCCTTCTCAATAAACCGGGGAAAAAAAAAGAAAACAAAATTCTGAGCTGAACATGTTGAGTAGTGAAGACAATAAATGAAGACACACATAAATCAGGAGAGACATTTCAAAACCAAGATGCTGATAAAAATAAAATAAAATAAAAATCCACTCTCGAATCTGTATTTGTCACACTCCGTATTTCAGGTGCTGCATTGTCTGGCGGTGATGCAGTGACAGGAAAAACGCTCGCACTGCTCCACGCTTTCTAACGCTACTGAATAGGATTTGAAGTGAAGCAGTCCATAGGGTCCTGCTACAGAATAGCTAGACGATGTGCTCTGACAACTCGGGTAAAAGAGTAAACGTTCTCCACCTCGGAAAGCTTGTAGCGCTACAAAAGCACTTTCTCTGTGATCGGCTCCAAGCGCAAACGGAGATGACATGAACGATGGTGGATGCTGGAGGTGCAAAGCTTCACTTATTCGAATCAATATTTATGATACAATGGATTGTGAGTGAACTGATGCAGACGTCTAAAGGCTGATATCTCAGACGCAGCTCTTTTTATTACTGCTGTGCTATTACTTAGAATTGTTTTAACGTTAATATTTCATATAAATGAACTATAAATTAATTCATTTAGGCATTGCGTGTTTCTCTCCTTTAGTAAGGAGGTGTGGCCTATATGCACGTCAGTGACAGTGAAAGAGGCGTGGCTTATGCACTTATCATTTACAGTGAAGGAGGTGTGGCCTATGAGCTTGTCAATTGCAGTAAAGGAGGTGTGGCCTATGTGCCTGTCAATTCAATTACTGTGAAAGAGGTGTGGCCTGTGTATCTGTTGTTCTCACCAAATAGGTTGTGGTCTATGTGCCTGTCAATTACAGTAAATGAGGCGTGGCCTTTGTGCTTGTCATTTGAACTGAAGGACATGTGGCCTATGCACCTGCCAGTTACAATGACGGAGGCATGGCCTCTGTGCCTGTGAAGTACAGTAAATAATGTGTGGCCTCTGTGCCTTTCAGTTTAATGACTGTGAAGGAGGAGTGGCCTATGCACTTGTCATTTAGAGTGAAGGAGGTGTGGCCTATGCACTTGTCATGTAGAGTGAAGGAGGCATGGCCTATGCGCTTGTCATTTGGAGTGAAGGAGGCGTGGCCTATGCGCTTGTCATTTAGAGTCATGCACTTGTCATTTAGAGTGATGCACTTGTCATTTAGAGTGAAGGAGGAGTGGCCTATGCGCTTGTTATTTAGAGTGAAGGAGGTGTGGCCTATGTGCTTGTCATTTAGAGTGAAGGAGGCGTGGCCTATGCGCTTGTCATTTAGAGTGAAGGAGGAGTGGCCTATGCGCTTGTCATTTAGAGTGAAGGAGGTGTGGCCTATGCACTTGTCATTTAGAGTGAAGGAGGTGTGGCCTATGCACTTGTCATTTAGAGTGAAGGAGGTGTGGCCTATGCACTTGTCATTTAGAGTGAAGGAGGTGTGGCCTATGCACTTGTCATTTAGAGTGAAGGAGGTGTGGCCTACACGCTTGTCATTTAGAGTGAAGGAGGTGTGGCCAAATCACTATGCCTATGCATTTTTTGCATAACACTGAATCAAACTGTGATTCAGATTCAAATTTAGATTCGGATTCAAATTGTCAATCGCATGTTTAAACTGTACTGCATTGAATCTGTAGCTGCTTTACATATGTATATCTTTTATACTGTTAGAATTGTTGATCACATTCAGTATAAACATGCACCAATGGTGACTAAGAGTGTGTTTATATCATGGCGGAATTGTGGTAATTATGAGCTTCCGAGCTTTAAAAAGAGTTCAGGTAAATCTAGTAATTAACAATCCTGAGCTTGAAATTTTCTGAAAGCTTTGACTTTGTAGTGTGTGACGTCATGCTACAAAAAAAAGGCTATAAAGATGGCAAAAGCTTCCAAAGTTAAAGTAATTGTGAGTATAATGTTAGTATTTAACTCTGTGTCTATCAATCATTGTCTTTCAGCGTTTAGCACTGACTGCACAACATAGTATAAGACTTTAAGGTGTTTTGTGCATTACCATAGAAACAAATCATTTCTAGGCCTGAATAGAACGTCCAAGCTGTCGTCTCATAATTACCGTAATTGTGACTTGACAGGAACATGACACAGGCTTCCACCGGCCCTCTTACAGCATTTTATAGAGAAAAAGACAACCGGCCCCTTCAGATGAAATCTTTATGATGCACCGATGACCACCAATCATATGATTTACTGTGGTACAATGGAGACTGTGCTAAAATACAAATATACGTATAAGAAGTTCAGCATTGTACAATTCTAGTCACCTCAAAACCCAGTTTTACTTCTTTTTTTTTCCTTTTTTTTCTTTTACAGCTCAAGATGGATCTTGGATCTTGAACTGCTTTGGGCAGCTGCCACGACACTCCAGGAAATGAATTAGATGGATTTCTTTCATTATCTAATGTCTGGTCTAGAACCACTTTCGATATAAAGACTTCTTGGACCAATTCCACATACCCAGGCTAAGCTTAAAGCTAGAGTTGCTGGTTTTTCAAACAAAATCAACAGCTTAAACAGCAACTCTGCAGAACCTAATCATTTTAGATATTTTCCTTAAGGAGATGTTTATTTAACATTTATGGAAGGAATCTACGGTGTCAGTGCTTTGTTACTGCCAGATGTAAGGATGTAGCTGCTATAATGTAAGTGATAACAGGAAGTAGGACTTGTTTTCGAGGATTAAATGTAACTATAAATTGATAAAATAAAAAAATTGAACAATGATCTGTTGTTGTTTAGTAAAAAAAAAACATATATATATATATATATATGAAATGACACTTTGCAACAATGTAAAGTAGTGAGTGTACAGCTTGTATAACAGTGTAAATTTGCTGTCCCCTCAAAATAACTCACAACCATTAATGTCTTAAGTGCTGGCAACAAAAGTGAGTACACCCCTAAGTGAAAATGTCCAAACTGGGCCCAAAGTGTCAATATTTTGTGTGGCCACCATTATTTTCCAGCACTGCCTTAACCCTGTTGGGCATGGAGTTCACCAGAGCTTCACAGGTTGCCACTGGAGTCCTCTTCCATGCCCCCATGACGACATCACAGAGCTGGTGGATGTTAGAGACCTTGCGCTCCTCCACCTTCCGTTTGAGGATGCCCCACAGATGCTCAATAGGGTTTAGGTCTGGAGACATGCTTGGCCAGTCCATCACCTTTACCCTCAGTTCCTTTAGCAAGGCAGTGGTCGTTTTGGCGGTGTGTTTGGGGTCGTTACTATGTTGCAGGGCAGTGGTAGCTCAGTGGTTAAGGTGTTGGACTACTGATCGGAAGGTCATGAGTTCAAATCCCAGCACTGCCAAGCTGCCACTGCTGGGCCCTTGAGCAAGGCCCTTAACCCCTCAATTGCTCAGATGTATAAATGAAATAAATGGAAACTGGCCCTGTGGCCCAGTTTCCGAAGGGAGGCGATCATGCTCTGCTTCCGTATGTCACAGTACATGTTGGCATTAGCTCCCCAGTGCCAAATCTGAACCAAATAAGTTTATCTTGGTCTCATCAGACCACAGGACATGATTCCAGTAATCCATGTCCTTAGTCTGCTTGTCTTCAGCAAACTGTTCGCGGGCTTTCTTGTGCATCATCTTTAGAAGAGGCTTCCTTCTGGGACAACAGCCATGCAGACCAATTTGATGCAGTGTGTGGCGTATGGTCTGAGCACTGACAGGCTGACCCCCCACCCCTTCAACTTCTGCAGCAATGCTGGCAGCACTCATATGTCTATTCTGCAAAGCCAACCTCTGGATATGATGCTGAGCATGTGCACTCAACTTCTTTGGTCGACCATGGCGAGGCCTGTTCTGAGTGGAACCTGTCTTGTTAAATTGCTGTATGGTCTTGGCCACCGTGCTGCAGCTCAGTTTCAGGGTGTTGGCAATCTTCTTATAGCCTAGGCCATCTTTATGTAGAGCAACAATTCTTTTTTTCAGATCCTCAGAGAGTTCTTTGCCATGAAGTGCCATGTTGAACTTCCAGTGCTCCCCATTCACACCTGAGACCTTGTAACACTAATGAGTCACATGACACCGGGGAGGGAAAATTGGGCCCAATTTGGACATTTTCACTTAGGGGTGTACTCACTTTTGTTGCCAGCGTTTTAGACATTAATGGCTGTGTGTTGAGTTATTTTGAGGGGACAGCAAATTTACACTGTTATACAAGCTGTACACTCACTACTTTACATTGTAGCAAAGTGTCATTTCTTCAGTGTTGTCCCATGAAAAGATATAATAAAATATTTACAAAAATGTGAGGGGTGTACTCACTTTTGTGAGATACTATATATATATATATATATATATATATATATATATATATATATATATATATATATATATATATATATATATATATATATATATAAAAATCAACTTCAGGGTTGTAACCATGACACCAAGTGTTTTACTCCAATTGCTTTCATTAAAATTTGTAAAAATGGTTAAAAATTTGTATGAATTCCAATGAGCGATGGTGATCTGGTTGGATTTTGTTACGTTTTTAATCAAATTAATGAATTCTTATTGTGTAAAATAACATTTCCTAGCTTCATGTTGCAATACATTTTACTTTTAAATGCTTAAGCAGTTCCAAGCATGGACATTTCTAAGCTTTCACACCCATACAACTGTGACTTGCTTGTAGTATTTGGAAACTTGTGTTATGGTTCATTCCAATGCAGGCAAAACTATGTTCATGGAATCGTTGCCATGTCATAAATTTCTGTCCAGAAATAGATCCATTCCATTAAATAAATAAATAAACAAATTCCTGGTTTATAAACCTTACATTTAAACCATGATGATACCTGCATTAGTCATCGAGCTTGCTGATATAAAAAAAAAAAAAAAAAAAAACTAAACAAAATCTGTGGAGAGAAAAAAGATAAGCAGGTTTGCTCGTCCTCTCAGTAAGGAGATGAGGATTACACTGGCAAGCCTTCTGATGGTTCACTGGAAGGAGTCTAAAATCTCCACAGCACAGTAAGGTGTAGCGAGGCAGATTATTTCCCCCTGCTGAAACCCCTCGTCTCGTTGATTAGATGCAATGCCAGGCCTGAAAACGCAGCGAGAGACAACAGGCGAGAGACAGGGTGAGTGACGGAGAGACAGAGAGAGAAAAAGAATGGCGGCGTTCATCACCAGCTCCACTCTGACCTCTTGTGAGGTATGAAAACGGAGTAATGAAAAGCCTATCGATTGCCGTCTCTTCCGTTTAAACAAATCTCCCTCACCGTCCACGGGGTTTAGGAGCCAATTTATGCGCATCACCTGGACAGAATCGAGTGCTGCAGAAGCTCCGGGACAACAAGATACAATGCTGGAACCACACACTGGCTTCAAATACCCATAACTCATCTGTGATTCAGCTCCTCTCTCTGATTATATTGGGCAATGCCATTGGTAAAATATGAACTGGCAGAGTTAACGGTTCAGGCAACGGATAAGATAAACCAAATAATATGCTCTGGATTTTCAATTCAAATAGATTTTGCTGTATAAACAGCTCAGAATAAGGCCACAAGCCAATATACAAGAAGTATTACAAGAACTAGGAGTAATGAGTAATGCTTTACATTCGGTGTTAGTTACATACAGCGTTAGTTAACATACATTTTGAAGTCATTGTTTAAGGCACCACTTATACAGCAAATGAACAGGAACTTTAATCCTGTTGCCACATTACTTTCGACTAAAACTTCAGTCAAGGATTCGGTTTAATCTTGGGTAAATCTTCTAATTGGCAGCACAGCATATCATAGATAGATTGTGATAAATAAAATCGTTCCTCAAATGCAAAGGTTTAAAGCTAGTATTCACTTCAAGGGTGGGGGGGAAAAAAGTGTTGATAATGATAAGCAAATTAATCCATCCATTTTCCATACCGCGTATCCTACACAGGGTCGCAGGGAGCCTGGAGCCTACCCCAGGGAACCCGGGGCACAGTCAATCACACATTCATACACTACGGACAATCTGGAAATGCCTACAATGCATGACTGGGGGAGGAAACGGGAGTACCCGGAGGAAACCCCCAAAGCACTGGGAGAACATGCAAGCTCCGTGCACACAGGGCGGAGACGGGATTCAAACCCCCAACCCCGGAGGTGCAAAGCAAATGTGCTAACCACTAAAGAAAGGGAACAACTGTTTACAGCTGCTGTAACGCAACTGATAACAGGAGCTAACTTGTTTTGAGTAACTATAAAACATACTATACAATTTATAACTTGAAACATAACTATAAATGAATAAAAAAGTACAGTGTGTCATTGTTTACTAAGTAAAAAAAATTAATTGTTGTAATTGTAAACTGCTGTGGTATAAGAGGAATAAAACGCTTGTGTTCTGTTGTTAGAAAATAATCAAGTTTCTGCAGGTTTATTTCCATTTATGCCCATGCATATGACTGTGTACGTGACTATAAATAGATGAACAAAAGTGTCTGGTAGTTGGAAAGTAAAAAATCAAGTGAACATGCCCTGGTGCAGTGCACAGTCAGCCAGTTCATTTCCAAGTAGAACTTTTATAAGGAGACATTTTAGAATCCGAGCCCAATTCTAACTCCTCAAGTTTGAGCGACAGTTTCAGAGATGAGCACATCCCTGAGAGAGAGAGAGAGAGAGAGAGAGAGAGAGAGAGAGAGAGAGAGAGAGAGACTGACCTGACTGCGATGTGGGGGTTGATTTCAGCTGGGGAAATTGAGGGGGGCAGGAAGGAGAGAGTGAGTGTGTGAGAGATAGGACACAAAAGAAAGACAGACAATTAGACATCGTACACCAAGAGAGAAGCAAGACTGACGCGCACTTCCGACAACCATCTCACCCGGCACTGGCCTTGCTACATTTCTAAATTAAAGATGGAGAGATACCAGCGAAGGGGCAGCTTCTGGAACCGACCTGGTGCTGGGGTGATTTATCGGACGATCTGCTTCGCCCCTAGAGGTCAAGAGTCACTACAATTATGTTCCTGTTATTACTGCGCTGCCCCATTTAATCAGGACGTGTTTCAGTTTCAGGTTTCAGAAACTCGTCCGCTTACTGCAGTAAACAGATGTTACTTTTAGATCTTCCACAGTGGTGACTGGTCCATAGGGGCAGTTGTGTGAGGGGCCCACCATTTATATTAGCCTCTCAACAAATGTTAATCTTCTCAAAGTCATCATTCACAAATACATCCATTTTTTTATGTGAAGAGCAGTTTTACAAAAATGTTGCTGTTTCGCAGACATAAGCCAATGTTCCATTGATTTGCTCAACTTTCAGAAAATTTCAAGCTCAATCATAATGCAACGCACTCACTGGTCCAGTTAGCTCCACAGAGTTAATATTGTATCCTATCGCTAATGGAGAGTCCCTCTAGGATTTCACGATTTTGCGATCGCAGAAATTAACGCAAAAATCAAGCAAACTCCGCAGTATTCGGGGGAGCTTGCGATTTTTCAGAATTACCGCAGATTTTCCGCAGATTTGGACCAAGACGCGTCATGTGACATCATCACAACGCACATTCAGTCAAAGCCCTCTTCGATTCATGTGCATCGAACATGAGTACAGCTAAAAGATCTCATTTACCAACAAATGTCACTGCGAAAAACAATTTTGTGCAATTGCGATTTCACCAATTCAGGTAGTTTTCCACAAAAAAAGCACAAAAAACTTAACAAATTTTGTAAAAAGCCGCAGCAAAATCAAGCATTTTTGGCCACAACTATCGCAAAAAAAATCAGCGAAATCCTGTATGGACCGAATGGAGATTCACTGGGGTAGGAGTTGCACTGCCCCATGTTTGGGGGAGGGGCCACAGACAGACAGTTAGTGATAGATTTGCCGCATATACGCCAAATTCATCTAGTTTAAAAACACTCCTCGGCTCCCAGATCTTGTTGTTTAGCAAAAATCAGAATTACGTTTAATTTAAATTGAATCTAATTTGAATTTCTGCAAACAAAGGCAAAGTGTAAGTGCAGACAATTTGTCTGTGATGTACAGGACCATTTCTATTGTAAGACGTTGCAAAGTTTGGCAGCGGGAAAGAGGAAGAAGAGCTTTTTCTGTCACCTGATTGAAAAAAAAAAAAAAAAAAAAAGCCAGACTGTCAGACGTCAGGCATCCTGCCACGTTTTCGTCTGTTCCTGAGGAGAGAACCATCGGCGGGTGCTTGACAAACATCTCGAATGTCTGTTTCTTCAGAAGAACAAAGAACGTGACACAGAATAGCTGACCAGCCTTGGTGTTGTTCCCACACAGTATGTTCACAAATGACAAAGCAACAAATGACAGCATGAAGGAAAAAAAATAAAAGAAAGAGGAACAAAAACATTCACAAATCAAGAGGACATATGCAGGCAGATGGACCGAGCTCAAGAAGGCACGGAATTCACAAGACACCACTTCAAAAAAGAACTGGTTAAACCCAGTCAGCCAGCAAATACAGGATCATGGTTTCTGTTAGTTCCTGCAGGAGATCCGTGCTGAAATAACAAGATAAGCAAGAAATAACAAGGCGCCTGAGCTACGGGAAGTACTACAGGGGATATTAAGCACAAAGCGGCGGGGAATGGATCAGCTCTCTCGAGGATGGACCTTACTATCAGGCAATAATGGCTCCGCAGAGTTACTATGCATTTAGCTAAAGGTTACTTAATTTGGAAAGACAGAAAACCTGATGATCGCTGACAGGTGTAGTATCACTGGAGAAACCAACGTCAGTGGTTGTTTGTTGCAATATAAGAGCCCAGTCAGAGAACAGGGAGAATGCAAACTACTAATTCCAAGACGCTAACAAGACCGATTTGTCTGGATTTCTTGTAAGGCGAGCTACAACGACAAAACCTAGCTTTTACATCAGCCTCAATCTCTGCAATTTACACCATTTATTCTTTTGGCAGCCAATTTTATCCAAAGGAACATGACTTACAACGAAGTTGAGCAGTTCTGGGTCTTGCTGAATCACTGGCAGTGCTGGGATTTGAACTCGCAAAACTTCTGATTTAGCACAGGAGCCAGAACCACTGACCCACCACAGGTATCTATGCATCCACATTGTTGGATGAGAGTTTTTACAAATTTGCAATCCTGAGAAACAAAGGCAAGCTGTCAGCAACTGCTGCTTTCCTTGAACAGAACGATTCCCACCATGGAGCCATTACTCTACTCTGGCAGGCTGCCAGTATGCATTCATTTGGTACCAGTTTTCATCCAAAGCGACTTGAATAAGCCAGAATCCAACTCAAGCGCTGAGCTGAGCAGTTTAAGGTTCAGGGTCTATCGACAGTGACTCTCTGGTATCCTGAACTTACAACCTTCCAGTTACTAAGATCCAGGCATGGTTTGGCCATCTATTGGGAGAAGCAGGACTTTTTACGGTCGGCCACTAGCATTTGATGGTGTGATTAAAAACTAATCACAAATAGGCAATTAAACAAAAAAAACAACGTTTTCATGCATTATCGATGAGAGAAGTCAGATGAGAATGGCCAGACTGGTTTGAGTTGATAAGAAGGCTATGGTAACTCAAGTAACCACTCTTTACAACCGTGGTAAGCAGAAAAGTTCCTGTTCCTGTTCTCGCTTAGATTGTACCAAGATAAAGAATGTTTTAAAAAGTGGTTAGGAAAAAAAAAAACTGATTTAAAAAAATGAAACATGTACAAGTAGTAGCAGCAGTCTTTGAATGCATGGGCAGAATTTTCACCCAACATCATCTACTTTTGCTTCAAAGGTCAGCTAGAGCTATTAACAAGGAAACAAAAGGTGCGAGATGAGTCTTTATTTTTAATGCTTGCCATGTCATTAAGTGAGCAGGGTATTTAGTTGTCATGCCCACTGTGGCATTTATGTTAGTCACACATAGTATTTAGTCATCAAACAGATCAGGGCATTCGCTGTGCTTGATATTTTTTGTGGTTTGAGCTTTTTATTACAGTGGATTGTGCTAGTGGATACCTCTACAACCTGATCAGATCCATTCGTGCACAATCTCCTGAGGGCCACCAGAAATGAACCCCATTAATTGAAGGTAAAATTTAGCGTCTTAATCCATCTCACTAATTAGAAGTGGGTTGTGGACTGTAAACTGAGAATATATCAAATGCGCTGTGTTTATCTGGTGTGCTTTGCTAACTTTTCTCTCGAGTTTACAAGCAGCTGCCATGGTTTCACCTGGCTAGCATGATATTAGCTCATACACTGCCTAACTAGCTACAGAACATATACAAAACCCCACATTTGACCACAAATCAGACGTATTCCCATTAAAAATTGGATGTTTTGCTGATTTTGACCAAATTTTAGATCTATTCCCATTAAAAATGAGACGCCCTGCAGAATTTGACCAAACATCTCTCACTAAACCCAAGATCACTTGCCCATATAAATCAAATGTCTTGTTTCTACAAATAACCAAGACGTATTTCCACTAAAAATGGGATGTCCTGCTGATTTTGACCAAAAAATCATGACATATTCTCACTAAACACAACTAGTTTTGCTGATTTTGACCGCAAATCAGATGCATCACCACTAAAATGTCTTTCTTGCCCATACAAGTCAGATGCATTCCCACTAAAAATGAGATACCTGGCTGATTTTGAACCAAAAAACCCCAGATATATTTCCACTAAACATGAGATATCTTGCCCATTCTGACCATAACACAGGTGCTTTCCTGCTGAAAAACAAGATGTCTTGACGATTTTGACCCAAAACCTGACGGATTCTCATTAAAAACAAGACACTGTGTTTAATGTATCACCACTAAAACTCCTGTCCTGCCCATACAAATCAAATATCTTCCCACTAGAAATGAGATATTCTGCCAACTGACCAAAAATCATACAGATTCTTACTAACAATGAGATATTTTGCTGATTTTAGCCACAAATGAAATGAATCTCCTGTCTTGCCCACACAAATCAGACGTCTTCTCTCTAAAAATGAGGTGTCTTGCCAATTTGAACCACAAATCAATTTGAACCTCCTGCCAATGTTGACCATGAGATATTTAGCTGATTTTCACCACAAATCAGAAGTATCAAAATCTGCTTTGCCCATACGTCTTCCCACAAAACATATTTTCCCACATGAAACTTTTGGAGAGGAATCACTCATGTAGCGAATCACCGTCTTTCCGATTGGTGTCGTCTATTTGCTGCAGAAACATCAGCACTACATATGGGTACATCATCCACTTAAAGTCCATAGCCTGCAGGGTGAGTATCAGCAGCTGGTTCAGGAGCTGCGACATGGAACAAATCAAGAAAACGCAGACAATGTTTCAGAACACCGTACCACAATCCGACTGGATTTTCAGTTTGCTTCGCAAGTTGTCTCTAGACCCCCTGTTACTGTAGATCACCTCTCATTCCTTCATCGCTTCTTCCAGCAGATTTGTCGTACAACTTTGTAGGAATGAAGGGTTAAGAGCAATGCTAAGGAGGACGTACAAGTGTGTAATCAGCATACGACTCCCTAGCAGCTTGATATGGCCGATGTGACAACTTGTAAAGGAAGAAGAAGTCCTAAATGTGTCTCATGTGCATTAGAGTACAGCGAAATTCTTCTCTTTGCATATCCCAGCTTCTGGGGTCAGAGTGCAGGGTCAGCCATGATTCGGCACCCCTGGAGCAGATAGGGTAAAGGGCCTTGCTCAAGACCCCGGTAGTGGCAGCTTGACTGTGTTAACTGTTCTTGGACCCCCAATGTTCTGATCAGCAATGCAGCACCTTAACCACTGTACCACCACTGCCCTTGCAAACAGGAGATGGTTTGGATGACTGGCTTTTAAACCCAATTTTCTTCCACAAGTGACCGGTTAAATGATTAAACACTGGTATTCGTGACTGTACCGTTCATGCTATCAAATCCAACAAGGAATGTTGTTCATCCTTGTATGAACAGCAGCTTGCAGCGTGAGCAGGATACACCTCCTGGCTTTCCAGAACCGATAACCTAAACCGTAATCCTACCGACAGTCAAAGTGGATGCTGAAAATCCTCTCTGGATATTCGGACTTATCTCCAACCCACCCTTTTTTTATTTTTACCATAGTGTGCTCACGAAACGGAGCAAAACAAACGCCGCTCATCAGCGTGCCGCACCGTTTCCCGCTCCCTCTCATCTTTTTTTACAGGGAAACGGCGTGATTGCTTTTTCACTCGGCAAAATGATGGATTCAGACGGACATTAATTGGACCATCTGCAATCAGTATGTCAGGACACAACAGAAGGCTTTTACATGCAGAAAAGATGATAACATGCTGTTAAGCTAGTCCGTGTCCATTGGACCTTTTTTTTGCACGACTTGTTACACACTGTTTTAGTGTCTGTTTTATTGGCTACCTTTCCCCCCCCCCTCTCCGTTTATCACACATGCTCGTTTTTAACGGCCTACGCTTGTCCGTGTTTGTCTGTAATATGAACAGAAGGCTTGCGGTGATAAGCAGCACGGCAAAAATGTGCAGAAAATTAGCACAAAAAAAAAAGAATATTATATTTATATTTCATTGGTCTAGGTCTTTTATTAATCGACTATAGATTTATTGTTGAGATGATGATCGCACGTGATTGCTTTGGACCCACTGTACGTACTTCAAGCTAAAGTATATTACCACAATATTAACTCTAAATCTATTGGTATGTGTAATGTTTCTTTACATTCATCTGTAGCAGGATTTTATAAGATTTCCAACCAAACATGGACGTGAAAGTGAATCAGGTTACGGAATTAAAAAAAAAAAAAAAAATACCGAGATGAGATTTTCAGACTTAAATCCATGTCTTTGGGAGAATATACAGTAGTTCCCAGTCACACACATGCACACACACAAACTCTCAAAGCATACATTTCCACCACAGCGCTGTTGAGTTCTCGATTCTGATTGGTCAGATGCACTTATCGTTTCTATAGTAACTACATACAGTCCAAAGAGATCTGGACGTATGGTGGACGTTCCATATAAACGGATTGTAACGTTTTCTGTAAGTTTCTTTAACATTTATGGAAGAAGTCTCTAGAGTCAGAAGGTGGGTCTCAATCAGCTCCCTAGGTGGTGAATCAGTATATGGTGTACACGAGTTGGGGAGCTGGTAAGGACCCTGGCTCACTACACATTGGGACACCGATGACTCAATTTCCGGCGACATGAAGACTACGTACTCGCGTTGTAAAACCTCACCACTGGCATTTATCAACAGGCAGGACCGATCTCTTTCTGACATTTATATGTCCTTATATAAATTTGTCAGCTTAATCACACACCTTTCTGTCACTTCAAGCAGGATCGTAGGCTAGCTAGTGGATTTTTTAAATCATTACACACTTAAAAGTCGTTAGACTCAAACAAACCGTATATAGAACATCAAATAAAGATACAAATGGCTAACGTAAGCAATCATTTGAGAGCCACAACAACGATAACAAGCTCCTTACAATTGTAGACGAAGTCGGCCGAGAGTTCATCCGCCTTTTTTTTTTTTTTTTTTCGAGCTGAGAGGCTTCAGAAAATATGACATCGTTTCCAGTGAGGGAACATCGATGCTCCCTGGTTTTTGTGGTGCATTGTGGGATTTTTTAGGGCGCGAACGTTCCAGTGCACTGGAAGGATTTTGCGATCGAGACAGCACTTGAAATGGCCGACTCCCCGATCAGCGCCCTGACTGCTGAACTAGGGATCCGATTTAGACGCACAAAAGCTTTAACTTGTGCACTTTGTGGTTTCTCGGATAACAGGACAAGTGTTTTTCTCGCCCTCTCTTAAGAAATGTAACAAATGTATTTTTGTCCTCTGAAGAAGGGGTGGTGGTGTTTTTTTTTTGTTTTTTTTTTAAATCATAAATAAATTTTTTAAAAAAGAAAGAAATTTCCAGTTTTGACCACAACCCATAAACTATGATTGCGGAATAATTACAACAAACACCTAGTTATCATGAATGATGTGACTCCAAAGGATTAACACCTTTAAGTCCGGTTTATATCTCAATTATTTATCCTAAATCATATGTATAAGTGTGTAGTTATGTAAAAGTGTGAGGAACGTAAGCCTGGACCTGCTTGAAAGTGTACGGGGTCGAGGAGTTAGTAAAATGGATAACAAATAGTTTTCTGCTGACAGGACTTCAACTCATTCCTGATATTAGCTCAGAAAGCTTTCAGGAAAAATCCAGCTCAGCTTACTGTCTTACATGAAGCACCTCAGACGTTTCTCCGTTTGCCCCGAGTCCAAAAATATAGCAGTGCGGTTTTTACAAAGTGGTTCACAAGATGCTGGAAGAGATCAAATTCCCTGTTTGAGTGTGCTCATTTCTGCACGTTCAGCTAACGAAGCTCTCGGGCGTTTTGCAAGGGGAATTAGCGGCTTACCCTTAAGCCTCAAATCCCTACGTTCTTTCATTCTTTCTTTCTCCATCTCTTGTCTCTCTGTTTCTTCTCTGTGACTAAGGCCTAACCTTTTTTGCCCGTGAGCCCAAAACGGAAAGGAGAGGATCTGTGTGATTTCCTAGCCGAACGTAGCCTCTCTTCCTGTTTGGAGATGCCATTAACGGCGTGCTAGACAGTGATGAGGACTGACAGCGAGCGACTCCTCCAGTCAAGAGTGCAGCCCAGGGGCCACAAGTGTGTCACCAGCCGTCTCTGACATCCCTGTGCCTCTTAAGACATACCTTTGTTTCTGGCTCTGTGAAAGCAGGACAGCTAATTGCATGGCCGAGCCTTAGAGACGAGTGATATGTCGGGGGGGGAGGAGGGAGCTGACGTGTGCCTGCGATCGTCCTGCTGCTTAAAGCTAGCTTCTCTCACACACACACACACACACACACACACACACATACGGTCATGACATGCCAGATAGTGATGCTTCACTTGTCAAGAAAGAATTTGAACAAAATTAAAGGAATGGCGCTTGGAAAAAAATATGACATTTTTTTTTTGTGCATTCACATTCACATTGCCATTGTGAAGGAAATGAAGGCTAAGTGAAAAGCACGCAGGCGTTCCAGCATGGCGGCTGGCTAATATGATAAGACAGCAACTACACAGCCTGGGAAAAGGTCGATAGCATATATTAAACATCTCAGGCTTTCATTAGCGCGTTGTCAAATAACACCTCCATACAGAACGGTGGACAGGAATAGAAAGTAACGGCAGTGGTGTCTGAGCAGCGGAAAATTGAACCGAGCGCCGAATCGCACGTGCGCTGGTCACGGGGAAGACGCCGTCATGAGAGACTGGAGACGGATATTGAAACGCGGTCGTCACGTGGGGCGAGACTTTTAATATGTCTCAATGGCGGGGGGGGGGGTTACATCCATTGATTAAAAAAATAAAATACAATAATAAAAAAATAATTGCCTTCTATTGTTGGCATGTTATGTTTAGTGGATACCATTAAGGACCAATAATGGTAATGGTTTCACTGGTTAAAATGAGAATTGCATTGGTTTTTATTGAAACTATAATGCTCCCTGTGGGTCTCTACTTGTTGCCTTCTATTGGTGGCATTTTATGTCTAGTGGATACCATTAAGGACCAATAATGGTAATGGTTTTAATGGTTATAATGGGAATTGCATTGGTTTTGATTGAAACCATAATGCTCCCTGTGGGTCTCCACTGGTAATGTGTTGCCTTCAATTGGTGGCATGTTATGTCTAGTGGATAGCACCAGTAATGGTAATGGTCTTAATGGTTAGCTGATGGTTTGTAACGGCATTTGTAGTGGAAACCGTTAGAATTTCTGTTTCGGTTTTTAATTAAGTTTAAAATTAAAATTCAACTCACATTTAATTTTATATTCTGGGGAATTTTCTGGATAGTTGATTACACCATGTCACCTAATTAGGTTATTATATTAGTAGGCTGGCTGGTTCATGTGAGATTGTTGTACATTGCTGGATTTCCTGTTTATCTTATAAAGGTGGAACACTTATGAGAGTTCGAGTAAGGCCGAGGGGTGATGTCTTTCATACAGTATGTGGAATCCCGGAGAGAAAAATAGGTTACGCTATATATAATAACCGAGCCTGCTTCCACCAATTTGGTCTTTGAAGCTGGTGTACTTTTGCCCAGGGTCATTCTTGCACTATATCAGAAGACACAGCTATTTATTTCCATAATGCAATGAGAGAGAAAACATATGGAGAAAAGCGCGCTCTTCTACACAAACCGTGCTGTCAGGTTTTTGTTTTTTTTTAAATGGCTGAGAAAAGCAGAACAGACACAAACCGACAAAAGGGGACAAAAGGAAGACGTCCCTCCACCCCCTCTCTCTCTGTCTCTCTGCCTCTCTTTCTCTCTCTGTTTCTCCTTTTCAGCTCTTTCAGAACCTGGCCGCATCTAATGCAAGAGGACGACTAATGTACGCCATTGATTAGCGTAATAGAAACTGAAAGGTAAGACATGCCAGTTAAAGGAACACTGGAGCTTTGACAGGCTACACAGAGGACCTGTAGGGGATTTCAGGCCATTTGTGAAATGAGGATGCTAGACTCTATGAGGGTGTCTATGTGTGTGTAGACGAGTGTGTGCCTCTCTCTCTCTCTTTTTTTTTTTTTGTATCCTTTGAACCTGAATGATTGATACAAACCCTTTTTTCTTTCTGGTGTGGAATTTTTTTAGACTTTGGGACCTTCAAAGAGGATGTTTGAGGTTCAGGGCTGGAAAATAGCATGAAACAATGCGAATATGCGTAAAGGACATGCTGCAGCTCGGAGCTCGTACACTAACAGATAAATTACAGTCACAAAAAGATGGACCAAATACGATATTCTCCTTTACAGCAAGTCAAATTTATTATCGTTTCGAGATAAAAACAAACAAACAAACAAACAAACAAACAATGATTTACGTCGTAAAGGTGTTACGCTCCACTGTGACCGTCGGCATACTTAATCACACCATCACATCGAGAACGCTTTTCAACAGAACAAAATCTGTAAAGCACGTCTCTTTTCACTTTCCTCTGATTCGTCGGATCATTCCGAGTTCAATGGATACCATCATGTTAATTTGTACCATCTTTTCACCGTGGAATTTCTGCCATTAAAGAGTTTTGAGGGTTTTTTTTTTTTTTTGCTTCTTTTCCTACAAACGTTGTCCAATCATCACACAATTTGGCGCACGGCATCATGAGACCAACTCGAACAAAACGTCTTTCTCAGATTCATAACACGCAAATGAATCGCCAAACAGGAAGTGAGCCAGGCTATATCGTATTGACACAAGACGTGTCACATGTACTTATAGCAACATGACCTAATCAGTCGCTCCAGGATTTCGAGATTTTTGCGATCGCAGAAATGAACGCAAAAATCAAGCAAACTCCGCGATATTCGGAGGAGCTTGCAATTTTTCAAAACTACCGCAGATTTTTTGCCAGATTTGGGCCAAGACGCGTCATGTGATCTCATCACAACGTGCATTCAGCCAAAGCCCTCTTCGATTCATGTGCATCCAACATAAGTACAGTTAAAAGGTCTCATTTACCAACAAATATCATTGTGAAAGACTAATTCAATTAGTTTTCTCACAAAAAGAAAAGAAAAAAAAAAAACTCTGCAAGTTACATTGCAAATTTTGAAAAAAGTCACAGCAAAATCAAGCATTTTTGGCTGCAAAAATCAGAAGAAGAAAAAAACCCTTCTGGACTGCCAAAAGTTAACAAACAAGCTTCGAGTTCATTTGCAACTTAGGAAGGCTTTAAACAGAATGTGAAGAAATATCTTAGCACCAGTTTCATGTTTTGCCTTCAAATTTAATAAATCTTCTTTATTAACAAGCGCTTATGATCCCAATAGCTCCTGATCTTCCTCTGTTGCTACGGGGTAAGTGCTTGGCCCCCTTAATCGCAGCTATATTTTTCATTAGTGTTGTCAAAAACATACGATTTGTGATATTTTTTTTTATACACAAATAAATATATAGAACTCTTGAGACTTCTGCATTGTTATAGCTTAACATGTAGGACAGACAGCGCGGCTATTCAGAAACCACTCGTAATCAAAACCGATTTAAAAAATAATAAAAAAGCCTTATAAGTACAAATCCCTGGGAAGTGAAAGTACAGATGCCGGGGAAGTCATATGTGTCATCTTTTCTCTCTCTTTAAAAAAAAAAAAATCTAAGTGGTTTATTTTGAAAAGCCACAATTTATCCCACACTTCTGTATCTTAACTTATAATATAATGAATATAATGGGTCACTTCTTCTCAAGAAAAATAAAAAAAATAAAAAAAACAGTTTATGTTAAAAGTTGGTCAAACTTTGTACATTTTATGGAGGTTCAATGAGACAAAGACAAACTGGGAGCAAAATTTGTATTATTTCGAGTGAAAACTTGGAGTAACTTGGTATTTCTGACCTCTGACTAGGGAAAAAAACATTGTATAACTCTTTGTGTAACATCTGACATCATATCAACATGGCTGCTCTCTCCAAAGTACCACTTCTCCACATTCAAATGAAATTATAGTAGAATTTGCTTTAGATCGCTTAACAGTTGGTTAAATCTATTGGATAACATTAACATTTTAAGAAGAACTGATATTAGTTAACTGATTACCCAAGTGCCTGCTGTTTCAATTACTGTAATATCTGAACTAAGCTGCATTTTTAGCATACAGCGAGTGTTCGAACATTTGGAACAAACCTAGTTTATTTAGTGACTCAATTATAGTTTGTTTGCTGTGCTGGCGAAAATGATCATTATTATATCAAACCAAAGTTTATTATAACATGAATCACATGGTTTGAGTATTAAACACACAAATACCTACATTATATAACTACATACTACAGGGGATCTCGTGGCAGCAGTGGGCCCCAGAGACGAGGCGTGCAGGCCCACCATTGTGTGGACATGCCCTGGTGCCCGTCAACCACTGCCCCAGCTATGGGCAAATAGCCCCACTGCCTTGTGGTAAGTCTATTGAGACTAAATTGAAGGGGCGCAATAGGCGGGTCTTAACAAACAAAGGTCCCGGCAACCTCCTGCAGCCAAGATGTGCGACCAGTTGTCCCGGGACCCCCCTTGTCACTGGATTTACCCCGTCATGGTGAAGACAGTGCTACTGGGGATGGCGCACCAACCAAATTTCCTTGCGCAGGTCTCCACTTTTGACCACGATGAACATACTAAAGATGGCAACTCTAACAGGACAAAATCTAAACCAGGCATCAATTTAGACGCATGTCAAATAAAAATGTCCGATACATTAATGTGACTTGTACAATAAAGCAACGTTTAAGCGTTAAACATTTCTTTCTGTAAATATGGAAGCACTCTGAGAAATGATTGTTGGGAAAAATCTTTGTAAAGCCCATCCCTGTTCCAGCCCCGGAGATATTTGCATGGTTCTTTGTTATTTATATATTTTATGTCACGTGTAAATATCATTCATAAAAACAAATTTATGCAGATCGATTCCTTTCTCATCCACGCAAAGAGGCAAATTTACACGCAGTCGAACAATGAAGCTGATTTAATCCAATCTTCCACCTGAGCAACACACAACCTGCCATTTGGCGCTCTGTCAGTCCGCACCCTCAGCTGTTTACTGTTCAAGAGCTCAAAATGTAACTGGGTGAAATTTAACGTGATAAATCGCCATGCTTTTTCTGTGATTAGCTGTCCTCCGTGTCGAACATGAGCTGCATCGCTGAAAAGCCCCTACACTGTGCTCCTGCGCGATGGGATCTCGAATAACCGTGGCGAGTCAGGGCCTCGATATAGAGTGTCATCCAAGCGAGCACTCGGATGACTCGCGGGGACTCAACAGACACGGCCTCTCGGCCAGAAATAGGCTTTTCACATGCTGAAAGTCTCTGGTGGAAATTTAAATTGGACCGACGTTTAAGCCTTCGGGGCGCAGCGGGCTGAAATCTGCGAACAGGGACTATTTTTTTTTCAGCCGTGGACGGCATCCATACATTTTTTTCGGCTGACCTAAGGGGGATGCGGAAGCAGCAAGTCGGATCCGTGACTGTGGGTTCAGCTCAAAATCATCTCTGAATGCGCAGAACGGATTCTCACTACTACATTAAGAGGTCAGAGATTACAAAATAGATTCGAATCTTTACAGGAGTCACAGAAAAGCTTTTATTTCAGGCCACGTCTGCATTTTATTTTATTCTTTTTTTTTTTTTTTTTTTGTGAAATTCACATGGGCATTTCATATTTTCATACACCTTCAAACCGACACCATTAGTTCTTCTTAGTTTGGTCTGCTATTACCGAGTAGTGTCTGAGAAATAAACCCCGAAGCCGGACTAAACGGAGAACCATGGTGCAGGGGTTGTTAAAATATAAAATGAAATATTAAATGAAAGAATCAAAGAGCTGTTGCAGGATACACCAGATTAATGATAGAGGTACATTTTCTTTTTTTTTTATTCACCCAGAAATAAAAATAAAACAGGGGATGCAAACTTTTGCACATGACTTTTACTTGGTACAATTCGTCAATTTAACTGTAAAAACGAAAGTGTTTTATTCCTTTCATACCACAGCAATTTTCCAACGCTAACAAATTTCTTATTTTTGAAACCTCATTTTTATCCATTTATAACTACATTTAACATCGCTGAATGTCTGGGAAACAAGTTCCTGTTTAAATTACGACAGCTATAAACAGTCGTTCGTTCACTTTCACTTTCTCTTAAATACGACTAAAAAAATGACTGTTACAAAGCACTGACACTGGAGACTCCTTCCAAAAAAATGTAACAGACAACATCACCATAGCAACAATTATGATTTGATATGCTAAATAACAACACATTTCTAAAAAAAAAACAAAAAAAAAACTTTTTATTATTAGACATGGATTACATCCACCATCCGGCATTCAAGTCCCAGAGAATAAGCTGTTGCTATAGAAACACAAAGGTACTAGAACTAATGCCTTATTATAAACCAGTGCAGCTGGAATGGAACTACTAATAGAAAGTGAACAATGAACCAGCACCTTCTGACTAATCAGGTTTGAGAATCCATTCAATCATCTTTATGATACAAGTTCCAGTTTCACTATTAGAATCTCATGGCTTCTCAAATCTACCCAATTATTTTCCAAGAATGCAGCACAGTGCTGCCAGCCATGGGGGGGCCTATGAGTTTACATAGTTTCCATGGTGACCAATGAACTCCCATTGAGAACCAATGGAATTTTCCATAAGGCATTATAATGAGAACAGCTCTGGATATGAACGGAGTTAGAGTTTTATTTTATATGCGACCGGGGCAGATGGGAAATGTTTGATATTTCACGCCGATACTGACACAAATTACATTTGTGTATCAACCATAATGGGACTTACACACACATGTCTTGTATTAGCACAGGATAAATTCCTCCATGCATGTACTGTCACACTGTACAACCAAGGGTCATGGGTCAGGCAGGATCGTGATGCCTCGCCTATTGATTATTTTCAGACTCAGAAGCTCTCATGTATTCAGTAAAGGAGATAAGATCTCAGCTCGCTAGCTCACGAATCAGTTACCCATTCCCTCTTAGCTCAGCCAAAAATCTATACAAGGATCCATCCGTTCTATAATAAAGAGCTCGTGTGCATGTGTGTGTGTGTGGAGCTGGATGTGGTGATGAATTTAGAACAGAGTACTGCGGGATAAATAAACTGCAGCCTCTGTACCGTTTACCTCTAATAACACTGACAGATAACGGCTAATTGTTTCATTTAATTATAGTATTTAACACATTACGGACCCCCGTTTTTCGGGTTCTAATGGCTCGGATTGCATTACACAGTAATGATAAGTCTTGCGAGAAGCATCTCAGGATGCTGCTCTCTCCTGAACATGTCTGATCTTATTGCTTGTTGCTTGAACTTGTGAAAGTTCTTTGGTTTTGCATTTATTTTTTTTTCCCCCAATGATAATGTATGACAAAAAGGGATTTCACATGTGCGCAACCACATATTTGTACCCCGGGGAAACAGGATATGTTTATAGGCAACAATAGAGTTCCTGAGAGCAAATACATGTTTATAAGCATTTAAAGGATACCTTATCCACATAATGTAGCTTAAAGGTGCAGCTTAGGATATATATATATATATATTTATTTATCTTGGATGCGATTTGTTTTTTTTTTTGTTTTTTTTGGTAAAATCTAGGCATGTGAGGAAGAAGGTGAAAGGACTGTGTACTCATGTCAACATGTCAACCAGATGCTAACATTTCCTAGAGAGTCTGGTTCTTCTATACATCAGTAAACCTGGCCAAGAACCGCCTACTTTAACCAAACAATGCAATTTGATTGACACTGCTAATGATCAACCGGTGAAATTTTTCTTATTTACTCGCCACTAATTTCTTCAAATAAAAGCTCTTTAATATACTTTTATATTAGGACAGGACTCCATTAATAGTGTGTAGCTGCATAAAAATTTGTTTTCCCGCTAGAATCTGGTACACAGAAGTGAGTAGAACCAATCAGATTGCTTGAAGATTCTGAAGCTTACAGCCAGAAAAGTGCCTACAGCTGAGAACAGATACTCTAAGTTTAGTAAAGCGGTTTCTGTGCAACATGACCAGCTAGATTTTTTTTTTGTTTGTTTCTTATTAATTTCAAGACAGAGATAAAAGAGAGCAGCTCTGCTGTATCCGATGGAACTTATTTCTGGGCCAGATAAACATTAACAAATCCTAAAATGAAGGAACTAACCATAGCACTGCAAAGATACTTAGAAGCACAGTGATTTACAATGGTTTTTTTATTTTGTTTATTTTGTTTTGTTTTTTATGATTGTTATGGATATAAGGCCGCTTTTTAAAATTGCACACTGCACCTTTAATTGGAAAAAATACATTGTATTTAATCTACTCCTGTCTGCATGTATTGTATAGTATATTGTTGCTACAACCGTGTCACGCTCTTCCTGAACTGGTTGCTTTGGATAACAGCGTCTGCCAAGTGAATAAATGTAAATGACGCGTCAGATTGCCTAAAACCACAAACAGGAGTCCAGTAGCGTCAACTAAATGTGCTGTAAAGCACTTATTTATTCAAATGCTCCTGCTCGTAAACATGATGCCCTAAAGGCTTCAGTTTAAACAGGAAATGACAAAAAAGCAAAGCATTTCTCCATTTACGCTGAGGATACGGCGCATGTTTTACTTCTAATTCACTATATCAATCAACATGCATGTAATTAGATGTGATGAAGAGGAATTTAGCACTAGCGCAGGCCAACATGCGTCAATTTGCAGTCGGTGTCATTTAGCTCTTCGCCAGCGACTGGCCCGCTTCCCATCCGCGCTAAAGAATCCAAATCTTTTTTCCCCCTCAAGTGCCGCAACTACAGTATTATAATGATACAGCAGTGCTGCTATCGTTCGGAACACTCCGATGGTTAACACATGATTCATCTGAACGCTATGACTCTTTTGAGACTGAGACTGTTCTCTGTACAAAGCCTCCGGCAAATGTGGTAGCGTCAAAACTACCTGGGGAAAAAAGAAAAACTGCACATCAATAAACACTGCAAATGCAGACAAACAATTCAATCACATGTTTCAGGCAACAAAGCCGAAGGTTAAATAAGGGCAGTGGTTGAATTTGGTGAAATTGTGTTTCCTTCCCTGTGTACTTGTAGTACTAACACTAAAATTTGTCAAAAGCCTCTATCGAGGAGAAAAAACAACCATAAATGCTTAGAATGTGGCTTTTTACTTACTTAAAGCTGCAGTTTGCAATTTTATAAACTGTTCCCATTACTATATTAATTACATATCTTCAAAGATAGAAAAAAAAAACTCACAATATTTTTTATTCAACAGATCTGCATAGTTTCTTCTTTTCAGCTTTGTTTCATTTTTTTTTTTCTGGCCCAGAAATTAGCTCCTCCCCATCTTATACAGAGCTGTAAGTTTTGCTGTACATTTCATCAGAGTTCAAATAAACGAAGTTGTAATAAATGAAGAAAAGCTATATTTGCTGACCCTGCCTCTCATCTTACCCTCAACTCTCGAACTGTATTGTACAGCTGATGAGTTTGCGATTGTGAACCATCATGTCCGTTTTATGACGTCATTATCTTTACCAATAATTACTTATGATGACGACGACGACAACAACAACTGATTCCTTAATCATGACATATCATCATATGGTATACCATCACACCATAATTCTAGACGTAGCTTAAAGCCAGCTGCAGAAGTATTGGCACCCTTGGTAAATTTAAGTTTAAAACGATGTATATGTTTTATATCTTTGTGGTGAATTAGCTGAAATAATTGTGATAATATGTTTTTAAGATGTTTTATAACGACAAGAATAAACCTACGCCAATTAAATTAGATTTCGCATATATATTGTAATTGCAAGGTTAAACTAACTAACCACAAAGACCCCCCCCCCCCCCCCCCCCGACTGTATGTCTTAGAGACAGTTCAGAGTTTTTCTCTCCCTCTTCTACCACTTACAGTATGTCAGTATTACAGTTAATGGTGGTTCTGATCCCGTATTAATGGGTGTATAGATTCAGTGTTAAAGCAGCTCTCGGTCCATAAGAAACCAGTTCATAGGAAACACGGTACGAAGAGCTGAAATCAATGGCGCTTCATTGACAGGGTGTGAGCTAAGGATGGCCCTGCTATCAACTTTCAGTGTTCTTGGATTGTAACACACTAAACCCAGGGAATATGTGCCAATCCGACAGCAGATAATTAACTGTAAGATTAAACTGTAAAGATTCTCAATATGTGAGCACAGAAAGCATCCCGTGTGTATTCCACCACCCCCAACCCTCTCAAATAGGGGCAGCAGATGTTGTGCAATGGCTCTCCTATCCCCCCCTGCGTGTGTGTCGCATGGCTCGAGCCCAATGTTGACTCAGTTGAATTCCCAGCCCGAGGCACTAGCGCTTGGACACGCGTGGCCATAACGAGGAAAGGTCATCGGGCGTCGTTGGCTGTCAGCGGTGTCACTTGAAGAGGACGAGAGCTGGCTGCGCTACAGCGTGCCCTCCCCGAGACGCCCTTGCCATTAAAGAGTCTGCGCCAGCCAGAGCCTGCCCAAGGTGCTTTCTAAATTCTTGGACAGACGGTGAGGCAAACACTTAAGACGCGCGCCGGCATATGGATGCATGGATACACACACGTGAGCAGTACACAAATGCTGAATGAACGCTTTGCGTAAAAATAGACACAGAACATGCTTATTAAAGACATTTAGATACTAGGGATGATGGATGTACTATTAACCCTATGAACTCCAGACCTTTGCTGTTAATGTACAATTGTTTATAGTTATTATACTGAATAATACGCTTCAAAATCTATTTTGTTAGCAAATCATAGTAATTTGCAGTCAAACCTAGAACACACACATAATATGCCAGCTTAGACACATCCTATAAAGGTGCCCTTCCTTTAGCTAGTTAGAAAAATTTTTTTACAACTAGCTAGCAAGTGTTACCTGACTAGCTCACTACCATCATTCTCAGAGACACACAGAGACCTGTGACTAGCTTATAAACTCTCCACAGGTCTGATAGAAACCTTTCTTCATGAATAAAGCCTTATCTTTAAGCTAGCTAGCTAGTGCTAGAAGACTGGCTTACTACCATCACTCAGAGACCTACTGTATGGCTAGCTTACAAGCTATCCAAAGTAACTTAGTGAGAGAAGCCTTTCTTCTCAAATAAAGCCTTGTCTTTGAGCTAGCTAGCTAGTGTTAACTGACTAGCTCACTAGCATCATCCTCAGAAACATGACAGACCCATCACTAGCTTAAAAACACTCTGCAGTTCTGACAAAAGCATTATCCCTTCACCAAGGCTTTGTATTTGAGCTAGCTAGCTAGTGCTAACTGACTAGCTCATTTACCATCATCCTCAAAGATGCACAGCGACCTGAGGCTAGCCTGTACACTCTCTGCGGTCCTGAAAGAAGCCTTTTTCCTTCAAAAATGCCTTGTGCGTGAGCATAAACACTGTTAGCCAGCTACATTTTAAGGAATATAACAAGAGGCGCATACTATATGAGATAAAAGTAAAGTCTTTTCGTTTTCAGGACATCAGGATTTTTGTAAAAAATAGAGATACATAGTGACAAAGCTAAGTGAAGTCAAATGATGTTAAAATTCATGTGATATTAAATTCTAATCAAATTCTTATTTACATTTAGTGATTAAAAAAAAAAAAGGTAAACGGTCTGCACCTTTTAACCGTAGCAGTACTTTACAGTGTAAAGAGTGCTTTACACTGTTTCTCATTCACACACACTCACACACCATGCAAGGCGCTAGCCTGCCATAGGGAGCAACCTGGGGTTCAGTGTCTTGCCCAAGGACATGTCGGCATGTGGAAGCACGTGGGCTGGGAATCGAACCGCCAACCCTGCAATTAGTGCACAACCCACTCTACCACCTGAGCCACAGCCACCCAAAAGCGGCTGCTAGAGATAGAGATAGAGAGAGAGAGAGTTAGTTTTAGTTTTAAGTGATGCTCGCTCGACCATTACGCAGCAATATGTGTGCTGGTATTTTTCAAGTAAGTCCGCCCCAGACGTGGTGCACTTTCTCGAATAGTGCACAAGTACGTGAATTTGGGACACAGCCATCGTTTTAACATGTCAAAGACGTCTTCCTGTTCTAATGGGTTGGATTACATTACACACTAATTGCTGGCTTGAATTGCTAAACAACCACGAATAGCCATTCAGGACAGGAGGGTAAATAACATCTAAAATTCCGCAATCAATCCAAAGGAAAAGTCTGATAAAGCCTTAGGAGGAAAGTTAAATCCAGTCCCACCGTGTGAAGAAGACGAGACGAGACGAGACGAAATGATGAGAACCGGGCGCTTTAATATTCAGGAGTCTGGCATATTGAATGGTGGCTTTATAATGGTGTTTGCCGTTCTGATTATGAGTGAGCGACGTCGGAATTACGATTGGCTCAGCTGATTGCTTCAGCAAAGCAGGCGAGGAGGAGGGTCCAGAGATTCACGCACAAGAGCATAAAGGTCAAACAGATATTTATTTATTTATTTATTTTTTAAACATGTTGGATGAAAATCGTGTAAATACAGGTATTGTAAATACAAAATTTTCTCAATTAGTCATAATATATTTGGGTTAATACTTCTTTGCTTCTTTCACTCAAGCTATGCAGGTAATGATAAAACATTGGAGCTTTCGTGTACCTGAGATAGTCTTCCATTACGTATTAGTCTCATACGGCCACCAGGCAACACTTCTACATTGGTAGAAGTGGCTCTTGAGTCTTTATAAAGAAAGGTGTTTGTGAGGTCAAGCTCACGGAAAAATAAAAGGACCAGCCAACATTCTATTCCTTCAGAAAATGCCTCACATTATGGAAGTTCAAGCAGCTAAATACGAACTAAACGCTTTAAGGCCTTGCATTTCCAGAGGATTTTCATTGTTTTCCCCTGCTTCAACACACCTCATTTAACTTGATCATTAACTGATGTGCTAAACCAAGTGTGATGGAGCAGGGAAACATAGAATCCTGAACCACTCTGGTCCACCATGATAGTTTTTCCTTCTTTTTTGGCTAATCTGAAGTGAGAAGTCAAGATGGAGCTCCCTAGTGGCAGCCTTCCCTCAGCAACTCCCAGAGCTTAGCATGCAAACGCCGTTGCTTAGTAAGCCGTCTGGAAACACGCATTGTCTCCAAAGCGGCCCAGAGGAGAGGCGTAATAAGCCAGGATTAAGCACCTCCGGGTTTAAACACACCTCCCTGTCGTTGACTGATGACCAATTAAACAGTCAGGCGCTTATTGATCACAGGAGAATGCCACGGATGCCCAAACATCCTTAAACACACTGCGGGGAGGCCCCACAGATGGAGTGCCATTGTGCATTTTTCATCTTTATGCATGCTTTTCTTCGTTTTTCGAACCCTGTGGAGCTGTGGTGGGGGAAAAAAACAAAAAGAGCTAAGCAAAACTCGAGATGTGTGCTGGGGTAGAGAGAAAAAAAGAGCAGCGAAGCCATTTATTAAGCATTCCGGCAGATGATTCGCTCGTATATCATAAGTATACCTACAAAACATGCGTGGAACCGAGGCTTGCAAAGGCACCTTTGGAAATGTAGTTTTATCTCTGCGAGATACCGAAGGAGTGTGTGTGAAGCGGGCAGCTCAAGGTCAGATCGTCAGGAACGACGAAAGCGTAGATGATCGGCGTAGAGTGCATCAGAGCACCACCAAAATCTTACGCAAAACTCAACAACAAACCACCCGTGTTCTTTCCCCGAGAGTGGTCGGACGCATTAAACCATGCACGAGATAAGGAATTTGCCATGTATTTGTAACCCATCGACTTGTTTACCTTTTTTTTCCCCCCACATTGCACACCAAAAGAATTCGCATAAGCACACGCATGCTGCTCATACGCAAGAAATGAACCCCGCACTGCCAGTGGGACTGATAAATTAATAGATTAGCGTTGTTATGAAACTGCTCTATAAGGTTAAATTGCATTATGTCTAGTTTATTCCATAATTGAGTAAAATTCCAATTCCGAGCGCTCGACAAAATATTAAATAACCCAAGCCCCTCAGGAGAGGGAGGGGGGAAATCTGATAAACTCTTTCTTCCCCATCGCTCTTATTATTATAATTTTTTTCCCCAAAGTCTAATTTCCCTCTTGCTTGCTACTTCTGACTGTTAAACATCATGCTAATTCAATGGTGTAGAAATAAATAATTATATGGCGAATACTTTTTGCCCCCATCAGCACCAGTCTGCTCTTTGCATGCATCATTTGAATTCATTGCGCACGACTTGGGGGAACCAAAAAAAAAAAAAAAAAAACCTTGCTTTTCTCCTCTGGATGAAATTAACATCGCCTCGAAAAACTCCGAGCAGGGCGCACGCTAATCATTTGCTATGCATTAGCTTTGGGATGCAGGGGAGCTGAGCTTTTTTGACCACGAGGCATCGTAAGCCAATAAATTATGCTAATGGTGGCTTTTCCCGCCCGCTCTCGTTGCGCAGGGACTCAATGACGAGGGCCTAAGTGAGGCGGAAACGCTTGCAGAACTTTGCATGGGTATATGAATAACAGAAGACGCCATGTTGTCATTGAGGATTTATACTTTTGAGACGTAACGTGAGTGTGAACTTTAGGGGGCGGTGTCGCGCGAACGGAACGCAAACGTCTTTGAAAAAACAAAACAAAAAAACCAACAGAGCTGCTTGTTTCATTGTAGGAATAATAAACAGAACGCGACCTGGGTGTAACTTTGTTTATGGTTCAAGACTGTTCGAAAGTTTTCTTCGGTTTCTGTCGTGAGATAGTATATACAAGTTTTTAACGCGCTAAGCTTTCAAAAAGTGGTTGGGGATGCATAGTAGACGGAAAGCTCTGGAGAATTTTACTGATTACACTTTATTGTTTCATTTAAAATGTTACAGGTTACACTGTTGTTGTTTATTTGGAACAATGTTATTCTACAATCCGTGGCCACAACATTTCGTCACATTGTTTTCCGGCTACGCAACGGCCAACACCTCGAGTCCAACCAATCAGAGTTCGTCTGAAGGCCGGTTGACGCCCAACGTGATGGCACGTGAGAGCGCCGGTGTGTCTCTGCAAGCCACGCTTAGCAATAAACCACTATCAATTAATGGAAATGGAAGATGGAAGATAGAAGAAAAAAAGATCCTGACTCGACGTCTAGATTTGAATCTGCGTCACAAGTCCGATCTGATACCAACCCATTGTTTCAGGACAACATCGGTCGGATTGGAATGCTCAGTATCCCATCGGGATTGAGATTGCAACTGTGATTGTACGCCCTTGACTAAAGGGAACATGACAGACAGGCGTATCTCATCTCCACCAGGGAACAAAGCAAGAGCCTGTGACAAACAGCCCCCGACTCTCTCGCCCTCTCTTCTACTTCTTCTCCTTCTCTCCGAGAGCTCATTGTTAGCGTTCGTCCAGAAGGTCTTCCTCCTGTCAGGGCCCATGCTGAGTTATAAGACACTCCAGAGCGTTGGGGAAATGTCGCTTGTCCACTCCGCCCCTCTCATCTGTAATGAAGACTGACGGCTCGACCTTTCTTTAGATTTCTTTGATGCCCTCGGGAAAAAAACGGCACGTCGGCATATTTCCCTCTACGAAGGCACGCTTCTGATTCATTTCATATCGTACCTGTAACGAGCTGGCTGTTTGAAGCCAGAGCAAAGTGAGAAATCTCTGGATTTTGTTATGCTTGGATTGGAAACCTCAGCACTAAAAGCAGAAGGGATCGGCGAATCAAAAGAAGTGCCGGACGTACGTAAACAAAAACACCAACACACTCGCTTACTCCGAAATGTACTCAGAGTCCCAGGAGCACGACTCGTTGTTTAATGTATTCGTAATTATTCGCTAATTAATGCAGGAGGAAAAAGGCCCTCGAACGTGCTTCCATCCAAGGAAGCTTTACTGCGGCCAGCCAGCGCCATGCAAATGAAGTGTGAAACGATGCCAAAGCAAGGGGTGTGTGTGTGTGTGTGTGTATGTGTGTGTGTGTGTGTGTGTGTGTGTGTGTGTGTGTGTGGCATGTACGCCTTTCCCACTCGGCTAGCAAACTCCCAGGCCGATGACTTCATTAACACCAGCATTGCTACAGTATGGACGTCTTTCAAAGCAACACAGTCAGTTTTGCCCCTTGGTCATATTATACAGAATTGATGACTGTGTGTGTGAAGAATCAGACAACCAGCTCCAGCTCTGACTCAGGAGCTATCACTAGTTCTCTCTCTCTCTTTTCCGCAAAATTTGGAGCTTATTATTTGAGCTTATGATCTGACCTTATGCACTCCCTGAGGTGTTTAATTGCGCAGCAGATTTCATATCTAAGGGGGGAAGAAGGGATATGAGCCTATTTTTCATTATTAATATACCGATATCAGAGATCTGAGAATACTCAGAAACACAATATTGATCTCTCTCTCTCTCAGAAATGAAGGGTACTAAACTGGATCTTTCCCTGGGGTTCTTTCAGGTGGTTACGCCTCAAAGGTACATCCTTACCTGTGCGTGTGGGTTACTCTTAAAATGAATTACAAGGTATGTAAGGTACACTACAGCATATCCAAGTTTCAATGTGAAAGATATATATTAAAGGTACATACAACGCATCATTGAGAGTACAACAAGGAAAGGTTGTAACCGTTTAGTAATTATTTTATTTTACTTACACAAAGTTTAATTCCCAATTTAATACGAGATCACAGAATAAAATACGTCCATCTCTTCAGACCAACTATCACTAACTTTAAAACAACAACAACAACAGCAACAAAAAAAATCTATCATTCTGAATGCACCTTTAACCTCCTTGCACCAAAGCCCCTCTTCTTCATTACAGCTTTACAAGAAAAGCTCTTCATGCATTCTTGATCGTGTGCACTGGTCTCGAGCTTCGGAGTCTATGTCTACATTAAGCGTCGCTTGTGTCGACAAGGATTACGCCGAGGCAGAATTAAATCGCCCGTTTCAATTAGCCCAGGAGTGAAGCTAGCGGCTAGAGGAAATCTCAGTCGTGCCATTTCATTTAAAAGGAAGTTAAGTCTAAAGTTATGCCCGAGTAGTAAAAAAAACAACAACAAAAAAAAACACGGTGCTCTACGTGTTTGATTATTCCGTATGGTTCAAATGTGTTATGTATCTCGTTCCTTTACAATTATATTTATTTTGTACACTTTTTGGTTCCTAGACTGTACCTCACAAACACATCTGGATCATTTCGTTGGCTCTAACACACCAACGTACTCGTGAAGTGGCTCAACAGGGTGTTTTAGAGCAAACTTTGAGTATCAAGGAGGCCTCACAGACAGATTCATTCATATATCACAAACAACATAATATCAAATTCTGTCTATTCATACCATCCATACATTAGTGTGTTTTATATTATTAGTATTATTATTATTATTATTATTATTCCTTAACTGTCCTTTCATAGACATCGAAATCATTAATAGACTTGTTAATTAAGCAAATAAATGTACCAAACTGTACTTCTCCTGATGGTACCATCAAGCTTTTGAGGGTTCCTTTGACTTTGGTGCACACATGGTGCACCTTTAATTAACTTTTATAGGTACCTCGTTATGAAAGATACATACTACAGGTGGAACCTTGATACAGTTTGGTGAGAAACCCATTTGATTCAACATACCAAAGAGCTCAGTAGAACAGACAGTATACTAACAGTGATGATGATGATTTCTATAGCTGTAACTAAATTTCAAAATAAATAAATCATAGCTGCCTTGGATAGACTTCACAGCCCTTCCACTGGGACCGTATTCAACATCTGGACAGCTGGCAGATTTCTGAGCGTGTAAGACCTCAGTGATAAAACTGATACAGATAACTTGCGGATGAAACAGAACCACTGTTCTAGATCAGGGAAATCAGCAAACAGGACTGTCTGTACAGTATATGACATCTGGACACTTTGCACAGCCTGCACAGCTTGAACAAAATCCAGCCTCCATCCTTTTTAACACCTCTTTATGAGTCGTCTCCTTGTGCAACTTGCTGAAGTCAGAGCTCACACGGCGGCCAGCCAGCCAGCCAGCTTACTCGGCCGACCTGTCAGCATGATCCTGCCAATGCAGCAAGAACGGACGTGGCAAACGCAAACGCGGCATTGCACGCGCCACGCAACCCGTGCTGATCCTGCTTTAGCGCACAGAGGTAGGTGGGTTTGTGGGGAAAAGGGCGGCGGGGGGGGGGGGGGGGGGGGGGGTCCCGAGGTCCAGAGGTCCCAAGGTCCCGGGGTCCTGCAGCTGACCCATTTCAAGCACTGCTCTTAATTAGACCTCTACATCTTCACATCCTCGCTCGCGCGCGCGCGCTTTTCTATCCGCGTGCACGTCCACGCATCATGTGCCGTCGCCTCGTGGTTACACTAGCCCAAACTTGCTCGTGATCGTGCTTTATATGAATATCACGGGTGTGCATCATAAAGTCGTGCACGGTGCGTAATGACATGCTCAACACAACATGGCTCACGCGCAGGTTTTTTTTTTGTTTGTTTGTTTGTTTTTGTTTTTTTTTCTGCCCTGGATGCATAAAAGTAGGTCTGCGCACCGGGACACTGCTGTTTATCCTCAGTCCTCGTGAGTCCTCATGATGAAAGAGGAGTGCGGTTAAAAAATGTTTTTTTTAAAAAAAGCAAGCATCAACCCACACACACACACACACACACGAGCAGAATGAAATAACCCGAGCGACTCACCGGTGCAGGTGAATCCGACGGACAGAAGACAAACCGAGGCGAGAATCTGCGCGGCTCTCCAGCGCACAAAGGGACGCGGGTGAAACGGCATCGTCGCCTTCTTCTTCTCCTCCTTCTTCTTCTTATCCCTCTTTCTTGTATTCAAAATATACCTAAGGATGAATAAAAAAAGGAATAGGTGTCTGGGTGCGTGCGTACGAGCGAGCGTGCGTCCTTCCTTCCTTGCAGCGCGTGGAGCTTTGAGTGTATCGGGTGCGCAGAGTTTGGACTCGCTACTGCATCCGATCTCCTCCCTCCCTCCCTCCCTCCTCTCCTCTTCCTCCTCTCCTCTAATCTCCTCTCCTCTCCTTCCCTTACTCACTCCTCTTCGTCCTTTAACGCGCCTCCTCCTCTTTTCTCTGTGTGTGTGTGTGTGTGTGTGTGTGTGTGTGTGTATGTCACTGCCGCTCACAAACGGCGCGTTATAGCATCCTATCGCAGGTGCGCGTGCGACGAATAAACCATCAAATAAAACTCTCTCAAGTTTCAGACCAAAGGAAAAATATGTATCAATAATAAATTTGACCCGCGCGCATCCGGTAACGGATTTTAGTGTAAAGAAAAAAAAACTGTGCGTTTGTTTATGCTCGGCAAACATCTGCTCGTGCGCCGCTGCAGGAGAGAGAGAGAGAGAGAGAGAGATACACACCGGCTACCGGTGAAAACCTGGAGCGGATTCTCCTGCATGGACTGGCCAAGGAGCACGAGAGTGCTCGTTAATCTCTCTCTCTCTCTCTCTCTCTCTCTCTCTCTCTCACACACACACACACACACACACACACACACACACACACACAATTCTCCATTCTAATTGGCCTGTAGGAGTTGATTCATTTTCTTTACCTGAATAAATGAAACAAAACAAACCAAAACCAAAAACGAAATAGAATAGAAACCATCACAGAAATGCTAATTACAAACCATCAACTTTTAACCATTAAAACCATTACCATCATTGGTCCTTAATTGTATCCACTAGACAAAACATGCCACCAATAGGAGGCAACAAATTACCAGTAGAGACCCACAGGGACCATCACAGTTTCCATGAAAACCATTACAATTCCCATTATAACCATTAAAACCATTATAAATTCTATGTGGGTTTCTATTGTTCTGTTTTTTTCCCCCAGCAGGGAGTCATGACATCACTTTCAAGTGCACTCAGACATTCAGCTGCTTGAAAGCCAAGTTAGAACTCTATAAACATGCAACTTCTCCTCATAATGATTTATGAGGACGTGAAGGGGCGTTGGGGGTGTGTCTATAAAATGACTGACAAGACTCCAATCCAAATACGAACAAACTTTCTGGACTGGAAGGCAGGTTTTCAGACTGGGTTATACACTTGCTCTGTCAGCTATTTTTTAATCATTTATACATCATTTTCCTAGGATTTCTACTAGTAAGTAATGAAAAATATTGACTATTGCACCTGTAATGGATAGAGTATTATTTGTGATGTCATATGTAGCGTTTTTTGTGATGTCATATGTATGGTTTTTGTGATGTCATAATGAGAGTTTTTATGATGTCATATGTAGAGTTTTCTTATGATGTCATATGTATGGTTTTTGTGATGTCATAATGAGAGTTTTTATGATGTCATATGTAGTTTTTTTTGTGATGTCATAATGAGTTTTTATGATGTCATATGTAGTTTTTTGTGATGTCATAATGAGAGTTTTTATGATGTCATATGTAGAGTTTTCTTATGATGTCGTATGTAGAGTTATTTTATTATGTCATAGTTTTTTTGTGATGTCATATGTAGAGTTTTTTTGTGATGTCATATGTATGGTTTTTGTGATGTCATAATGAGGGTTTTTATGATGTCATAATGAGAGTTTTTATGATGTCATATGTAGAGTGTTTTTGTGATGTCATAATGAGAGTTTTTATGATGTCATAATGAGAGTTTTTATGATATCATAATGAGAGTTTTTATGATGTCATATGTAGAGTGTTTTTGTGATGTCATAATGAGAGTTTTTATGATGTCATATGTAGAGTGTTTTTATGATGTCATAATGAGAGTTTTTATGATGTCATAATGAGAGTTTTTATGATGTCATAATGAGAGTTTTTATGATGTCATATGTAGAGTGTTTTTGTGATGTCATAATGAGAGTTTTTATGATGTCATATGTAGAGTGTTTTTGTGATGTCATAATGAGAGTTTTTATGATGTCATATGTAGAGTGTTTTTATGATGTCATAATGAGAGTTTTTATGATGTCATAATGAGTTTTTATGACGTCATAATGAGAGTTTTTATGATGTCATATGTAGAGTGTTTTTGTGATGTCATAATGAGAGTTTTTATGATGTCATATGTAGAGTGTTTTTGTGATGTCATAATGAGAGTTTTTATGATGTCATATGTAGAGTGTTTTTGTGATGTCATATGTAGAGTTTTTTTTTACAGAAGCACGGATACCTGAGACAAATCTGAGGAGATAAACACAGGTATATTGGTATCATCAACACATTCGTTTAGTCAGACATACTAGTTAGGCTTTTAGAAAGCTGCACAGATGCAACATGATGGTCAACATGACATTTATCTTTTTTTCTGCAGGTGTGGAATCCACCTGTAGTGATTAGCTTGTATTTCAGGGCTTTGTCACAGTGCTAATTTAATTCCCACGGTGCCCAGTTTCCTGCACGAGAAGCAGCTCAACAGCTGGCATGGACTGATTGTTCGTTACGACGATCCACATCAATATTCCCTATCGGATGATGATTAATGATGAGCCTTAAAAATCATCAGCACGAGGTCAACTGTGTTGCGTTCGACATCCTAACAGGACCTGATGTTTTATAAGCTGATGCTGTCACAGTTACAGGCAACTAATATAAACGTACATAGCTGTATTTATACAGGTGAAGACTTGGAGAAAACCTGTACAGTGGACATAAATAATAATAATTATTAAAAAATAATAATAATAATAATAAAATGTAATCAAATCAAAATGTGCTAACAAACTATTAGTTTAGGGGTAAACACTTTTATACAAGACTAATCCGGTTGCATAAGTGCTTTTGCTCCCCCCCCAAATATTTCAGGGTTTTTTTCACATTAAAGGTGGAAAAAGTTCTGACATAATTTTTCCTGGTTTATTTTATTTTATTTATTTGTTTGTTTGTTTTTAACATCACAAAAACCTGCCATTTTAACAGGGGTGTGTACACTTTTATTTATATCCACTGTAGCAGCATTTTTCTGGTAACTTTGACCTTTTTCAGTTGGTAGCAGAATAATTTATGGGAAAAATAATGATCCCTTTTGAATTATTTACAGAATTAAGAAGAAGTAAAACAAAATCTATATATCCTGTATTATTAGCATTCATTTTGTTTTGTGGTGACTCAATGTATATATATTTTTTGTCAAATCTACAACTTTTCTTTCCCAAAGGTTAAAGGCATTTTTTGTACCTTTAAAAAAAAAAGGATTTCCAAATACAAATTTCTCAAATATGACTTTCTTTTACAAGATTCAGAATTTCAAACTCAGCAGCAATACCAGTGACACGCGTGCATGCGGAGAGGAAAAAAAGCCACTTAAGGGCATGCTGTTATAAGAAAATAATCAACGAGAGGGTGGTGGGATGTTCCCTGACACAAAGCAGAGTGACTGTTAACACCCAAAAGTTGATTGTTTTCTAATAACAGCACATCTTCTTGTGTTTTATTCCTCTTATTCCACAGCACAATATTTACCTTTATAGTTACTTTTATTGTCGTGGAACATTTGCTAAACTAGTTTGTTCCTGTTATCAGTTACGTCATAGCAGATAGAAACAGTCGTTTACTTCAACCAGTCTCTCTCGCTCGTTACAGCTTTAGCGCTGACTGTTACAAAACAATGACGCTAGAGACTCCTTTCGAAAATATTAAGTAAACAACTTTTTACAGAAAACGACACCATATCAATGAATCGTTGTTAAATTATGAGTCCCCACCATACAAGCTGTTACTATAAAAAAAAAAAAAAATTTTTGATACTAAAAATAAAAAAGTATTTTTAGTATCATTAGTGCATTAATGTAAACCTGTGATTTGTATCTGGATCTACTTGAGCCTTGAACAAACCGCCTGTTTCCTGCTTCCTGCTTTCCTCCTGTTTTAGCTGCATCCATCTGCTCCTTGTCATTACTCTTGATGCATCTTGTTAACCCGTCTCTGTATATGCCTCTGTGTTGTCAGAAAAGCCTTGTGTGTTTAATCAGGGGGGTGATGGAAGGAATACCGACACGGGAAGGTCGCATTAAGACCTTCGTCTTCAAGCGCAAACAGGAAACAGGAAGTCTCTGTCACAGAAGACCAATTACTCCTTTTGTACAGTCAGGGATTTGTTTGGTATCAGGTTGGATATAGAGTGCTGTTTGGACAGTATGAAATCTCATTTCCCTGCAGCGCAGTGGTAGAGCCGTTTCAGGTCAGGTCATGATTAGGCTGAAAGCTAACACTGTCTTAGGGTGACGCCTTTAATGATAAAGACTTCCTGATGAGAATTTTTGAAAAAAAGAAAACGAATAGCGGCTTTCAGGATGTCGCGGATAATATTAATAATAGTTCTAACATTACAGCCACACAAAATTAAGCTTTTTGAGATTGACCAAATACTTAACTTGTGCTGGGTTTTTTTTGTATTTTAAAATGTGTGAGACAGAGAACAAGCAAATAAGAGCACTGTGCATGACTACATGAACCTAAGCATGGAGATGATTAATATCACACTTCAAACTTAGAATAATGTATAAAGAAACACTGGAGTCACCGTCGAAAGCAAATTCTCAATTTTTTCACCAGTTTCCACCAAATTATTAACTGGAGGCTGTGTATTACACTGTGTATTAGTCATAACATTAAAACCACCTGCCTAATATTGTGTAGGTCCCCCTTGTGCCACCCATGACCCTGTCACCGGTTCACTGGTTGTCCTTCCTTGGACCACTTTTGGTAGGTACTAACCACTGCATACCGGAAACTACCCACAAGACCTGCCGTTTTGGAGACGCTCTGACCCAGTCGTCTGGCCGTCACACGTAGATCCTTACACTTGCCCATTTTTTCCTGCTTCCAACACATCGACTTTGAGAACTGACTGTTCACTTGACAGGTGCCATTGTAACGAGGCAATCAATGTTATTCACTTCACCTGTCAGTGGTTTTAATGTTATGGCTGATCTGTGTATGTAATTAAAACCCTATTATTTTTGCCATAACTGTAAAACGTCTGAGTTTACTAGTGAAACGGCTTCTATTTTGCATTCTTTTCAAATTTAATACAACAATATTCATTACAAATGATATTACTGACAACAACTTGAGTGAAAAGTAGAATATTTACATGAATTACAGAGTTTATACTGGTGCCGCAGTATTTAGTACGTCCCCGGTCCTTACTATAATGACAAGTGTGCACTTGAGCTGGTATCGGCTCCACAACTCTGAGCAAAACCATTATGATCTTAGATCAAATCCATCAGAGAAAGAGATTGGACATGAGGAAAATCCGAGCTTTAGTACAAAGCAGTTAACATGGACAATATCACAAATGTACTTAAATTTAAACTGGGACCTAGAAATAGTGCAGAATCTTGGAAATTAAACATTCAAGACATTGAACATTTACTTTCTTTGTTTGAAATGTTTCAAAATTCTAAAACCTTTTGTTTATTTCCAATTGTAAATGAAAAAAACAACAACAACAACAAACAAACAGATTTTCATTGTAGTCTCAGACTTTTGGATCCAACTGTATATTTAAAATTGAACTAAGAAAATTCTTCACATTTTTCCTATTGCTTTGTTTTTGTTGGGTTTTTTTTGTTGTTTTTTTTGCATTGTTTCGTTAATATTTGCAAAATATTACAAATACATATTACTTCCATCGCCCACATCACCAAATATTTCACTTCCTGGATGTTTTAGTCTCAGTTTAAAATGGTGTGTTGTCATTCAATCAATATGACCAATTCAATTTGATGATACTTTTTTGTGTTCTTAAATTACTAATGAAACCAAAACAGTTCTTGGGAGTGAATTCAGACATTCAAACTTTCAGAGATTCAGACGGGCTGATGTTCTCTACCATTTTCTCCCCAACAAACTGCCGTATGACATCACGTCCCGCCTTGTCAAAACCCGTACATCATTCTCCCGTCTAACCTAACTCGACTCTGACCTTTAGAGCAGCGTTCATGATTGAGCTAGCTCTTAACGGCTTTGATAAGTAATTTAACGTCATCTGTCCGCATTTAATATTTAATCGCCCGCATCAGATGATAAACAGCTAGTTTGTCTCCTCTTGCTCGGTTGATAGCAGAGATAAAAGAAGTAAAGAGGACTACAAGATGATGCCAAATGCCAGAGGGCGATGCGGTAAATGATGCATTACACCACCTTCTCGTGTACAATACACAGAGAGACGTCTGGCCTTAGCGGCGGCGAATAACATCCGATTTCTTTTCAGGACGTCAGGACGCGCTGCAAACTTCCCGTAAAATGGTCTATTTGCTGGAAATCTAATAAAGTCCCTGTTTTTGTATCCACTTTTATACGATTTTAAGACTTGAGATCACATAGAAGCTGGAGGATAATATGAATAATAGCCAACTAAGACAAATTAGATCCCTGGAGTCAGTCATAAATCACTGATTAAGATTTTATGCTAGAAAGCCACTGATTGGCCCCTGAGCAAAACTTTTAACCGGCTCTTTTCCTGGATTCAATTCTCTTTCACTTATAATGTTCCAGATAAACGGATTAAAAAACATATAATTGTGAAGTTTTCTGTTAAGAGACGTTTTCTTAGCATTTATGGAAGGAGTCTCTGGCATTAGACGTAATTTTACCTTTTTAGACACTGGAAAGTCTTCAGAAAAGAAAAAAAAGGGTGTTTTGCGGTTTCTCTGTAACATGACAAGCTGCATTTCAAGACAAGACAGAGAAAGAAAATACAGACTGGTTTCACTACAAACAGATAAATATATTAAAAATAAATTAACGTCTATTCATTTGTAGTTACAGTTAATGTTGTCGAACATCCCTGAAACCAGCCTCTCTTTTTTAAAATTATTTAATTAGTTCATTCATTAATATTAATCCTCTTGGCCCCACCATATTAGAAAACAACCACCATGTCACCTCAGTGGCTTCGTACCAATAATATACGGTATTTAATAAATGACAATATTAAACTGTTATTGGACCCGACTTCAGCACTGAGGCTATTGCGAAGCATTTGTTATCGCACACACACACACACACACACACACACACACACACAGTCTCTGTATCACACTTCCACACTGTCTCTGTCTATCACACACTATGTCACTGATCACCTCCCAGCTCAGAGCTGTAAATTAGACACATCGTATCATATCAGATTTCGCTCCATGTCTGCGGCCTCGCAGCCAATCGCAGCCAATCGCAGCACTTAGATCAGATTAGCCACCATGCCGCCGCGCTCACACACGAGACTGTCCGCGGTTTGGGGCTGAATGATTGTACAATCAAAACAGCTCGTCAACGCACCGCATACTGTGACCAAACACGCTGAACTGGACCGGCTTGAATCTGCTTTTTAAATCACTTTTTATTCAATAAACGCTGAAGCTAATGATATAACCTGCTGCTGGACGGATGCGAGTTTGATTCTTGCACAAGGGAGCAAGAAATTTTTCTAAAATTGGGACAATATTAGCTTTAAAAGACTTATAATATCAGTTTCGACCTCAGTAGTACTGTTGTAATGACACCAGAATTATGACTTTGATACCAATACCAACTTTTGTATCAAAGCGTTCGATACTAATGTGATACTATGGCCATAAAATGATGCTTTAGCAGTTATCAGGTACGTTACGCTCATCTGTCAAAACATTTCTGGAAAAAAAATACAACTAATCATTTACTTAAGTCTTTATTTTGAACTGCGACGTGCACAGAAACGTTTGTCATTGTCTTGAACACTTCACTCTTCAAAAAAAAAAAAGGATACTAAACTGTACTTTTCGCTTCCCAAGATTCGCTTGGGATAAATATGACAGGAGTAGTCAGAAGAGAATGGCTAGACTGGTTTAAGTTGATAGTACCTCACATAATCACTCTTTGCAACTGTGGTGAGCAGAAAAGCATCTCAGTTCGCACATCACGTCAAACATTATGTTGCATGGGCTACAGCAGGAGAAGACTGCATTGGGTTCCACTCAGGAATCTGAGGCTACAGTGGAGGCTACAAGTTTTGACATGTTGTGCATTCTGAGATGCTTTTCTGCTCACCACGGTTACAAAGAGTGCTTATTTGCGTTACCGTAACCTTCCTGTGAACTCAAACCATTCTAGCCATTGTCCTCCAAAAATGTTGCATCAGATTCCTGTTCTTGGCTGACAGAAGGGAGACCTGTCAAAGGTACACTATTTCCATGGGAAAATCACCAACCTGGCAACCCTGTTATGTAACAAATTTAGCGTTGATAGCTTTTCCTAAGACTTCTTTCATTAGAAATCAAACAAAATTGTTCTCACTTGCTAGAAAGTCTACATGACATTAATTGTATCATGATTTTTGCAAATACAAATACTGCCATGAGACTTCATCATCATCATCATTAATCGTCATCATTGTCATCAAATAAATTTTGATGATATTCCCAGTGTTTAAATTGCTGTAGCAAGCGTTATATCCTCTTTAAATGGCTAACATTCATCCATGTTTGCTAACCCTTCCACAATCGCACTACTCCTTGCTGGATTCTGAAGCCCCCAAAAAAACTGCTGATGAGGCCGAGTTTCAAAGTCACGTCAATTCCGGCAGGGAGCCGAAGAGGCCCGAAGGCATTAGCCACATATTGAATTCATTAGTGCTCGCTCACTGACACTCTTTCCCTTTTGTAGCTTCGTGACAAGTGGCTCTGCGCGGCTCACCACAGCCTCCTCAAAATCTTTAAAATTCCTCACCATCTTCATCAGTATAAGTTCTGCATATTGCCTTCCAGTACTTGGCGCCCATAAATGCCGCTTGAGGGCTTGTGTGGATGAGTCACAAATATGGCATGAATCCATATTTTCTCAGCTTTGCTATAACCCTGGGATGCCATTTGATGGGGGAAAAAAAAACTGCAACCTCATCACGTGAGATAGCACCAGAATCTGTGACTAACTTACACTGAATTCAAATTACCCAAGCAGTCTCTCTGTCTTTCTTGTCAGTTTGCAGTTCAGCAGGTTTCCATGACCTACTTCTGAGGAAGAAATAGCAACACACATAGAAGCGTTTAAAATTTCAGCTCGACTTGCTGCAGTGTTTCGAATTGAATTGTTTGTAAATTAATTATATATGCAGAAGAGCTTTGAGAGAACCTCTAATAAATCAAGTTTAGGCGAAAGATGATGTCAGAAACTGATAAATCGATCAGATTAGCTCTGTATTCTAGTGTTCATGTTAGCGTTTACATACAGCCTAATAATCCTATAGTTGAGGCCAAAAGTTTACTAGGCTAAAGATATTCAATGTCAATTTTTGACGACATACATTTTATGTTACCATACATTTCCTTAGTTAATTAGGACATCTAAATTGTTCACAATAGAGGTCATTTTTAAAGCAGTTGATTAGAGACTGATTTATTGCAGCTTTAAATTAGTATATCAGAATTCCAGTGGGTCAAAAAAATTACATACACCAAGTATGACTATCTCTTTAAACAGACTGGAAGATTCCAGAAACTGATGTAATGGCTTCTAGAAGCAGGGGTGGGACCAAGTCACAGGTAAGTCTCAAGAATTGGCATTCAAGTCCCAAGTCAAGACCCAGGTCAAGTCCCAAGTCAAGTCCCAAGTCAGGACAGGTAAGTCCCAAGTCAAATCCCAAGTCAAGTCCCAGGTCAAGTCCCAAGTTACGTGCCAAGTCAATTTCCCAAGTCAACTCCCAAATCAGGACAGGTAAGTCCCAAGTCAAAGTCCCAAGTCAAGTCCCAAGTCAGGAAGGACAAGTCCCAAGTCAAGTCCCAAATCAGGAAGGACAAGTCCCAAGTCAAGTCCCAAGTCAGGATAGACAAGTCCCAATTCAAGTTCCAAGTCAGGAAGGACAAGTCCCAAGTCAAGTCCCAAATCAGGACAGGCAAGTCCCAAATCAGGACAGGCAAGTCCCAAGTGAAGTCCCAAGTCAGGACAGGCAAGTCCCAAGTCAAGTCCCAAATCTATGAAAAGTATTGACTAAAAAAGTGCCAATAATTGTTGCACACCTACATTTAACAAAGATATTTTTTGGATAAAAATGTGTTGTATCTGAAAATGTTTGATATCCATGAGAGCAGAGCATTTTTGTGAATTTTTTAAACAAAAGATCAAAAGGTTAAACAATAAAGACAATTTTTCACAGCCCTCTTTGCTCACATTTACCAAGGGTGCCAATATTAGTGGAGGGCATTGTAGGCATTCCAGGAATGCCACTCAAACAATCAAAATAGTGGACTGGAACTAATGGTTGCATGAAGGTATTTGAGAGACGCATGACTATAACTATGAAAAATTAAATCCTTCAGTTCAATTTCACTTGAGATGAGGTGCAGACTATTTTCACTAAGTGTACTCATCTATCTCAGTTCAATTTGGCTTTGCTTTGGGATCTGCTTTGTGCAACTTCAAATGCCGTTGTTGCTTCCGTTTTGTTGCTTTTGTGTCTGATATTCTTGAACTACACGTTGCAGCCCTTTTGTTGTTGCAAACAACATAATCTTTGTAGGCAAAGGCGACTAACTTTTGAGCATGCCTACTGCAGAGTGCCTTTTTCACCAGGGAATGAGCACTCTTTCAACTTTGTTGCTGTCTAGTGCAAGTTGAGTGACTGTCAGACTGGTTGAGCATTGAAGGTTGATGCTGATTTGCTGAAATTGAGTCCAAGTGAAGTCACAAGTCAGTGATGTCAAAGTTGGGTTGCAAGTGTTATTTGATTAAGTCGAGTCAAAAGTCAGCAAAATTATGACTCGAGTCCAAGTCATCTAGAAGTTTCTGTTTGGACAACTGTCTTAATTAGGAGTTAATTATGAGTGCATTTGTGGCTTTATGTAAGGGTGTATTTTTGACCTTGATACCAAGGGAAAATCCGAGCCAAGACATCAGGGGAAAAAAAGAAATTGAGGATCTACATAAGCTCAGCTACTCCATAGAAGCACTTTCCAGAAGAACTCTAGGTACCATGAGCATCTATACAAAAAAAAGCATATGCAAATGTCAAAATCTTGGAATGAAACAGACACAGAATTGGTCAAGAAAGGGGCGCAAATTAAATCCCAGGGATGAACAAACTTCTGCGCAAAAGGTTCAATGAAACCCCAAGACAACAACAAAGGAACTGTTGAAGGCTTCAGGTACCAAATATGTACATCTACCAACACCACTTTCTGACCAATCAGAATCAAGAATTCGACAACCTTTAACTATAGTTAACCTTAACACTACTCATTTAATCTTGTCTTGCTTGAACTTTTGTTTTAATATTTGAAGAAACGTTCTTTTGTGCACTCAAGCTAATAGCTAATTAACTGCTTTTATTTAAAACAAAAGGTGATGTAAAAGTAAAAACTCCTCATTGCCTTTCTGTATAGCATTCCTTATCAGCTGTTCTTCTGAAGGTGCTGCTGGAAAACTTGGTTTTGCTTGGTTTGCATGAATCTCTTTAAGAGAATGACAGCAGTGTGTTGAAGTGCTGATCGAATTTATTCCAGAGATTCGACAAGGAATACCGCTGTGCCTCTCTCTCTCTCTCTCTCTCTTTCTCTATCGTTTTCTCTCCTCTTTTTAATAGAGCCCATTCACAATATTTGAATAAAGGGGGGGGGGGGACAATCTATTCTCTGCCTGTATTGCAAAATAGATTTCTTTAATCATGAGTGCTGGAGGAAAAAGTTAGGGTGTATATGCTGATTTCATTTCCAGCAAGTCTGCAGCATCATAAATAAATTTGCATGTCGCACGGGAAGAAAAGACTTGGCTCTGCCAAAATGTGTGGAGTTCAGCGTTGATCACGGGCTGTGCGAGGTTCAGAGTGAGGTTGCCGCATTGGGGTGGGGGAGGGGGGTGTGCTGTTTTTACAGCTCTTTCTCCCTGTTCACAGATGTTTAATAGGCCATAAACGCTGGAGTAATGACATTAAGGGTGAGAAATGCCATAAAACCAAAGATGGAGCAAACAAACAGACGAATCCGATATTCAATTATAGAGGATCATTCAAAAGATGTTATGGGCGAATGGCTTTTTCACTATATCCACTCCCCCCCCCTCCTCTCGTCTCTGTCTTTTTCTCTCCAGCTACATTTAAATCCTCTTCTTTGTTTCTGTCACTCAGAATGTCGAATGAGTACGCAGCATGTCACCTTCTCTAAAAGTGCGATATCATATTCTGAACACTTTTTTTTCTTTCCCCTGAAAGGTGCACACATGACAATAAGATTCAGAAGACAATGCAGATGTCAAGAAGTTGAAAGGAAGTGTCCCGGCAATCACACTATCGGGACTTGGAGGAAATGTAAGGCAACATGTCAGGAGTAACACGCGAACGGCAGCTCTTTTGACGCTTCTCCGTCGCAGGCCTGCCACTGAAAGCGCGCCGTGTGTACTTGTTATAACCGAGTCACTTGGCTAATGCACTCGCAGCAGCTTGGTGACTCTGGGTAACGGAATGTGATTATGTTAATCACAGACTGTTCGTCGTAATTGTCTTCATGAAGCGACTAAAGGTTGCGCGGTCAACCGTTCCTAACAAAGTCGTCTACCTCAATCGCGCGTTGCTCTCAGAGCACAGAGTTGGCAAGAGAGAGAGAGAGAGAGAGAGAGAGAGAGAGAGAGAGAGAGAGAGAGATATTATTATGTGTGAATGACCGTGGAGCTTTGGATGTTTTACGGTTCAGCAGGCATTCGGATGGGGCAGAAGACAGAATCGTCCAAGTCCCATACCACTCAGTTTAAACACCTGTGTGTAATGAACAAATGTGTGCCATTAGAAACAATCAAATGTAGATTCCTGTGCATTTCCCCCCAATTTACATGTTTCCAATTTTCACCCACTGGTTAGTTCTTCCCTATTGCACCATAGCTGCCAAACTGGGAGAGCGAAATCTAATACATGCTTCCTCTAAGCCATTGCCTCAGTGACGCTAAAGACATTAAGGACAAAATGTTAACTATCCTCTTCCAAACAAACACAAACAATGGAGGTCTCACTTTTAGCAAGAGAGCTTTACTCTTGTGTTACTCAGAAATTTTCCTAAAGTTACTTAAACTGAAATCCCAATTGAGATACCAATCGTACATTTGATGTCCAGCTTAACCTTTATTGTCTTAACTGGTATCAATTCTCGATTCTGATTGTTCATTAGGTGGTGATTCATTTTCTATAACTGCAGCTCTGAGAGTAGTTCAGGAATCTGCTTTATTTATTTATTTATTTTTACAAGTGCAAATTATATACTCTTAATTGCTAATTTGATCTCTACTGTGAAGTGAAGTGTGTCATGAAGGTGTGTCTCAATGTTGCTAAAGAAAACATATCACAAAACACGTCATCTGTCTGTAATAGAATATTTGCATGCTGTAATAAACCTACTGCATCAGTACAAAAAATTTAGTATGACTGGAGTGAATTTCTGCCTGCTATGAAGTGGGACATATTTTTTATTTTTTTTTGAGTGCAAGAAAATTACTGCTCACCCACTTCTCTTAACTATTCTGCTCTTTTTTAAAAAAAAAAAAAATTTATACCAGTTGCCTTCAATTATTTTTTGGTCTCCCTGCTTCATTCACATTACAACTGGAAAACATTACCGTCTCTAAACTTTTTCTACGCTCAACTTTCTTATAATATAATTTCTCTAAACTATGAGGCAATGCACCCGAATTATTCTCTCATATACTTTTTTTGTACTGCATTGACAGAAATACGTTTCCTGTGCTACACTTCCTGCGCGCTCTTTTGTTCTCCGAGCAGGCTCATTGTCTGTGAGCGGGTGTGGGCTATGAATGATGTTGAGTGTTTTATGGCTTTGCTTTGGCATTGGGAGGCTGCTTTTTAAAACAGAGATGCGGTGGGAAGGGAAAGAGCGCACAAAGACACACAATACAAATGAATAGAAAGGCAAAGGAACAAAGTAAACTTTTTGCTGACACATTTATAGTTAAAGTGGAGTCAAGGCCCAGTTATAACACGACTAGTTCTCAGACTGAGGCCTGGGAATGCATGTAATGTGTTTATTGAGCTCCAAACCCTGACCCATGCTAAAAAAAATAAATAAATAAAAATTAAAAAATTGTCTGGTAATGATGTCACCAGTAGAAAAACTGTTACATTACCATATACTTTGGTGAATGCAGTTATAATGGAATATACAGTCATGTGAAAAAATACAAGTACAGCCCATGGAAATTGTTGGCATATTTGTACAAGCAAACATTTGATCCTCTTTGAAACAGTGTCTATTAATAAAGTTGATATACTTGAACAAAACCACAAGGAAAAGAGCATTTTCAATATCAATAACAGAAATGTCAATAGATATGAGATTCTTCTGTGGAAAGAGTAAGTACGCCCTTGGCCTCAGAAGCTAGTATTGCCCCCTTTAGCAGAAATAACTTCTTGTAGGCGTTTTGCATAATTGTCCACCAGCCTGTGACATCGGCTTGCTGGAGTTTCTGACCACTCTTCCATGCAATATTCTTTCAGTTGCGAGATGTTTGAGGGTTTTCTTGTATGTTCTGCCCGTTTCAAATCCCCCCCACAACATTTCAATGGGATTCAAATCCGGGCTTTGACTAGGCCATTCCATAACCCTCCATTTCTTCTTTTTGGATTTGCTAGTGTGCTTAGGATCATTATCCTGTTGAAAGGTCCACTTTTGGTTCAACTTCAACTTTTGGACAGATGGCCTCACATTAGACATTGGACTACTGATTGGAAGGTAGTGAGTTCAAATCCCAGCACCGCCAAGCTGCCATTCCTGGGCCCTTAAGCAAGGCCCTTAACCCTCAACTGCTCAGTTGTATAAATGAGATAAATGTAAGTCACGCTGGATAAGGGCGTCTGCCAAATGCCGTAAATGTAAATGAATCAATGAATGCAAGCTGCCCAGTCCCCGAGGCAGCGAAGCAGCCCCAAACCATAACATTTTCACCACCGTGCTTCACAGTTGGTATGAGGTGCTTCTCCTGACAAGCTGTCTTTGGTCTGTGCCAAACATGTCTGCTGTTACTGTGGCCAAACAACTCTATCTTTGATTCATCTGTCCAGAGCGCATTATTCTAAAAGGCCTGGTTTTGCCTATTATGCTCATTGGCAAACTTTTTCCTGGCACGCCTCACATGCAGATCAAATTTTGACACCAACAGTGGCAAGCCTTACTAGCAGATCCTGTGATGAAATTTTGGGGTTCTTGGAGACTTCCAAGACGGCCAGTCCTGGACAAATTGGCAGTTATTTGAAATCTGTGCCACTGGCAGGTGATTTTCCTTACAGTGGAATGATGTATTTCAAATAATTTGGAGATCTTGGCATGATGATACCACATACCTCAATAACAAAGGGAACACTAGACACTAGATATGAGAGGTTTCAATAAAACAGGGTTCCACCCGCACTCCCTAGACAGGTTCTAATCACTGGTAACCAGTCTTGAACAAAGAATTTTATGGATTTGAAGGTGTGATGAATAGAGGTATAGAGGTGTACTTACTTTTTTCCATGTGACTGATCTGTTTTTTGTTCATTTAAATTGTGAAAATTACTACAAAATATCAATTGTATGTGTCATTTGATAGTGTTAACTATATTAATAGGGACTGTTTCAAAGAGGATCAAATGTTTTCTTGTCCAAATATGTCAAAAAAGCCAAAAATTTCCCTTGGGGTGTACTTATTTTTTCACATGACTGTACATATTAAAACCAATGAAATCTGGCATGAGATCTGCATTTTCATTTAGAAGTCATATGCATATTTTGGTAGCGTTTTGTATTAATTACAGAATTACACGTCATATTTTTATCCATTTATAGTTACATTTAATGTTGGGTAATGCCTGCAAAATTAGTTCTTACTTCTACAAGCTATGAACAGTTGCATAAATATTTCACTGTGGTCCAACATTGCCGGGATACCACGCCAGAACATGCTTAATGTTCAGTAGCAATGGGTGTAATGTTACATCGTGACACGATGCATTGTGAGGCAAAAATGTAACAATGTGCATCATGAGAATGTGCAATTCACACTGTGGGAATCAGCATCCTAGTCCAAGTCCCAATCCTGTTCCTAGCTCAGTTCCCAGTCCAGTTTCCGGTGTTTTTTCAAGGCCAGTTCCCAATCCAGTTTCCACTCCAGTTTCTGACCCAGTTTCTAAGTTTGTCCCCAGTCCTGTTTCCAGTCCTGTTCTTGACTTAGTTTCCAACGTTGTTTTTGATTTAATTATCAGCTCGGTTTCCGATATACTTTCCAGCTCTATCTCTAATTTAGCTTTGAGTCAAGTTTCCAGTCCTGTTCCCAACTCTGTTCCCAGCTCTGTTTCTAGCTCCGTTTCCAGTCAGGTTTTAGATTTTGTTGACGGTTCTGTTTCTAGCCAGGTTTCCAGTCCTATACACAATCCTGTTCCCTGTCCTGTTCCCTCCACCTCTGTCTCCACCTCTGTCTCCTGTCTGGTTTCTAGTTCCGTTTCTAGCTCAGTTTCCACTCCAGTTTTCGATTCTGTCTCCAGCCCTGTCTCCAACCCTGTCTCCAACCCTGTCTCCAGCCCTGTTTCCAGCTCTGTTTCCAGCCAGGTTTTTGATTTTGTTTATGGTACTGTGTCTAGCCTAGTTTCCAGTCCAGTTCTCTGTCCTGTTCCAAAGTCTGTCTCCAAGTCTGTCTCCAATCCAGGTGCCAAATCTGACTCCAATCCTGGTTCCAGGCCAAGCTCCAAGCCTAGCACTAAGTCAAGCTTCAAGTCACGCACCAGGTCAAGCACAGCCGCAAGCTCCAAGTCATGCACCAGGTCAAGCATCACTCCAAGTTCCAAGTCAAGCACCAGACCAAGTTCTCAACCAGGGCCAAAGGGACAACCTGACACGCTCTGCTCTGGTCTTGGGACACTGGACATCGCCAGCCTCAGGCCCTGGGGCGCAGATGTTAGGATCCTGCCCAGGGGCCCAGGTCCGCCAAAGCGGCTAGAACTTTCGGCACTTCGGGAGCCGTGCCTTGGAGGGGGGCTCTGTTAGAGTCTGTCTCTCGCTACGCAGGTTTGCGTCATGTCTCCGCCTCCTGTATATTGCCATGTGCTTGTGTTTTGGTTTACATCATGTCTTCGCCTCCTTTGTGTTTATTGGTTCCCCAGTTTATGTCATGTCTTTGCCCCCGTTCGCTCATTGGTTTTCTGTTTATTGTTTTATCATTAATCTCAGGTGTTCTGTGTTTCACTTCGTTTGCCCCTAATGTGTCTGTGTATAAAAACCCCTTTTGTTTCCGCTTCCTTGCAGAGTATTAGATTAGAGTTAGATTTAGTTTGACTCAGCATGTGCTGTATGCCGGCTTCGTTCTCGTTTTCTCTCGCCTCTAGTTCATGGTTCTCGGACCATAGTTCGATATTCCTAGTTCCTAGTCCTTAGCTCATTGTTCGTGGTTCCCATACCACAGCCTAGCGTCGTGCGTTTGTTCCTTTTTTGTTTTTGTTCATTAATGTGTTTTTCTCTCTTTTTGCATTTTCAACATATGGATTACTTCTCTGTGGATTACTGCCTCCTTTTTGTTTGATGGATTATCTCATTTGGATTACTGCTTTATGTTGGATGGATTATGGTTTGTGTTTTGTTCCTTTGTTTTTGACCAAAAGTGTTAAAATAAACTAACCAAATGTAAATGAATGAATGAATAAATAAATAAACATAAAATAAAATAATAATAATTTAAAAAATCCAAACAAAGAAACAAATAAATAATTGCAAGTAAATTAATTAAATGCAAATAATAAATTAATAAAATCAAA
>CM042563.1:3287500-3445000 GCA_023630585.1 Cranoglanis bouderius | reverse complement strand
TATGAAATATTTTCGTCTTTTAATTTTGCTGCCTTTCTCATCACCTACCACCCAAGTGTTTCATTAAAACATTTCAGTGCACCGTAGCCTATAAATAATTCCTTTCTGCATAAATCCATATCATTAATTTACCTAATTTTGTGAAGATGATTGCATGGCATAAAGATAGCCCTTACCTAAACCACTATTTATCACTGTTGTCATGGTTACAAGGTTAACGTTCCATAGCATCAGGAGCAATATGTATGTATATTGTATAGTACTGTGCAAAAGTCTAGACATTTAGACATTTTTTTTTTTTTTAGTACAAACTTTGTTATAGATTTTTATTTGATGACTTCTACATTCCCAAACATTAGTTTTCTAGCACAAACTTAAATGCTACAGAAAAATGTTCGTATGTCATTAAAGAAAGCAGCATATTACATAAGAGACACTTTTCAGACAAAAAAAAAAAAACACAATGAAGGCTGCGGGGTTTTGCTGCAAATTTAAAAAAAAAAAAAATTAATAATAAATCAATATTCAATGAAAATAATAATAATAACAGAATAATATAATGTAAATTATAAGCCTTAAAAATCACTAAATAAACAACTAAAGAATTAAATAAGTAGGTAAATAAGTAAGTAAGCAAGCAAGTAAATAAATTTAATACATGAATTAATTATAATAAAAGAATAATATGACAAATTAATTATATGAATAAGATGAAGTGATTAGAGGCATTAAAACAAAACAAACCTAATTAATTAAGAATATTTAATAACTGAAAACAAATATAAAACTAGAACTACTACTACTACTACTACTACTAATAATAATAATAATATAAGACAAAATAATAAGCATTAAAAATAGCTAATTAAACATATAAAGACAAACATGTAAAAAATAAATAAATAATAATAGTTGAAAATAATTACAGAAAAATATGAACAACACCTAAAATAGTAAAATTAGACAAAAGTATAATCATTAACAATAATTAAAACGTCAAATGCATGCATTTTAAAAAAAAAGTGAATAACAAATAAAAACGAATGTAATAGCACCTAAAAATGGTAAAATGAGACTTAAGCATTAAAATAACTAAAGAAAAAACATTAATTCAAAATAACAAATTAAGTGTAAAACAGACCAAATTATAAGTATTAAAATAAACAAGCAAACAAATAAATAATTTAGTAAGTAGCAGTGAATTACTGTTTATCCTGAGTGATAAATTGCTTGTCACAGGAAGTGTATTTAATGAGATATTTTGTGGAAGATTTGCTGCTTTAATTGCACTGAGCGCTTAATATCTCCTTCACATTTCAGTTTCACTCTGTAATATTCATTACGGGTCATTCTATCGGTCACGTCTAACTGTGAGACACGTTTATTTACATTTCTCTGGACAGCAAGCATGTTGCACCAGTGATGAACTTCAGGACTGACAGCATGATGAAATCTGCATCTGCTTCTCCTTCATTTCTTCTTCTTCTTCTTTTAAATGGCATTATTTGTGCTCGGCGTCTTATGCAATTGTGCAAAACACAACAGCAGGGAAACAGTTCAAAGAGCGACCGATAGTGCTCGGGCTTTTATCTTTCATCAGCCGAATCTTCCCATCAGCAAAACCTTTCCTTTCAGACGTGAAAATGAGCAGGAAAAAAAAAAAAAAAAAAATGATGAAAAGATTTTTGCACTGCTGTTGTAAAAGCCTTCAGAGAATAAGTGCAGCTCGTACAGGCTTACTTAATTCAGGAAAAGATGAACGCCGCTGATTGAACACTCTACGTTCTATCTCAGAGCTATGCAAAACATTTTTATCCTCCTGTGTAGTTTTTTGCTGCAATGCTGAATGCCAGACCGCCATAAAGTACAAGCGAACGGAGCTGAAGTTGATGGATGATGCGTCTGCGTGGGCATCGAGGATAACAACCCGTCTCCCATAGATTCTGGCAGGATCGCATGTCGACAGGAAGCAGTGCAGCGAAGGTTGCGTGTGTGTCGGAGAAATCTTATACAGCTTCCTGACAGAGTCCGTTTTTCTGCCACTGGTGTCTCTTTATAGTATTAAGCAAAGGAACTGCGAAACAAATTAGACCCGCGGCCTTTAAAGATTAATACGTATTGATGGGCCTTTCTCCAGTTTCTCCCTTCGTTCGGAGTGACTTGATTTGAAAGCCTGGCCAGACAAAATCCATACCGGACAGATGTGAACGTAACTCAAAAGACCGCGCTGCATTTTTTATGATATGAAAAATCAAAGCTGCGGAATGACTACGAGCCACAAAGTCATCTTTTCAAACGAGGCACGGGCATCACAACAAATAGAAAATAACATCCGTTTTCTTGCTAACAGCAACAAAATTAGCTAAGAGCTAGCGGATCTGGTTGTCCGTATATCGCTTAAGTAAAGTCGATAACGAAGCTACAAATCCCAAAGAGAAGCACAGAGCACCAAGTGAAGGTATATTCACACGCACAGCGACAAAGCCACCGGAGATCATTCATTTTCAGTGAAAGCTGGTGACTTCCGGCGACATGAGCGACAGCGACCATTGGCGACTAGATGTGGGTGTGTCCAGTGACACGACAAAGTTAAGAAAACTTTATGCAAATTTGGAGCGACTTGGTGCAGCGACTACCATTGACAGTGAAGACAGTAGAGCGCACGTGATCCGTGATCCGCCATGCTGCCTGTGCGTCCAAATTGCTTCGTGGACCCAGACCGTCTGGCGCAGAAAGATGGCCGCAATGGCAAAGAGCACACACTGCTTCTCCTACATCTCAAAGGATATGATGCACTGGTGAATTTTCTATACAAACGCTCTCCCTCCAGAATGTTTACAAACTGGTTTGTTGTCAAAAGTGAAATGCTAGGTGCGCTACCCACTGATAAATGTTACTATGGCAATCAGTAGTAGGAATGCCCACTGGCGACTTCATAGTACAGCAACTGGCAATGTATGTGTGAACGTACCATAAGGAATAAAACACTAGGAGGAGTGTTGTTATAGGTAAATAATCATTGATGGGGTGGTGAAAATCTCATAAACCCATATGTTATTCACAATAGAACATAGAAAACATATCAAATGTTTAAACTGAGGAAATGTACCATTTTAAGAAAAAAAAAAAAGGGTAATTTTGAATTTCATGGCCGCAACACGTCTCAAAAAAGCTGGGACAGGGGCAACAGAAGGCTGGAAAAGTAAGTGTTACTAAAAAGAAATAGCTGGAGGAACATTTTGCAACTAATTAGGTTAATTGGCAACAGGTCAGTAACACGATTGGGTATAAAAAGAGTATCCTATAGGGGCAGAGTTTCTCAGAAGTAAAGATGGGCAGAGGTTCACCAATCTGCGAAAAACTGCATATACAATTGAACTGATTGATGAGACTTATGATGAATATCTCATCATCTACAGTACATAATATCATCAAAAGATTTCGAGAATCTGGAGAAATCTCTGTGCGCAAGGGACAACGGTGAAAATCAATATTGCATGCCCGTGATCTTCGGGCCCTCAGGCGGCACTGCATTAAAACCAGGCATGATTCTGCAATGGAAATCACTGCATGGGCTCAGAAACACCTCCAGAACTCATTGTCTGTGAACACAGTTCTCCGTGCCATCCACAAATGCAGGTTAAAGCTCTATCATGCAAAGAAGAAGCCGTATGTGAACATGATCCAAAAACGCCGCCGTCTTCTCTGGGCCAAAGCTCCGAGGCAAAGTGGAAAACTGTTCTGTGGTCAGACAAATCGAAATTTGAAATTCTTTTTGGAAACCATGGACGCCGTGTCCTCTAAACTAAAGAGGACTTAAGAGGGGAGGACCATCCAGCTTTTTATTGGCGCTCAGTTCAAAAGCCTGCATCTCTGATGGTATGGGGGTGCATTAGTGCCTATGGAATGGGCAGCTTGCACATCTGGAAAGGCACCATCAATGCTGAATGCTATATACAGGTTTTAGAGCAACATCTGCTTCCATCCAGACGACATATTTTTCAGGGAACGCCTTGTATGTTTCAGCAAGACAATGCTAAAGCACATACTGCATCTATTACAACAGCATGGCTTCGTAGTAGAAGAGTCCGGGTGCTGAACTGGCCTGCCTGTAGTCCAGACCTTTCACCAATTGAAAACATTTGGCGCATCATGAAACGAAAAATATGACAAAGAAGACCCAGGACCATTGAGCAGCTAGAATCCTGTATCAGACACGAATGGGACAACATTCCTCTCCCAAAACTCTAGCAGCTGGTCTCCTGAGTTCCCAGACGTATACGGACTGTTGTTAAAAGAAGAGGGGATGATACACAGTGGTAAACATGTCCCTGTCCCTACTTTTTTGAGACGTGTTGCAGCCATCAAATTCAAAATTACCTTATTTTTCCCTTAAAATGGTTCATTTCCTCAGTTTAAACATTTGATATGTTTTCTATGTTCTATTGTGAATAAAATATGGATTTATGACCTTTGCAAATCATTGCATTCTGTTTTTATTTACATTGTACACAGCGTCCCAACTTTTTTGGAATTGGGGCTGTAGTATAACTAAGGAAACAAGAATAATTTTCTAATCAACATCCCACTTTTCCATGAAAAAAATGTTACAAAATACTAATAAAAAAAAAAAAATCAACTCACCTAGTTAGCTAGCAAAGAGCTAGCAGCTATGTTATCAATCACCTAGCAGCTGTTTTCAGGCATGATTAGCTGTATTTGTTTTACAACTTTGAAAACAAGAATAATGTCCCAAACTCCTGATTTAAAAAGGCTACAAAGCCAGTAGAAAAACACACATTCCCCCCCTTCAAGAAAAACATGTCACAAAATATAATTCAATATACTGAAAAAGAAAAACCCCAAAAACAAACAACTCAAACAAACTGTGTTAACTAGTAATTAGCCAGCAGCTAATCACTGACCTAGCAGCTGTTTTCACAAAGGCTAAAGAACCACACATTCTTTTTCAAGAAAAAAAAAATGCTACAAATCCCAATATATATATATATATATATATATATATATATATATATATATATATATATATATATATATATATATAATCTACTTACCTTGTTAACTAGCAATGAGCTAGCAGCTGTTTTCAGGTGCAATTAGCCGTGTTAGGTTTGTAACCAAGGAAACAAGAACGTTCTACACTCCTAATTTACAAAAAGCTACAAAGCCGGAAACAAACATTCCTCTTTCCACATTCCTCTCACTTTACAAATACTAAGTGATATTCTTACAAAGTCAACTCAGCTTGTTAATTAGCATTCAGCTAGCAGCTCTGTTATCAATCAGCTAGCAGCTGTTTTCAGGCACAATTATTTATAAGATAGTCACTCTGTTAACTAGCAATAAGCTAGCAGCTTTGCTAACAATAGCCGTTCTGTTAACAAACAATAAGCTAGCAGCTCTGGTAACAAATGATAAGCTAGCCACTCTGTTAACTAGCAATAAGCTAGCAGCTTTATTAACAATAGCCGCTCTGTTAACAAACAATAAACTAGTAGTTCTGTCAAACAGTTATTAATTTGCACCTGTGTTATCTAGCAATAAGCTAGCAGCTCTGTTCACGAACAATAAATTAGCAGCTCTGTTAACCAACAGTAAGCTAGCAGCTCTGTTAACAAAGAATACATTAGCCACTCTGTTAACTAGCAATAAGTTAGCAGCTTTATTAACAATAGCCGCTCTGTTAAACAATAAACTAGTAGCTCTGGTAACAAATGATAAGCTAGCCACTCTGTTAACTAGCAATAAGCTAGCAGCTTTATTAACAATAGCCGCTCTGTTAACAAACAATAAGCTAGCAGTTCTGTCAAACAGTTATTAATTTGCACCTGTGTTATCTAGGAATAAGCTAGCAGCTCTGTTCACAAACAATTAGCTTGCAACTATGTTAGCTAGAAATAATCTAGCAGTTCTGGTAACAAACAATACGTTAGCCACTCTGTTAACTAGCAATAAGCTAGCAGCTTTCTTAACAAACAATAAATTAGCAGCTCTGTTAACCAACAATAAGCCAGCAGCTCTGTTAAGTAAGGAATAAGGAATAATTGACGATGGGCCGTTGAATTATTAGAAAACAATTCACAGTTTGTTTGTTTTTTTGTTTCATTTTGATAACATACAAATAGAATACATAAAAACAAATAAATAAATAAATATTGATAGGCCTACTTGTTCAAGGGTTTTTCGTTTTTTTATGACTGCAGAAAATACAACAAATAAATAAATAAATATTGATACTTTTTCACCTGCTTTTGTCTCATAACTGCAGTCACATGTGCTCGCTCGCTCTCTCTCTCTCTCTCTCTCTCTCTCCACTAACTGCATATCAGTGGCTCAAGCCTCCGCTTCGCCTCGTGGCTGCATTATTTCTCTAATAATTCAACGTCCCGTCGTCAATTATTACTTACATATTTCTGGAAACTTTACATTTTCTGTCATTTTGTTTGTTGTTAAATGTGTGCGCTGTGGTGCACAGTAGGCTAACTTTTCCATTATTTTGAGTTAACTTGGCGAAGTGATATGGAACTGTAACGCGGTCAAGACCTGACTGGTACTACTTTAGCTGTGCATTAATTAATAACTGCACACCTCAGAACGTCTGTCAGCCAATCAGAATCGAGAATTCAACAGTGCTGTGGTATAACTAGCAATAATCTAGCAGATCTGATAAACAATAAGCTAGCCACTCTGTTAACTAGCAATAAACTAACCACAGTTGTAACTAACAGTAAGCTAGAAGCACTGTTAGCAAACAATAAGCTAGCAGCTTTGTTCACTAAGAATAAGCTAGCAGCTCTGTTTGCTAACAACAAGCTAGCAGCTCTGTTAAAGTTATCAACTTGCAGCTATGTTAACTAGCAAAGAACCTAGCGGCTCTGCTAGCTTGCAGCTATGTTAGCTAGAAATAAGCTTTCTGTTAACTAGCATTTATCTTGCAGCTCTGTTTTCAGGCAAGACTCAAGTTCACTTTTTCCAGAAAAAAAAAAATATAGCCATTATAGATACTGATATAAAGCCCCATGCATTTACCTTGTTACCTAGCACTCGCTCATTCAGCTAGCATCTCTATTTGCGACATTTTACTTAGATTACTTTTTCTCTCTCTGCCACCGCCAGCAAGCAGATGTTTGACTCCAACATAAAGCGGTGCAGTGTTGACTTTTATGAAGGCTTTATGGTGTGTTCAATGTGGCCGCGTTCGATCGGCAGTGAAGACTACGGTGAGAGAGATGAAGAGCGAGTGCAGTGGCAGCCTTGGAGAAGGTAATAAAGACCTGATTCATTTCCACACAATGGCGAGCGTGTGAGTGAACCAACACCTGAGACCGAGAGGAACGCCGCGTCTTAAATCAGCTTCTCCACGCTGAAGTTCTCCGTCCATTACAGCTGATATGTTCCACTTAGCAGGATTTTTCTTGTGTCTCAATGCTTTTCTCTCAGTGTGTTTGGATTACTGTTTTTTTCTTCCAGTATTTCTGTATTTTGGCAACACTTTCTGTAAAGGTCATACATACAGTCACTTACAGCACTAATACATTCATAACATTTAAATGTAATGCATTTAAAATGCATTTTACACCTTATACAGGTTAATATATAATGATTATACATATTATATACATATGTTGTGATGTTGTGATACATTCATAAACTTTTTATTATTTATCTATCTATCTATCTATCTATCTATCTATCTATCTATCGGTCTAATTAAGTATTGGCACCTTATCTATCTATCTGACTCTACAAGTATTGGCACCCCATCTATCTGTCTGTCTATCTATCTAATCAACTCTGCAAGTATTGGCACTCTATCTATCTATCTTCTTCTTCTTTTCCTTTCGGCTGTTCCCTTCAGGGGTCGCCACAACGAATCATCTGCCTCCATCTAGCCCTATCCCCTGTATCCTCTTCTCTCAGACCGACTACCTTCATGTCCTCCTTCACTACATCCATAAACCTCCTCTTTGGTCTTCCTCTCAGCCTCCTGCCTGGCAGCTCTAACCTCAGCATCCTTTCACCGATATATTCACTCTCCCTCCTCTGAACATGTCCAAACCATCTCAACCTGGCCTCTCTAACTTTGTCTCCAAAACATCTCACATGTGCTGTCCCTCTGATGTACTCATTCCTGAATCTATCTATCTATCTGACTCTACAAATATTGGCACCCTATCTATCTATCTATCTATCTATCTACCTATATCTATCTATCAATCTATCTATCTAATCAACTCAAATCTATCTGTCTCTCTTTGTTTCTTAAAACTGCACATTGCTTTCAGATTTCAAACTGATCATTACTTTAAACTTAAAACAGTAAACAGACTGGCTTTGTCAAGCCAACATCATAGATTGTCATGATGAACTTTACTTATCTAGTTGTTTATGAACTTGCATTCCACTTTATAGCAACCCCCACAATACCAATGGAGTAGCTTCTATAATGTAAGTGTTGAACAGGAGCTAACTTGTGCCATGGATGTTCCAAAACAGTAAATGGATAATCTCGTGTCATTCATTAATAAATTAAAATTGTAATGGTTGAATAATTGCTGTGGTATTAAAGGGATAAAACACTTAATATAACATGCTATTATAGGAAAATCAACTTGGTAACAGTAACTCCGCTTCATTACTCCACCCTGTCATTGATTATTTTCCTATAACAGAACACCCCCAAGTGTTTTATTCCCTGCTTTATTTTCAAGGTGTTATCAATACTAATATTCCTCATATTGCCACAAAAAAAAACAGCAAATAATACACCAAATAATTTTTAAGTAGTACTCTTTCTGAATCAGTATTATTATTATTTTTTTTATGAACTCAATTCAAGGGGAGAACCTGAGCAATGAAAGTATTTACTCCCTGATTTGCACACATCACCACGGGGCGAGGAAGAACACACACTTAGGGATTATCAGGACTAGTGTTCTTTAAAGCGTGCTTTTATCCTCGGGTTGAATCCACAGTGTAACACATGCACACCGCCTGGAGGGGATTGTCGATGAGCCATTATGCGTAAGTTATATTAAGCATGCTTATTCTCCATTAACATGCACCAACACACACACACATATATATATATATATATATATATATATATATATATATATATATACACACACACACACACACAGACAATTGGGACAGTGAAAGCAATCAAACCACTCCACCATTTATATTAAAAAAAAAAATTTCACTTGCTCTCTGTTTCAGTCTCATTCTCTGCATTAGGTTTTAATACGCATATGTGATTTGAGTGTGATATAATACATGCATACGTTTTCCTTTTATGTTCCATTTCTTTTCTTTTTTAATTTCATTTTTATTTCTGTGAATCAGCACTCTTGAAAAGCCTGAACGTGTCTTCTGAGACTTACATAAATGAAATGCAATAAGACTGAAATGAAATAAGATCAAAGCTCCTCGTTGCACACACACACACACACACACACACACACACACACACACACACACACACACACACACACAGAGTGTGAAATGTCCTCCTTTCATAAACCTGAGTGTACAAATGCATTGATTAGTGAAGTGTTAGTCAAACTCACACAAGGAACACACTTGGCTACAAATTCCTGAGCGGGAATAAAAAGGAAAAAACGCACAACTAATTGACGATGTTCGTTATGTCATGATATATGAAATCAACTCGTGTATGAATTGTTTGTATTTACTCGACGTGTAAGAATTTTATTATTTCTTATTTATGGATAAAATGACACATTATCTAAAGAAGTGAGCTGTAAGTGTAGCAGATGAGTGCTTGGTCAGCTTATCCTTCAAACCGTTCTCTTTAATAAAAACATTACCAGATATTACAACTCAAAAGAGCTAATTAAATCATGATAAAATAACTTATATATACTGTATGTCATGCACACATTACAATTTAATGACCTTGATTCAGGATCTCATGGCTACATTAAGTTATAATCGAATGTGCTGGATCAAGTGCTATTTGAAAACAAAGGAAAAAACAAAGAAAAATGCAATTTCCTTTCAACATCCAAATTCTTCATGCCAGGTTTTTTCGGGCTTAAAGTCAAGTGCTTTTCTTTAAAGGCAGTGGTCTAGACACTATTGAAAAAGCTGATTTGGATGCTTCTATTCAGTGTGTGAACACTGAACTCACAGAGAAGAAAGTAAAGAAGCTTTTAACTTTGTGTAAATACGTGTATAGTAAACAAAAAGAGAAATCTTCAAAATGGGAGAAAAATCATTATTGCCTGGCAAAGAAATCCAATGTGGCCGAACTGGCTAGCCTACTTCTGGCCCATTGGGGCTGATTTGCTCATATTTGCCGATATGAGAAGAAAGAAGAAAGCTCTGTGAAGCAAAATGAGTGAGTTTTGCCTTTGAACAACAAACATGCAAAGAAAAAAGCGAGGAGCGCTCAGTTCACCAGCGCTTAATTATGGTCCAATAATGATATCTGTCTTTTTGGAGCCAAAGGCTTCTCTACAGCAGGACGCTGCGAGAAGTAAACATTGATAGAGCGCTGTCACACCAGCTACTAAATGCTTACTGCGTGTCTCACACCGTGGAGTGAAATAATATCTGTTCTTCTCTAATGCAAACTTGTACCAATTATTACCAGTAATAGCACAAATGATAATACATTTTTCAAACCTGATTTCATACAAAATTTATAGTAATACTAACAAACAATGGGGGGCACGGTGGCTTAGCGGTTAGCATGTTTGCTTTGCACCTCTGGGGTTGGAGGTTCAAATCCCACCTTGGTCCTGTGTGCGCAGAGCTTGCAAGTTCTCCCCGTACTTCTGGGGTTTTCCTCCACCCGTTTTCCTCCACCAGTCCAAAGACATGCATTGTAGGCTGACTGGCATGTGTGACTAGTGACTAGTATGTGAATGGGTCTGTGAATCTGCCCTGCAATGGGTTGGCACCCAGTCCAGGGTGTCCCCTGCCTTTTGCCCCGAGTTCCCTGGGATAGGGTCCAGGCTCCCCACGACCCTGTGTAGGATAAACGGTATGAAAAATAGATGGATTGATTGACTAATGAATAATTCCATTGAGTCATATTTTTTAAAAACGCTATCTTCCACCACATCTATTTTCTCAATAAGCAGACAGTGGGATGAAAGTGCAGGTTCAGGTTTTATTAAAATAAACTGATACAAACAAATTAGTAGGTCTATTCTACAAGCCATACATCAGGCAATCTACAAAACAGGAAATTGACTAAACATAGCAAGGATCAAAACCAGTGAGAGTCCAGGGCTCTGTTCTTCATACGTCACTTAACAAATATAAGAAAAAATGATGTATGTCAGATTTACATTGCAAACAGGCTAATATGTTTGTTGTCCGTTAAAGCTAAAATAAAATCCTTGCACTGTGAATTCCATTGCGATTAAGCACAATTTGTAATATGCATGCAGTGCCACGTGTGTCACGTCTCTGTCCAATCCCACTCAGCTAGTTTAGAGCTGCACATGCCAGCTCACTGAGGAGTTAAACATGGTGGAAAAACTTCCCAGACACTGCAGTAGACATAGCATCCTCCATCCAAGCACGGTAGATCACTATGCTATAAAGAGGTCTCTGTTGATGGGCATTAGCTTCCATGCTGTGCGCTCTCAGTTTCAGAATCAACTATTTCAGCTCAGACTAGTCTAAACTAGTGCATTTTAAGAACTGGTATGTCCTTGAAAAAGGGTGATATGATACACAGATATATTATTTTGCACATTTAGTAATGACGTGTATATATTGAAAACAGGTGTGAATGTCAGGTGAGGGATGTAGATGGAGATGTAGATGTGACACCCTGACTCTAACCTCAGCCATTCTTTATCATACTAAATGCATCTTTATGAAGCTGCAATTTCATCACTGGGTTGATTTCTGCTTCCACACTCACATCAGGATATTAAACTCATCACCAAGCAAAACTGGCAAATATTTATTATTTTTAAATTTCTTAAATTGCATCACTGTAAGGCACTGTATTTCTCTGATAACAATAAAAACAAGGAAAGTGAACGATGTTTGGTGAAGAATCTTCTCCGTAGTACTATGCCATGTCAACCTGCACTAGGTGCCATCTGAGGTATGGGTTCAATCGTTAGACATCTGAACTGAAGCTAGGAAAATGTGAATATTATGTAGAATGTTCTGACAAAGTACATCAAGATTTTCAGAATTTCTGGCATTTCTGTTCACCTTTCATTAAGTGAAAATGTAAAGTTAACAGAAAAACAGGAGGATGGATATCATCAGCCATTCCAAACCTCTCATCAGACACTCTGCCTCACAATGCCAAGCTTTTCCTCAATACAAAGCATCTTAACTCTGTCCTAGCTCCTAAATGCTTAATCTTGGTGATCAAAGTGTTATAGGATCCTGATCACTTGCCTCGGGTGTTTTACCTGCTGGGAAAGGACAGAAATGTGGACTCCCTGAGAACAGGGTAGAGCAATCTCTGAATTACATCATTAAACAGTATAGTTATTAAGTCATTGAGCATATCAATAGTATCTCACTCAGGCTTTGAACATAACCATAGATAGAATATTGAGAGGATGGGGGGCATTTTTAAGATTTATTTAGCATTTTATAAAATTATGATGCAGTACATTTTTGTAAAAAGTTGTAATGCCCAAGAGATCTGTGTTACTGTTTTTTAATCCTATTGTCATCCAATCCCACAGAAAGTTTGACCAATCCCGTCCACTCGCATTGAAAATTTTACCAATCCCACCTGCAATCACACTCCCACAGCCCACAAAGTTCAACCAATCCCACCCATTCCTGCACTCCCACAGAAAGTTTGTCCAATCCCACTTGCTCCAACAGAAGGCTTGACCAATCGTGCCTGCTCCAACAGGAAGTTTAACCAATCCTACCTGCTTCCACAAAAAAAATGACCAATTCTGCCCACTGAGTCAGAAAGTTTTAACAATCCTACCCACTCCTTTTGAAAGTGTCCATTCCCACTGACTCCAAAAGAAGGTTTGACTGATCCTGCCCCCTGCTGCCGACAGTTTGAGCAATTCTACCTGCTTCCATTGATCGTTTGACCAATCCCAACCAATCCTATTGAAAGTCGGACCAATGCTACCCACTCCTCTAGAAATTTTGACTAATCCCACATATTCCCATTTAAGGTTTGACCAAGATATCTGCTCCTGTTGAAAGTATGAGCATTCCTGCATGCTCCCACACTCTTACAGTGGGTTTTTCCAATCCCACCACCTTTCACAGAGAATTTGACCAATCCTGCCTGCTCCCACCAAAGTTTTGACCAGTCCCACCCACTACTGCAGAATGTTTGACCAATCCCACCCACTCCCACAGAAAGCTTAACCAATCCTTCCCACTCTAGGAATTATTACTTTGTTTTCTACTGACCTGCAATATTTTATAATCAATTTGGTTAAATTCTGTTTTCCAAAATAAAAACAAAAAAGTTAATTAAACCACAAGAACTACACCAGACCAGAATAAATCATTTACTTAAGATGACTAAACAAATTTGCACATTCACTCGAGTAACTACTCGGGCAACCCCCATCGTCCAATACGCTATTATGTTAATGAATGCAGCCTTTCTTTGTCCTGCAGAAAAGAAGAAAAGAAGGACTTTTTTTTTTTCATTGGGTCTCAAAGGATCCCAGTCCTGATACGCACATCTAGCCACAATGACATTCATGTAGTAACTCATTCAATTGAGTGCTTACTTCTAAATCTATATTGTTGCTCATGAGTAAGGTACAACCATTCTTCCTCTCAACTTTTTTTTATTAAAACATGCAAATATCAACCTTTGTTTTTATGACTCTTTGAAATAATATGGCCACAATAAGCATGTTTACTGCTTCTATGTAAAATGGCCAATTAGTAAAATATAGCTCATTAGGGTGTCTTAGCAAGTTGTAGGACATTGGATAAGGACCAACAATTAATTATTATCATTGGCAAATTGGCAATAATTAATTTCGCTACTGTGTTTATGAATTAATTTAATATTTCTCCGCATAATGGGACAATTTGGTTATATTTGGGCAGGGGAATATCAACATCTATCCATGATAACAGCACTGAAATATTTATTAACCTGAAGATCCACAGTTGGAGCGAAGAATATCCATAACACTGTTGATCCCGAGATGAGATTTTTGCTCTTTTCAATTACAGAATGAGCTATGTCCACACCTGGGTAGCTGCGTAGAACTGATGAGAACCCAAGATGAATCTGGAGGAAGCAAGGTGGCAAAGTCATCCAGTAGAACGACAGCAATATCACTCTATTTGACTTAGGGGGAACATCTAATTCTGTAAGAAATCCTTTTATGGATCTCATAACACATTATACCACAGACAGGAGTGTTGAGTGCTATAAAGGTCAGTAGTTTCATGCAGTAGATTGAGACTGAATATGGTTCAAATGAGGCGACTAGGCTTGTAGAAAGAGATAGAATGAAATACCTTTATTGCCCCCCCAAAAAAAGGAGGACCCTATAGTGCAGTGGAAGAGTGCCTGTCCAGTCGGTAAGTATTTTCTGGTGTAATCGTGGTGTCATCAGGCTCAGGACTGACGGAGGCATTGCACAGGCCACAGACTGCAGCCAATTCTTTTTCTTTTTTTAACCGAAGATGACAGGCAGCTCCGGAGACCAGCAGTGACACATCTTTTCCTAATTGGATCCCAAGATGGACACAGCAAGTTCTTTACCACAACAAGGTATTGTGGCATTTTCTGAGGTACAGAGGCTCATAATGACCAGAGACCGGAGGTGTTTCAAGCAGTAAATTAACACCTGTTCATTAAAATACACCAGCCAGCCCCCCTGCAGTGCGGAAACAAAGTGAGCCTCTTGACGAGTGACTTCTGAAGTCAGAGAACCAGCGTCCTTGGGTGAACCGAAGAAAAGGCTTACATTCATACCTGAAAATTGCTTTCCAAATCTTCAGAACATCCAGGATATGAATACCAAGATGACAAAAAGTCAAGGGCTTCTTTTTGAACCTTTTAAGGAGGAATTGCTTGGAGAGATCACTTTTTTCAGGAGTGAGGATTTGAATGGGTGTTGTGCAATTCAAAATGAAGTTTTAATCAAGTATAGATGCTATTGATGGGATTCCATAAAGCTAAGTGTCAGAATTATTACTTTAGTAACTCGTATTTTAGTCCTGTCTGAATCAGTCATGTCAGTAATTTTTACAGACTGTGCCAGTAGAAACAACCCCAGGTGCTAAGTTGGGGAAGAAGTGCTATGTTGGTAAAGACTTTGTTATATCCTATAGGGGGGTTGCATTTTTCTTCAGCTTAAAGACAATCCAAGACACTCCAAGTGACCATTTCTATCATCTCCACCTAAAAAAAAAAAAAAAACAGGTTTAAGATGCAAAACAATAACATATAGGCGACCTTTAAAATGATTTTTCAGACACTTCCAGGGGTTTTATGTACAGACTGCATCTATGTTATGATCATGTGATTTAGCAAAGAGTTAGCAATAGGTGTGGCCAATGAGAAATCAGACAAATTTGAACAGAGACGACTAGATGGGATCAACGAAGTGGTTGTGGCTCGAAGCTAAGAATTCTGGGAAACAAGACTTAGCAAAGAAGAAACAAACATTTAAGGTGAGAATTAGCAACATGTGTGAGCAATTAGAAGGTAGACCGACTTGAACTGAGGTGACCGGATAAGACCGGGGAAGTGGGCGTGGCTAGAGGTAGAGGATTCTGGGAAATAAGCAAAGACGCAAAGTGGTTGAGGTGAGATTAAGGCAAGAGATGCAGCCAATTGGAAAGCAGGTGAATTTGGAAGGCACTGGGGGAAGTGGGCATGGCTAGAGGTTGAGGATTCTGGGCAACAAGACTTAGCAAAGAGACAAACTCAAAGCAGAAAGCAGACGAACTTGAATTTAGGTGACAATGTTATCAGGGGAGACATGACTAAAGGCTGAGGATTCTGGGAAATGGAGTTTTTGGAGTTCAGCTTCAGGTTATCAATTTATCTAGTGCAATCAGAGAAGACAGAACATTTCTGTGATTTAAAATTTGTCAAGCTTTGTAGGTATGTGTAGTGAATCATGGTGAGTGAAGCCCAAACATTTCTGTCGGGAGAAAAATGAAGGACGCTAAGCTGTACGAGACAAAATGCCACTTTGTCCGCTGTCACATTAAGAGACTCTTAGTCAGAGGTGAGGGATTTTTTTTTTTTTTTTTTTAAAGAGTCCAAATCTTTTATCCATCGAATGAGAAAATCCAACAGCCAAAGCCAAGACTGCATTTAAAACGGATTAAACGGCATTAGTGGGGGATTGTTGTAAATGTAACGTCATGTTTTATTGAACGTACAATTATCTCAGACAATAAAACTTAAAAGCGAGCCAAACTTTCATACTCAAACTAATAATTAGACTTGACTTGGCATAACAATAAGGATATCTTTATGGAGAGTGTATTTTGCATGAAATAATGAAATTACGCATTTCACGTCAGTTTTCTTTCAGGTTCACTTAATTCATTAATTGTTATTGTGGTCTGAAATCGCTGTCTTCCTCATCATCTTCTTTTCATTTTTCTTTTTGTGAAATGCAGTGTGCTGGAGGCTTAGGGAACAATGGGGTTTTTTTTTTTTGTGCTTTTGTTCTCCATTAGAAGCAGCCATGGCATGGTGAGTGGAGTGGCTATCAGGGGAATTACACAGGTAAGAGCTTGCTTTTAAAAATAAACCCTCTGCAGACCTGCATGCCAAATATGGACGTCTTCACTGGAGACCTCATTAAATCTGCAAAGAAATCAACAATTCTTTGGAGGTACACTCAAAATTCCATACATTAGGGAATATATATATATATATATATATATATATATATATATATATATATATATATATATATATATATATATATATGAGAGAGAGAGAGAGAGAGACATGAGAGACATTTTGTATGAGTAGGTCTATAGTAACCAAATACAATGCGTTCTAAAGAGATACAAATACAGATACGAATAGTAGGCGGACTATTCAGGGATTTTTTTTCCCAGAGGTGTGTATTGGACTGGGATCCAACGAAAGGGCACACAAACAGGTTTTTACTTTAATGTTGGTGCGAGTGAGCTATATATATATATATATATATATATATATATATATATATATATATATATATATATATATATATATATATATATACACCTGAAACACAGGTTCCCAGGATCCCAGTCCCCCACAGAAACATGTCTTGTTTAGTTGTGTCTCATTCCTGCTCTGCTCCGCCGCCAACGTCATAAATGCTGCCTAGTTTCGAAGCAGACTTGGAATGCAGCCAAGACATGCGACCCTCATTTGCAAGGCTGTTTTTTTAAGAATGTGTTTATCATTCCCCGTCTTAATTATCCCACAGTCCACTCCATATAAATCATGTCTGATGTTTTTCAAAATCTGTGTTCTACAGATTTTTAAACCTGTTTTGACGTGTTACTGAATTATAAGCGGATGTAATTTGTATAATCAGCTAATGTATATGCAAAGGTGGAGGAGGGAGGGGTGGGGATTCTTCAGAAATCACATTTGACCAGCAATTGGTGACTACCCCCGCTGGCTAAACACGTACGCAAAGCCAGCTAGCTAATTTGATTCGAGTAAATTAGCTAACGTCATTACCTGGCCGCAGGCAGGGAAAGTCATTCTCGTCTCTCTTTCTTTGCGAGCTCTTCCTCAGTCGGTGATGAGAACAAGTTTTAATGTGGCTAGCTGACAGCTTAGCGGAGTGTTTCATTGAGCACCAGCTTTAAAAACCAACTGCTGCTGTCAAAGTCATGCTCTGTCCATAAGGCACAAGTAGAGAGATGTAAGCAAACGTGACTCACCTTATGATGTCTAAATTGAGCGTAGAATGAACTAGTACTGAAATTGGGTTTCATTTATATCAGAGGGAAGTCAATCCTTACAGATAAGTGACATGTGAAAATTACACTTGTGTGGTTCTTAAACAAGTTTTTAGAAATTTTCATACTATGTACATGCATTTTAATTTTCATTAGTAGGGTATGTGGTTTCATTTTTCACGTCATTTTTTTTTGCCCATGGTTTATTTTCACATGTCACAGGTTTTCTCATGATTCATTTATTTTCACATGTTCATTTTTCACATATACACCGATCAGCCATAACATTAAAACCACGTGCCTAATATTGTGTAGGTCCCCCTTGTGCCGCCAAAACAGCCATGAGCTGTCGAGGCATGGACTCCACAAAACCTCTGAAGGTGTGCTGTGGTATCTGGCACCAAGACGTTAGCAGCAGATCCTTCAAGTCCTGTAAGTTGCAAGGTGGGGCCTCCATGGATCGGACTTGTTTGTCCAGCACGTCCCACAGATGTTCGATCGGAACAAGATCTGGGGAATTTGGAGGCCGAGTCAACACCCTGAACTCTTTGTCATGTTTCTCAAACCGTTGTAGTGCAGTGTAGCAGGGTGCATTATCCTGTTGAAAGAGGCCACTGCAATTAGGGAATACCGTTGCCATGAAGGTGTGTACTTGGACTGCAACAATGTTTGGGTAGGTGGTACGTACGTGTCAAAGTAACATCCACATGAATGCCAGGACCCAAGGTTTCCCAGCAGAACTTCGCCCAGAGCATCACACTGCCTCCGCCGGCTTGCCTTCTTCCCATAGTGCACCCTGGTGCCATCTCTTCCCCAGGTAAGCGACACACACGCATCCGGCCGTCCACATGATGTAAAAGAAAACGTGATTCATCAGACCAGGCCACCTTCTTCCACTGCTCCATGGTCCAGTTCAGAGTCCATTGGTCAGCATGGACACTCTGACCGGTCTGCAGCTACGCAGCCCCATACGCAGCCAGCTGTGATGCACTGTGTGTCCTGACACCTTTCTAACATAGCCAGCATTAACTCTTTCAGCAATTTGTGCTACAGTAGCTCTTCTGTGGGATCGGACCAGGCGGGCTAGCCTTCACTCCCCACGCACATCAGTGAGCCTCGGGCGCCCATGACCCTGTCACTGGTTCACTGGTTGTACTTCTTTGGAGCACTTTTGGTAGATACTAACCACTGCATACCGTGAACACCCCACAAGACCTGCCGTTTTGGAGATGCTCTGACCCAGTCGTCTAGCCATCACAATTTGGCCCTTGTCAAAGTCACTCAGGTCCTTACGCTTGCTCATTTTTCCTGCTTCCACCACATCAACTATGAGAACTGACTGTTCAATTGCTGCCTAATATATCCCACCCCTTGACAGGTGCCATTGTAATGAAATAATCGATGTTATTCACTTCATCCGTCAGTGGGTTTAACGTTATGGCTGATCGGTGTAAGTAACATGTATGTGATTTTCCCATGATTCATTTATTTAGACGCGTTTTTAACATGTAGGGTATGTGTTATTATTATAAACGTGCTTATTTTCACATGCTCATTTTTCACACCTACAGTGGGTCATGTGGTTTTATTCTCACGTGATTACTTACATGGTTCATGGATTTCCCTATGTAATCACATATTGCTCATATGGTCTTTATCTGAGTTCATCTCAATGCACTTTCGCATGTTTTTCCACATATTTTGTTCACATAATCATATCTGAAAATCGTCTGATCATGTGTGAAACGTATGTATTATTCTGTAAGCGGTAATATTGACTGAAATAACACAAGTGTTATTTTCTAACTTTTGTTTTAGTGTTTTACCCTAAATAGAAATGCACAAAGCCTAATAAGATAGGACAATGTGCACTAATTTAATCAACTCCAGAAAAAATCAAGACAAGAATCAAGACAAGGCAATTATTAGTATAAACCAAGTTGGAAAAAACGCAAATGGATTCTGGAAAACTCATTATCGGCTTGCTTCCATGGAAGGCAACCATCTGCTCTTCTGACTCAGTGCCAAGCTCGATGTCAAGGACGTCATCTTCACAGGGATGTGTACAGCCGTGGCCAAAAGTTTTGAGAATGACACAAATATTAATTTTTACAAAGTCTGCTGCCTCAGTTTTTATGACGGCAATTTGCATATACTCCAGAATGTTATGAAGAGTGATCAGATGAATTGCAATTAATTTCAAAGTCCCTCTTTCCCATGAAAATGAACTTAATCCCAAAAAAACATGTCCACTGCATTTCAGCCCTTCCACAAAAGGACCAGCTGACATCATGTCAGTGATTCTCTCGTTAACTCAGGTGAGAGTGTTAACAAGGACAAGGCTGGAGATCACTCTGTCATGCTGATTGAGTTAGAATAACAGACTGGAAGCTTTAAAAGGAGGGTGGTGCTTGAAATTATTGTTCTTCCTCTGTTAACTATGGTTACCTGCACGTGCAGCCATCATTGCTTTGCACAAAAAGGGATTCACAGGCAAGGATATTGCTGCTAGTAAGATTGCACCTAAATCAATCATTTATCGGATCATCAAGACCTTCAAGGAATGAGGTTCAACTGTTGTGAAGAAGGCTTCAGGGCGCCCGAGAAAGTCCAGCAAGCGCCAGGACCGTCTCCTAAAGTTGATTCAGATGCGGGATCGGGGCACCACCAGTGCAGAGCTTGCTCAGGAATGGCAGCAGACAGGTGTGAGTGCGTCTGCACGCACGGTAAGGCGAAGACTTTTGGAGGATGGCCTGGTGTCAAGAAGGGCAGCAAAGAAGCCACTTCTCTCCAGGAAAAACATCAGGGACAGACTGCTATTCTGTAAAAAGTACAGGGATTGGACTGCTGAGGACTGGGGTAATGTCATTTTCTTTGATGAATCCCCTTTCCGATTGTTTGGGGCATCTGGAAAAAAGCTTGTCCAGAGAAGAAAAGGTGAGCGCTACCATCAGTCCTGTGTCATGCCAACAGTAAAGCATCCTGAGACCACTCATGTGTGGGGTTGCTTCTCAGCCAAGGGAGTGGGCTCACTCACAATTTTGCCTAAGAACACAGCCATGAATAAAGAATGGTACAAAAACATTCTCAGAGAGCAACTTCTCCCAACCATCCAAGAACAGTTTGGTGATGAACAATGCCTTTTCCAGCATGATGGGGCACCTTGCCACATGGCAAAAGTGATAACGAAGTGGCTCGGGGAACAAAAGATCGACATTTTGGGTCCATAGCCAGGAAACTCCCCAGACCTTAATCCCACTGAGAATTTGTGGTCAATCCTCAAGAGGCGGGTGGACAAACAAAAACCCACAAACTCTGACAAACTCCAAGCATTGATTATGCAAGAATGGGCTGCCATCAGTCAGGATGTGGCCCAGAAGTTGATTGACAGCATGCCAGGGCGAATTGCAGAGGTCTTGAAAAAGAAGGGTCAACACTGCAAATATTGACTCTTTGCATAAACTTCATGTAATTGTCAATAAAAGCCATTGACACTTATGAAATGCTTGTGATTATACTTCAGTAACAGTAACATCTGACAAAAAGATCTAAAAACACTGAAGCAGTAGACTTTGTGAAAATTAATATTTGTGTCATTCTCAAAACTTTTGGCCACGGCTGTAGTGGGTTATTTGCAAAATAATAATAATAATAATAATAATAATAAATGTAAAAAAATATACATGTACTTTTAGAGCAAAAGTTTGCACACCTCATGGGAAAAGAAAACAATATTAGATGTATACATTTATATAGTTTCATTTGATAACTAAGTTAAGGTTCAGTTTTAAATGTTATTCACACATACCTGTGAATCCTCCTGTATCGTGTTCATGAAGCACTGCACATCTGCAAGTGCAAGCGCACGTCAAGTCAATAAAAACTTTTTTGCCCTCATGAGCCGCCTGTGCTTTGTGCTTTTCCGAAGTTTTCCAAGACGAGAACGCAGGTCGCCCGGCCGTCGGCTCCTGTAGATGTCTAGTGCCCTGTGTCTTGTAGTCACAGCAGGGAAGAGTCGCTCTCGTTCGGAGCTCGGATGTTCGAGCAGCTCGAACGTTTTCCAGCCATCTGTAATTGGCAGCTGGGAAGACTTGAAGCGGAAGGTTGGTCGCGTTCCAAGTTGCACAGGAGGGAGATTTGAGAAGGTGAATGATTTATCTGCTTTAGCGCACTCGTAACTCACGTATGTGCTGAGGGTTTTTTTTTTTTTGTTGGTTTGTGGACGATGGCCAGATCAGAGCGATGACGTTTGCTCTTTAAACACGACCTCGGTGTAAATATTTGGTTTATGCAAACGCTATGTGGAAAGTCACAAAGTTATGATGAGGGCACAATAAAGTGGAATTTTTCATACATTTATCTTCCCTTCATATATATATATATATATATATATATATATATATATATATATATATATATATATATATATATATATAGCCCCTGAATTGCAATCAGCCCCCTTTCCTCAGGCAATCGATAGGAAGCGAATTGTGGTGCGGCGAAGTGAACGATTTTAATCTGGGACTAAGTATCCTACAGTGGATTAATCCCTGGTGCTCTCTTACATCCAGCGTTCTTCATGAAATATGGATAAGCCAGACACTGAGAGAAGATTATGAAAGAAATAAAAGCTACTTTCACCCTCCATACCTGTTCCAAAAGAAGGGGACTGAAGAGGTGGGAAGATAACGTACTGCTAGAATTTTTTTTTTTTTTACTCTTTTACTTTTGAGCGCCGGATTAATTAGGAGACCTCCCGTGACGGCGGCCTCCGGCTTGGCTTTCTTTCTCGGAGAAATGTCATGCCGTGACTGTCACTGATGCTAAGGCAGAGGTTTTTAATTGAGAGGGGTTGAAAAGGAAAGAAAATGGATCAGTTATTGTTGGACAGGTGTTAAAGAATCATTTTTAACTCAAGAGATATTTTAAAGAAATTTATCAACGTTGCTGTGTTTCTCCCTTTTGCTTTCCTCAAGAAAGTCCCTTAAAACAGACAAATGAAGACACCCGAGTGCTGCTTAGCTCATATATTGCTTGCACATCATGCAAAAATGACAATTTCTAACAATACCAAGCAATTTGGGTAGATTTCACACAAAAGAAGTTATAATTAAAGCTAAAAGTGCGCCATCCTTCATGCTAACCTTTACCGTTCAACAATATACATGGTAGCTCATGAGATCCTTGCTAAATTCCAAGAATATTACTATATTACAAGAATATAATATTTAGAATATTATTAATAACTAATAATCTCAGTACTAGCATTTTAATTGAAAATGCGGTTTTTAAAGGTAATGAGAATTTTGTATTATTCATCTTGAAGACCAATACCTGCTGTGTGTGTGTGTGTGTGTGTGTGTGTGTGTGTGTGTGTGTGTGTGTGTGTGTGTGTGTGTAACAACAGAGATGCAGGAAGATTAATTGAATTCTCTGACCTGGAGAAAATGATCAATTCAAACATAACGAGAAGCATGACCTCTTTGTTTTAACTGGAAATAGAGCTCCAACATCGGCTAAAATGCCCGGCTTACTCATTATTCTTTGTTCTTCTTCATTCTCGGGCACAGTAGATCATAACAGCGTGAGGCTGGTGTTGTTTGAAAACTACAGAAGAGCGCCTTTTAATTGTTATAACATGGTTGTGTAACCATATAACCTATAATATGCTTGTCAGTCATTGTGATCCGGAGCTATCTATATATTATAACTTTATGGGGGACGCAGTTTGGGACCTATATAATGGGACTAGTTTGTAAAAAAAAATTAACTCAAAATTTAAGTGGGTGGAGCTAAAAACGTTCTTGAGGCTGATTGTTAGGCAGAACCCATGGAATCAGGGGGAGAAAATAGGCCAAAACGTAAAAACACTGCACTATAGTGATACCATCAGTCAGATTGGGCATAAGTACTTATTTGGAACGTTTCACATGTCTACAACTTATGGTCTGGTCTGCACAATTGGTTTTAGGGCAGAAGGAAAAAAGAAAAAAAAAAAAAGAAGAAAAAGAAAAATTCTAGGAAATACAACAGGATTCCACTACTTCAGTGCTTGGGCCCCTAAATATTCTGTAAATAAAGTAGAAATAAGCTCTCACACTATCACTGACTATAGGTATTTGACTTGCATTGATACAGCTCTTTTATAACACAATTAATTAAAAATGAGAAGTCAACGAGGGACGTCTTTGCCTGTTAATGCCCTTTGATGCTGCAGATGAGAAACACAGTGATTACAATTAGAGGCGCTATTGTATTTAGGGAAATACAGCTGCGGAGATGGGGATCGATGGGGGGTATGGGTATGGGGGGGGTCTTTAAAAGGCTATGCGACGTGCAAGAAGATAATCACAGTAATCATCCCATCATTACAGGCTAATTCTAATTTTTGGAAAGGTCCTCAAGATTGTTGTGTTGGGGTTTTGCAGATTAGTAGAATTTCTTTAAATAACAGAGCAGCTAATTTTTGTTTAAGGCTACCAGGGAAAACACAGCAGTGCACCTCAGGGCTGAAACAAACAAAAGCAAAACAAAAAAGCCCATATTCAGTATTCATCCCGAGTCACTTGAAATGTACTCAGTATTCTTAGTAAGTTGGTAATGATTCCTTGTAAGCCTTTTATATAAACTGTAATAATGCAGAATAAAGCTGTAATAACATGCTAGAAAGTAATTCCTTGATAACTATAATAAACACAAATGTTACTATTCACTATTATGTTGGTTTTTTTAAAAAATGTTTTAAATTTTTTTCTTTTTTAAACTTTGTTTCTTTGTGCGAGGAAGGAAGGACCATAGCTCGATAAGCCGCGCAAACCTGTATATCAGACTGTGCCATCGCGGCATGGGTCAAATAATGCTGTCCTAATGATAAAGCCCTTCTCTACAGAGCCTCTTTTCACCATATAAAGCTCATTAGTCACTCCCTACTGGTGTGTCTGTTTAATTGTTTGGTGTAGCCGCAAATGTTTCAGACGAAGCCAATTTCCACGTATCCTATATCAAATTACGAGTCTAAATTGCGGCGCCTCTGGAGTCATTTTGCACAGTCAAATTGGGTTCTTCATCCTCCCTTGAACAAAAGTAGGGGGAAAAAAATGTAATTAACATGGTCAGAAATTAGAAATGTTGATCTGATGTTTGTTAGTGCAAACAATTAATCACTTAAAGCTTAGCAAAAAAAAAAAAAAAAAAAAAAAGGCTGTGTATCAAGTGCATTACTGCATTTGGTCTTATTTATTTTCCCCCCACACACACACTTACTCAAGTCTATTGTAATGGATCTCATTTAGAGGAGCAGAGGAGCAGGCCTCCGCGGGGCCGTGCTGTTTGTTTCTGTCTCGCGCTGACGAACAGTCCTCTCGCGCCACTTTAGCGGCTGCCGTGCAATCGATAGACTGAATCAATCGAGGTCTCGGACATCCTGAAAGTCGTCACGGCGCAAGCAAAGTGCTCGATGTGATGCATGCAGTCCTTTTTGGAGACACAACAGGACGCTGAAAGCTGTCAATGTGAAACTGAGGGAGCACTTTAAAAAAGTGGTTCAACAACAACAACAAAAAAAATATAATTAACACAATTTTCTTTTCCCCTCTTTCCCCAAATATAATCGATTAGCCAAGTCTTAAAGTTGCTACTTTAGTTTTGTAAGGCTCAGGTAGCTAATGGAAATAACGGAGGTCTACTTCATTTTTTGTACAGTAATACCACAGTGCTGTCGAATTCTTGATTCCGATTGGTCAGAAGGTGTTGAATAATTTTCTTTAACGGGAACTCTGACAGAAGTTCCCAATTTATATTAATGCGATCATTTTAAATACATTACAGTTTCTATAGTAACAGTTCATTCACAGGGACTTGTACGGCGAACGCTTTACATAATCTAAACCTAATAATAAACAGATTAAAATGCGTCTTCTGTAAGGAAACCTTTATTTAACATTTATGGAAGGAGTTGCCAGTGTCATCGCTTTGTAACAGTTACAAGAAAGTCTGCAGGACAGAGGAATTTGTGCTTTCCAGTTTCTGACTGACCTCACTAAAGCTCTTGTGGCTGAATCATCACAAATCCCCACAGCCACGCGCCAAAATCTAGTGGAAAGCCTTCCCAGAAGAGTGGAGCTTATTATAACAGCAAAGCGGGGACTAAATATGGAATGGGATGTTTAAAAAAGGGTGTGATGGTCAGGTGTGTACAAACTTTTGGCCATATAGTGTATATGGGTCAATTTTGACCCATAACATAAAAAGTTGTGAATTTATTCATAATGTCAATAAAGTCATGAACACACATAAAATACCTGCGAGGGACACACATGCAAGAAAGAGGTCATCAAATAGAATATATGGCTTCGATATCCAAAATAGGAATTGGAACCCTTAAAATGCTTTTGAAAAAAAGTTTTGTAATAAAAACAAATGAGGTACAAATAAAGGTATTTACGGACAGTAAAGTACAATAAAATAAGTTCATCTCTAAGTTGTTGATGGGTGAGTTGATTAGTTGGTAAGTAGAATCAAATGAAAATGTAGAGTAAAATATATTTTAGGATTGTTTTGAGGTCGTTTAGCCATACAGGGTCAAAACGGACCCACAAACATCAATGACGTAACTGATGTGCGAACATAACAGTAGGGTTAATACAGAAATATAATCGTTGGCAAATTGCTGTGGTATAAGGGCAATAAAAACATTGCAGGACGTGCTGTTATAGGAAAATAATTTACTTCATCAATGATCTTGAAGTGTTTTATTTCTTACATATTAGGCTAAATAATCTCATTAAAAAAATTGTTAAAAAAAGTTATAATTCAATTATAACTAACTATTTTCTGGTGCAAAAAATTTGATTCCAAGATGGCCACCTCTTAGTGCTACAGTTTAAGTTTAGTTACATTAGCTTTTTAGCTCCAGGGCAAAAAAAATACAGAAGCAAACATTAGAGACCAAACAGAGGCCTTGACTGAAAGAGGAACAGTCAGTCAGTCCCTCCAGCAAACTCCGCAATATTCGGAGGAGCTTGCAATTTTTCCAAATTACAGCTGATTTTCTGCAGATTTGGGCCAAGACGTGTCATGTGACGTCATCACAACGTAGTTTCAATAGTTTCGTGCAACTGCAATTTCACCAATTCAAGTAGTTTTCCGCAAAAAAAAAAAAAAAGCACAAAAGACAGCAAGTTGCATCTCAAATTGTTTTTTTAAAATCCGCAGCAAAATCGAGCATTTTTTTTGGCCGCAACAATCACAAAAAAGACTCTGCGAAGTCCTGTACGGACTGATCAGTAAATGGTAAACTTTACGTTCAGTATTTTAAGCTAAATACTTTACTCAGAAATATTTATAGCATGTCAAATGATTAATGACAATGCTAGCAGGTTTCCACAAGCCATTGTTCAGTGTTAAGCATTTTCTTTTGTAAAGATTTACTGACTACCAAAGAATTATACGACTACCATGACACTGATTGCCTCTGTTCAGCGCGGCTGTAATGTCTGACAACATAAACAGTGATGACATTTTTACTTGTGCATGATGGGAGTCTGATTGGGGTCAGACTTGTTTAAAAGCTCATACAATCAACAGGAGGGGGTAAACACATATGCTGCCAGCTATTGACACACATCTACTGTTTTGTCATTGTTGCCTGTTTAAAGATCACAAAAATGCAGCCTTAATTATCAGTGCGTAGACCACAGTTACACACTACATCACGTTGTTTTCTAAACTGACAGTGCATCGCTAACACAACCAGGTTATTCTCACCATCATGCAGAAATATAAACGTCTGCATTATGGCCGGCAATTAAATGAGGCAATGGAGCACAATGACTGTAGATTAGCAGCACATAATATTCATTTTTTAATCCCTAGGCAGGAATAATTGTGGCCGAGCAGTTTATTGCAGCAAATGATGCTTTCAGACAAGGGCCAATGGAATTACATGGGTTTCTGCATGGATAAATGAGACCTGGTGTTAATCTAGATCACAGTAATTATTAAAGAATATTTTTATTTTATAAACAGCATGCACAACATGTGAAAGTACTATACCTTTATGGGGGTCGTTGAAGGAAAATGTGTAAATGTCCAGGATAATGATCTCTCGAAAAGAGGATCCTAGTGTAAAAAGAGGTAAGAAAGGAAAACATTTACAAAAGTAAATGTTGAAAGGGCCTCTATTAATTAGACCACATCAAACTACACCATATGGACCATATTGCAATTCTCCCTAGTAGTGGAACTACAAAGACGGCCTGAAGTCGAGACTTTGTCATGGTGACCAGTTACACGAAACCGGTTTTTGTTATCTTATTTCGTGAAAACATCATTTTCCCTGTTTCCACCTTCAGGGTCCCCAGTTTGATCCTGAGCTCGGGTTATTGTGCAGAGCTGTACATGTTTTCCCTGTGTCCATGTGGGTTTCCTCCAGGTTCTCTAGTTTCCTCCCACTGTCCAAAAACATGAGTTGATGAATTGGCTACTCTAAATTGCCCTTAGGTGTGAATGTGTATGCATGGTGCCTTGCCATGGACTGCATCCCATCTAGGGTGTATTCCTGCCTCATGCCCAGTGTTCCCAGGATAGTTTCTGGATCCTTCTTGCCCCTTAACCAGTTACTGAAGATGAAAGAAAGAATGAACATTTGTCTGCTGCCATTTTTCAATTATTTGCCTGTTTTTCTTATTTCCTTGTTTCCTTTGTCATCACAGCTCCAAGCTCTAGTTTCTTATACTGTCAGAAATACCAGAGTGCAAACAATGGTAATGTTGTTAAGGACTAAATTTGTAACTTGTTGATGTTCCTCTAGAATTATTTTTTTCTCTAACTAAAGGTCCATAACTTTGTATCGTTGTATCAAGGATGCCATGACAGTTGCTCCAGGGCAAGGGTCTTCAATTGTAACCAAATAATCATTTGAAGACCAAGACCCTCATCTAGAGTTTTCTGATTTTGACATCACCCTTTGACTGCTTGTACCTCAAGTATGGATTTGTCAATGATTCCAATGCCTAATGGTATTCCAACCTCCAGTATGGACGCTATCCAAGATTACTGGATTTACTCAAAGAAAACTGTGCAGGTAATCATAGTGACATATAGTGAAGAGGTCTTCAGTCATTGTTTAAAGAAAGCCAGTGACTCAGCTGTTTGGACAGCCAGGGGAAGGTATTTCCACCACTTTGGTGCTAGGACAGATCTTAAGGCTTGTCTTCCTTCTGTCTTGAGATGGCGGTTCAATTGAGCCATTCCTGTTACTCAAAAGAAACCTGGTACAGAATGGGTTTGATAAGTGTCTTCTGGTATGTGGGGGGTTTTGTAGGCAGGCATCACTGTTTTAAATCTGATGCTGTGTGAATTCAGGGGAGGGAAAGGTACATTGGAGTGACAGAACTTGCTAGATACATATCGCAATAGTTGAGCTGAGAATGGACTGAACAAGCTCCTGAGTTTACCTCCATCAAGAGAAATGGCCGAATTCTCTTGATGCGCCAAAGGTGAAGCCTACCTACCAAATCAGGTTAGTAAAATGAGCAAAGAACAATACTTGCTTGTCCAGAACTACCCCAAGGTTTTGTGTTCGGTGTTGTCAAATGGTGTGCTTATAGAGTTTGCCAGGGAGATATTATGTTAATAAGGTGAAAGAAAAGCTACAAACACTAACCATGGTCAGTAACACTAACCTCTAATCATATGTCTTTTTCCTACGAGTCAGTTTGTGCAAAACCTTGGTGCTTGTTCATCCACATTAGAGCAGCTTGAAAATATCACTGGCTCATGCTAACCCTTCATGGTACAATTCACAGAGAAAATACATTTGAAGCATAGAAAAGGATAATCAAGTGGCTTTTGTTTCATGATTTCCAGCTATGAAATTTCACAGATGTCCATTCCTGGCCATTGAAAAAAAAACTGCAGTTGATGAAAACGTACACATCTCTGCCTCTCTCACTCCCCGACTGTGAGCATGAGTCTCGCAACCTTAATTAGCTGTGTTCATGGACTCCCATGAACCCATTAATAGGACTTTAAAGCATATCCATTTCATTTTCCATTTGCCGCGTCCTGTATTGCTCTAATGAGATGCTAAGCAGGCTGTAGCTGTGAGAGAGAGAGAGAGAGAGAGAGGGGTGGGGTGAGAAAAAAATGGAGTGGACGAGAGAAAGAGAAAGAGCACATAGAAAGGAGAGAGAGGAGATGAAGCGGCCCTTATGACCGGGTTAGAGAGAACTTGATGACCACTGATACACTCATGGCTTTTTGTCATTGCAAATTGCTCTGCAATTAAGGCCACAAATCTCTCCTCTCTTTTTTTTCCTGCCCTGACTTTTTTTTTCCCCCTTTCAAAAAATGGCATTAGCATTCCTTTGAACATTCTAATGCCTCTTCAAGGATAAATGTTAATTAGATTCGTTTGTAAACTAGGTTCCATATACAGTGCAGTATTTATGAGGATTAAATGCATGGCATGCTGCTGTTGTTAAATATTAACATTTCTTTTGACGGTTATATCGTTCTTCAGGAAACTCGTGCCCTCTGGCCGAGATCGTTACTGATGCAATTGAAATCATGTTATGATGATTGAGAGAGAGAAAGTGTGAATTTTTTTTTTGCATCAGTTAATACCAGACAACCTCTGACATAAAAGAGCAGGGCCAGGGTTTGAAGCCCTGCCTATTCAAGTATTCTTGTCTGTTTTGCCTTGAGATGAGGATCTCGCAATTCCTGCACTAACGTAATCTGGGGAAAGGTAAAGATAATAAACAATCACTCAGTCTAATGGGAAAAAGTTATTTCGAAGCATGTTAGGAATAAATTGTGAGTGAGTGGTGGGCTGTTGTGTGATTTAAGGCTGTTATATTTTACTCTTGTTTAAAGCAAAACGTCAGCAGCAAATCACGTTTACTCCAAGAATAAGAAGAAAAAGAAGAATTACAAGAAGAAAAAGAATTCACTTCAGCATGGTAACAGTCACTTCACTACTTTTAAGCCCACAACTCACCATCCTTTGATTGATTATTGATTATTTTCCTTTAACGGCATGCCTGCAAGTGTTTTCTTCAGTAGTGAAAAACACTATTCCATTTCCTTATGTTTAATGTTGTCGGTTAAGATGATAAATTAATTAAACTCTATAACGGTGATCAATTGTACTCTAACCAAATAGTTTATGTAGGTTTTTATTTTTCGTTTTTTTCCTCCCACAAGTTATGGAAATCTTCTTTATCTCCAAACACTGTCTGTTATTTGAAATGTAGTAGTGCAACCCAGTAGCATGGTCACTAGTGGCAAATCGCTGTGGATCTTTGCAGCCATGTAGGAAGTTTCAGATTCAGATTTACCTTCTGCCCTTGTGCCGTTTCTGAAATGGTTTCCTGATGCTCTGAAAGCTTTGGAAGCATTAAATTGGAGATTTTTTTTTTTTAACCACTTTAGGTATTCGGAAAAGAGATGCACACATCTTGGGAAAGTGTAGATGGGTTTGATTGAAGCTTCATGTATACAGCAAGCGCTCATGGCTGGGTGACCAGGGTCACATAAAGTCTACAAGAGATAGCTTTCCTGGGAATCCCATAGGATCGGCATTCTTGCATTCACCCCAAATAAGTTCACGTACTGTGCACCTCTTCGGGGTATAGGTTTAAGACTTGAACATTAAATTAAATCAGCTTAATTAAATCAAAACTTTTATGGTTTTATGCTTCAGGAATTCGGGGAGCTCCAACACAACAGTCAGATTGTGATGCACCAATGACTTTTAAGCATTTTATAAAACACAAAGCAGTTTACTGTATTAAAACAAATGAAAGGTTCTGTACAAACCAAAAATGCTAAAGATTCAGTGGCTGATGAAATTTGTTGTGTTCTAACCTTGACTAAAGAAAATACTAAATGCTAAATGACTATAAAGTCAACATTTTTTTGTGAGATATAAGAAGTAGCAGGCGTATTAGTACATATGAGTCATACACCAGATGGGCCTGTAAATTCAGATGACTTTAAAGTAAAAAAAATGTGAACAAGCTGAATGCTGGACTCCAAACAAAAAGCAGTCACAAACAAAACAAATGGTCTTTCAGATATCGTCAAGCAGAATTTTTTGGGACGAAACCTGGGCTTTTCTGATTAACACGCCTGACTTCCTCTGGCCAGACGTTTTCCACGGCTCACATCTGCTTTAGCAGATTGCGAAAATGAACTGAAAATAAAAATCGCAGCCCGACTTCAGGGTTTCTTATGGCGTGGTTGCCAGGTGACTGCAGTTTGACAGGTGTCCAATTGAAAAAAAAAAGGGGGGAGGTGGGAAGCAGCTCCTGCGGTAATTAATTACTCTCACCTCTGAATCAAATGAAACATCACAGCACACTTCAGGAAATTACTGTTTTAGAAATGCAAAAGCAACCAAGCCGTTATGCTTAAAACTATAAAATGGTCTTGTAATAGGATTTTATATTTGTAGCAGTTGGACCTGTTGATTGGTCCGGATTTAGGCTCCTCAATCTCGTAACTACACACTTTAACAATTAGTTACTTTAAGATAAACAGATAAATATTTTTTTTCTGTTTTTTTTAAATACAATTTATACTACAATGCTGCTCTAATTAGTGCTGAATAACAAGTATACACTATATGGCCAAAGGTTTGTAAGACACCTGACCATCAAATGCTTGTTGAACATCCCATTCCAGATTTAGTCCCTGCTTTGCTCTGAGAACAATCTCCACTCTTCTGGGAAGGTTTTCCGCTAGATTTTGGAGTGTAGCTGATCATTCAGCTACAAGAGCATTAGTTGGGTGAAGAAGTGTGGGGGGCAGTCGCCATCCCAAAGGTGTTCAGTGAGGTTGAGGTCGGGGTTCTGTGGAGGACACTCGAGTTCTTCCACTCCAACCTTGGCAAACCATTTGTTTATGGAGCTCGCTTGGTGCACAGGGGCATTGTCATGCTGGAACTCTTAGTTCCAGTGACGGAAAATGAATGAAAGGAAGCTATGTTCACATTTCCCGACATGGCAAAATCTTCAGGACAGAGGTCTGACTCAGTAACAAGAAAGCTGCATTATACTTCTTATTAGCTTCACAAGAGAAAAATGAAAGAGGTAGGTGAGGAAAGGATAGAGAGGCAAAAGCATATCTTAAGCAAGCACAATCACGCTTATCTGCATGACGTCCCTGTAGCGTATAGGCAGCTTTCTAAACAGTAGGCAGCCATGTGTTCTTTATATAACCAGACATGCTGAATAAACCAATCATGCTATGTGGAGTAAGTCCCACTAGTCTGCATAAAAGATACACTTTCAAAATGAAACTGCAATGAACTTGCCTGGTGCATAAAAGACTCTCCTAAACTCTTCAAGACACTGGTGTAGAATGAATCATTCGCCATGCTGCCTGACCACACTATCCTCCTCAATGAGTTATCCATTACACTCAGCGTCATTGACTGGCTGACCACAGCCTCCACCTGATCACCATTCTTTCCTCACAAGTCCTTATTAGTCCTCAATTAAAAATGTCTCTGTGGAAAATCTTGTCCTTGTAAGCCAAAGTTTCTCACTGTTTTTTGGCCTGATTCAGCCCTTCTACTTTTCTACCATCACACAAAGTTTTGCAAGTGGATTTTTTTTTTTTCATCCCTTGGACTGTAAATATTGGATTTTGCCTTAAGTAAAAAAAAAAAAAAAAAAAAAATCTGACCAATCTGACCAATGACCAGTCCTACTATGTTTCATCATTTATTATTGCTCTTAATCAATAAGTAAACACTTTTTTTTTGGGACTCTACTTGTCAAAAAATTACTACTTGCTTGAGAGATATGATAAAAGTATATTACTTTTTGATAATTGATAAAAACATTCCTGGTAGTGAATCCAGATTTTTTTATTTTTTTTTTATCTCTACAGTATATTTTAGTATGCATACTGTATATTTAGTACAATATAGAGACGGATACAATAATGAACTGGACCGTGTTCGGTTTTCACTCTCGCCCAGAACCATCTTTCGAAACAGTAGTTATATCGTTCATTAAAATTCTGCCAACTTGGGGCAGGAATGCACCACAAGGTGATTTACACTTTCATATTCTCTGTATTCACACACACACACACACACACACACACACACACACGCACACACACACAGGAGCAACAGCTGTTTCTGTTCAGAAGCATCGTTCCCATCACAAAACCTGCAACAATTAAGAATGGTTCACTCGCCGTCTATCCATGTCAGTAATAAAACAACACTTGCCAGGCTGCAGAGTGGTGAACTGAATGCACAGCATAAATAATACAAGTAGCAGCCAAAATGCCAGAGTATTTCTCTGGAAAGAGAGGGAGAGAGTCGCGATTCACAGCTAAGAAGAGTCGCGTGGCCGAGTCATTCCTGCGTGACTGCGCTCGCGTGCGTGATCAGAATAATCAGACCTGCGCTCCTGTCATCTGAAAATCAGAATCTTTGTTCATTGAATATGAAATGAAGAAAATGAATTTCTCCTGCTGCTGGTATCCAGATGAATAAAAAAAAAAAAAAAATCATTTAAAAAAACACATACAGCTGAAGTCATAAGTTTACATACGTCTTTACATATGCAAAATGTTAACAATTAAAAATTGCATTTAGTTTTTTATTTAGTTCCCGCCCTGAATAAGCTATTTCACATAACAAATGTTTACATATAGTCCACAAGACACAATAATAACTGAATTTACACAAAGGAACCAGTTCAAATGTTTACACACGCTCGATTCTTAATACTGCGTGCTGTTACCTGGATGATCAACGACCGTTTTTATGGTTTGTGATAGTTTGTGTTTCATGAGCTCCTTGTTTCTCCTCAGCAGTTAAACCGCCCACTGTTCTTCAGAAAAATCCTCCAGGTCCTGCACATTCTTTGCTTTTCCAGCATCTTCTGCATATTTGACCCCTTTCCAACAGCGGGCTTTATGATGTTCCGATCCATCTTTTCACCCTGAGGACAACTGAGGGACTCGTACACGACTATTACAAAAGGTGCAAACATTCACTGATGCTCAAGAAGGCGACACGATACATTAAGAGTCGGGGGGGGGGGTGGAAACTTTTGAACAGGGTGATCGGTTTAAATTGTTATTATTTTGTTTAATGATCTTTTTTTTCTTCATTTAGTACTGCCCTACATAAGATATTTACATGTTTCCCAGAAGACAAAATAATAACAATTTACACCGATCATCCTGTTCAAAATTCAAAGGAAGCCTCGCACTTCCTGAGATCTTAATGAGCAAAATAAATAAAGATCCAATAGCTCTGTGTTCTCGTTCCGCTCATGAACTCACGATGCGTCACCCTGCTGATTAAACACCGCCACCTGATGATCACAGTTCTCTAACTGGCACAAAGTCATCGGGGAAACAGGAAGTGTGACTTAAGCGGTCCTTCCGTGAAAAATGCACAGCTTTAAAGTGCACCACCTGCACTCCTTGCCTTACTTCTTTGTTCTGAGAATGTGAAAATTGCGGAAAATAAATGGCAGCGGGTGTCAGGCAGCTAATTCTGTTTACCTTGTATGATTACCGGGTTAGGATTGTTATTATTTGACGAGTCATCGTGATCGCCTGCTGTCGCTTTCAATTATCACCGTCTGCGGCGCTGAATTTGCTGCTGAAGCCCCAGACGGTCTTATTGCTGTTCAAAAATAACACCGTGCACGTCGAGTTCGCATTGTGTCTCGGGGCTCTTAGCGGTGAGGCACTATTGTCGCCGCACCTGCTGGGGTCGTACGATGGCACAGTCGCAAAATTGACGCCACTTTTCTTTTCGGTCTTTGCTTCTCTTTTTTTTTTCTTTGTGTTGGACCTTCGGAAGAAATCGTGAAAGAAAGAAAATCACACGCAGCATTTTTCAACATTCTCAAGAGTTCTGGAGCTGCTTGTGAACAGAAATCAATGTTTTTAAAGTTCTTTCACATGTCTCAGTGTTCAACAAAATGACAGAAGCTGAAAGAGACAGAGAGACATGTTAGTTGTGTACAGCTATGTAATCAAGGCATGTAAATGCAGGGGGATGAGATTATCCTCAGCGAGACTGATTAGCAAGCTGATACGGCTGGATGCACGGGCCGTTTATATAAATGGCGCCGATCGATCGTGTCATGTTGATCGAACATTTCTGTGTACGCAGATGACGGGTGCTTGAATCATGAGGAGGCCGCCTGGTCGCGAAGAATATTGGCGAAAATTAATTAAGAAAAGTTCGACTCAAGGTTGTTAAAAATGTAACTGCGGAACGATCATCTCAGGCAAATAAGTGCAGGTGAAACAGCTGTATAATCTGTGATATTCCTGAGTATGAATATTTTATTTCCTTGTCATGGCCAATCATGCATGCAGTAATGTGACCAATTATAGCTGCACAAATGACAAGCTCAAGTTAGTGAGCAACATTCATCTCCCTGACATCTCAATCTCCAAAGCTCCAAAGCTCCAAACGTCCCTGTTACTCTTTTTTTAGAAAACACAACCGAATTAACACTTTGTAAATGAAGTAAATTTCCCACACAGAGGGTTTTTTATTTATTTATTTTTTTATAACTAGGCACCAGTCCATCCCGAGCCACGCAATTCCCATTCCGAGCGCCGATCGTGACAATGTATCATTAAGGACGAAGAGTGTGCAGAGACGAGTGACAGGAGGGGAGGAGTGAAGGAGCAGTGTCACTCTTAATGTGCTGCAAATAGATGATTTGTCTGCCACGTCTACCTGCTCGTTAGGCAAGAGTTGCAGAAATGTCTGAATGGAACACTGAAGCAAAGATTCAGAATGGAGAAAAAGTTGTTCAGTAATAATGATTGAACGGATCCAGATGTCTCTCCTAGTCTGAACCCCCGAACCCCCACCCCACCCCACCCCACCCCACACACACACACACACACACACACATCTCTTTATTACTAGGATGTATTATTATTTATTATTTTATGTTATCAAGTGAATTTTCTTTGGCACTCTGAGGTTCGTCCTTCGATGCTTCTCTGTGTCTGTCAGTCATGGGTGAAGGAGGTGTGGCCTCTGTGCTTATAATTTCTGAAAAAGGAGGTGTGGCCTATGTGCTTGTCATTTCCAATGAACAAGGTGTGGCCTATGTGCTTTCCAGTACCAGTGAAGGAGGAGTGGTCTTTGTGCTTGTCATTTCTGATGAAGATGGTGTGGCCTCTGTATCTGTTAATCCTAGTAAGGGAGGTATGGTTTCTTTGCTTGTTCATCTCAGTAAAGGAGGCAAGGTCTCTGTGTCTGTCAGTCCAGTGAAAGAGGTGTGGCCTCTGTGATTATTAATGTCAGTGAAGGAGGTGTGGCCTCTGGGTGTGTTATTCCTAGTGAGAGGGGCATGGTCTCTGTCCTTGTAATTTCCAGTGAAGGAGGCATGGCCTCTGTGATTGTCAGTTCCAGAGAAGAAGGTGTGGCCTATGTACCTGTCAGTTCCCAGAGAAGGAGGTGTGACCTCTGTACTTTTCAGTTCTCAGTGAAGGAGGTGTGACCTCTGTGGCTGTCAGTCTTGGTAAATGAGATGTGGCCTCTGTGCCTGTTAGTCCTAGTGAAGGAGGTGTGGCTTTTGTGACTATCAGTCCTAGTAAAGGGGGTGTGGTCTTTGTGACTATCAGTCCTAGTAAATGGGGTGTGTTCTTTGTGACTATTAGTTCCAGTGAAGGAGGCATGACCTATGTACCTGTCAGTCCCAAGAGAAGGAGGTGTGGCCTGTGTACTTTTTCAGTCCTCGGTGAAGGAGGCGTGACCTCTGTGGCTGTCAGTCTCGGTAAAGAAGGTGTGGCCTCTGTGCCTGTTAGTCCTAATGAAGGGGGTGTGGCCTATGTGCTTGTCAGGTCCTCAGAAGAAGGTGTGGCCTATGTACCTGTCATTCCTCAGTGAAGGAGGTGTGGCCTATGTACCTGTCAGTCCCAAGAGAAGGAGGTGTGGCCTGTGTACTTTTTCAGTCCTCGGTGAAGGAGGTGTGACCTCTGTGGCTGTCAGTCTCGGTAAAGAAGGTGTGGCCTCTGTGCCTGTTAGTCCTAATGAAGGGGGTGTGGCCTATGTGCTTGTCAGGTCCTCAGAAGAAGGCGTGGCCTATGTACCTGTCATTCCTCAGTGAAGGAGGTGTGGCCCCAGTACTTTTTTGGGTCCTCATTGAAGGAGGCATGACTTCTGTGGCTGTTAGTCCTTGTAAAGGGGGTGTGGTCTTTGTGACTATTAGTCCCAGTGAAGGAGGTTTGGCCTCTGCGAATAAAGTGTGGTCTTTGTGTCTGTTAGTCCCAGTGAAGGGGACGTGGCGTGGTATGGCCTTTGGGCTTGGCATTTCCTGTGCCGAAGGTGTGTTAGTCCCAGTGAAGGAGGTGTGGTCTCTGTACTTGTTAGTCCTAGTAAAGGAGGCATGTCTTTTTTGCTTGTTAGACAAAATGAAGTTTTGCGTCTGTGACTATCAGACATGTCAAAGGAGGCATGGTCTTTGTGACTTTGTGACTGGGGATTGAAAACATTTCAAATAGGAGATCAAATCATCTAAGATGGACAGACACACCCCCTGTTTCTGTACACTTAAACATTGGATTATGATTCTACATTGGTAAGAAGCAATAAGAAAGGAAATGAGTTGGATTTGCATGTGCCGTGCTTGGGCAAAAGGTCAAGGCAGAATTCATGCGAATTTGCATGAATGATTAACGTTAGGTCTGAAAGCTGTCCCTGATAGCGACAATAATGAGACGATTATTTCAGACAGGAAAGACAGGTAAAGGTTACCACGAGCGCAGACAACTAAGTGCACGTTGGGTCTGTCTGTGATGACAATAACTGCCTGAGGGCTAGAAATCCAACAGTTACAAAAACAGCATAGCTTTAATTGCATACCTCAGTAAACACGGCGCAATAATTACTAGAGCAAGTTTTGCTCTGATGATGAAGTTTTGTGGAGCCAGAAATTTTGACTCATTTTTAATTGGACTTGGACATGAGTCAGAATGAAACCAGGTTTAATTAAGGGCATGATTGACAGTTCAAGAACATCCTTAGACAGGAGAGAGAGGATGTGTGGGACTTTAGAAACTTTAGATTCCTTACAACACTTAAAAAAAATCTTATAACAAGTTCTGATTGAAAAGTTATGTCCTGTGATTTGTCATCTTGACAGCCTGGGCTAAGTGTAGAGGTAGTGGAAGTCTCACATAGAGTGCATTTCAGATTTGACACCTGAACGAGTGTGCACTGCTGAGTCGAGCGCATTTAGAGCAGAAACTCATTTTGGACATAGTAAAGAAGAGCAAGTGCCTGAATATTACTTAAGAGATATGTGGCAAAGAAAAATATGTATAAGTTCACTAATAAGTTAACTAATGGGAAAGTAGGCAGCATTGCTGCCTCAGGTTCTTGGGTTCCACCCTGAACTCAGATTACTGGAGATTCTGTGAATTTCTGTTTGTCCTTTTGTGTTTCCTCTGGGTTCACCGATTTCCTCCCAGCTCTCAAAAACATGCCGGTAGGTGGATTAGCTACTGTGATGCCCTGTATCTTATTCAGGGCGTACTTCCACCTCACACCCAGTGTGAAAAGTTTAAAATTCCTATCATGTTGCTTCTTCTTTCACTATTATTATTTTAACACACACTATATGACTAACCTTCTTCCATTGCTCAGTGGTCCAGTTCTGATGCTCATGCGCCCATTGTAGGTGCTTTCAGCGGTGGACAGCAGTCAGCATGGGTACTCTGACCGGTCTGCGGCTACGCAGCCCCAAACCGTAATGCACTGTGTGTGCTGACGCCTTTCTATCATAACCAGAATGAACTTTTTCATCAATTTGTGCAACAGTAGCTCTTCAGTGGGATCGAACCAGATGGGCTTACCTTCTTTCCCCATGTGCATCAGTGAGCCTTGGGCACCCATGACTCTGTCGCTGGTTCACTGGTTGTCCTTCCTTGGAACACTTTTGGAAGGTACTAACCACTGCATACCGGGAACACCCCACAAGACCTGCTGTTTTGGAGATGCTCTGACCCAGTCGTCTAGCCTTCACAATTCGTCCCTTGTCAAAGTCATCCTTACACTTGCCCATTTTTCCTGCTTCCAACACTTGCTGTTCACTTGCTGCCTAATATATCCCACCCCTTGAGAGATTACTCCAATCACCTGCACACAGTTCATGCCTGCGTGGTTGCCAGATTTGACTTGAATAGAAAAGTCAGAGACGAGGTTATTCAGTAGCATCTAAACCACCACCTTGCCTTCAAACATGAAAAAAATCATGGATAGAAAATGCAGACTGAAGAAGAAAATAGCCTCTTTTTTTTTTGCTCTTTGCTGGCCAATCTATCAAATCAAGGGTAGAGACACGCCTCTATTTTAGACAAACTCCGCCCCATATTTGTAACACTCCCGTTACTCTTAATTCCAGAGAGATGTCTAAGGTCTGAATACTGGTCTGAATGTGCGCAATTTCAGTATTAAATCGTCACTACATATACTTAACTCAACTCTAAATACAGACTCTGTAGCCCATCTAATACTATGCAAAAAGTATTTCCCCCACTCTACCCTGTCAGTGGAAAAGGACCTCCACCTACCTACCAGATGTTATTTCAGTGGTGGATCATTCTGAACACCTCACTGTCAATGCTGGGTTGAGAAAAATTGAAGGTAGACAGAGGCAGTGCATCATAATTATACTTCTTGAACATAAAGCACATCTACACTTGTCTTGCATTCTCAAATAATTAATCCACTGAATCTAAATGTATGTGCTTTTAATTAACAACGTGATAACAGTTCTTGGTAGCAGAGCTTCATCGTGTAGAGCCCGCCACATGGCCGCTGCGTGACGGCATTATAGCGACGAGGCAGACTTCCAAACAACATGTGAAAAATATTAGTGTACCGTCGGCATGGCAACAGGGAGACATTTAGTGGAGGTAATAAAAAGGCTTTAAAAGCAGAATGTATTTAATGTTAAAAGAGAAGAGGGGGGAAACATCTATTTTACCCTGGGATTTCTGAATCAATAAGATCATCAGAATCCCGACAGTGAACTTTCCAGCTGCTTTTGAACGCATAAGCACAGCATTTACAGTCACTGACGACATTTATCTACGGATTTAGAACATTTAAGACATGGTTCCAAGAAGAACCTATTAAGAAAGCTATGAACAGCCCACTAGAAATATTCCTTTGTGTTTTCTCTGAATAAACATGGAAAATCTAAATTATTAGATTTTTTTTAAAATTTAAATCTAGCAAGGGTTCTTCAGTTTGCCCCCAAACTATAATGTACAGTACATTACAGCATATGCCCATAAAATGCCACTACATGTAACACAGTGTCATAGAGATGTCCCTGACTGACCAAAATAATAATAATAACAAATAATAATATTAATAACAACAACAACTTCATAATTTGCTTAAATAACCAGAAATTAGAATAATTTTCACCAAAATTGTCCCATACCTAGGACAACTGTCCACACTGTTATGTACAATATTTAGAGGATTATATTTAGAATTTAATATTTAATTTAATTTAATATTTAGAATTATCAGTAAGTATTTATGATACATTGCATTTATAACTATTTACTTAAATGAAATACAGAAAATACGTTTTGATACATACTGTATAATTTATCAAATTTATACATTGTATTTAATTTCTTTTTTTTATTTGTTATTAACATATTTATGATGCATGGTATTGTAATATCTACTATTTACTTTAACGTTTTAATAGTTTTTTTTTAATTACTAAAATTTTCATGATTCATGGGATTATAATAGTCACTATTTTTAATTCATATGTTCACACATGCTGATTAAAATGTTTATGGTTATACTGATTTATAATAGTAACTGTTTTTTATTTAATATTTTGATATTCTTCTTTTCACATTGAATATTTTCGAATAGAGCTCATCTGCTTTACCACGTATTTCAAAGTAATAATGAAACTGATTTTTGCAAAACAATATTAAGCATTTCATCCTATTTGTAAGACTAAAAACGAATATTTATATCATTTTGTCACGATTTCTTTATTTGCCACGCCTCATCTCTACAGATGACGACAAACATATGCAGACTTTTTTAGTGACATCATCCTTCATTTGATAGAAATGAAGAAAACCTGAAATGAAGAAACTAGCCGAAGGCACTATTCACCTTTAATGACTAAAACCTGATATCGGTGCCTTGGTCAGTCAGGCTAACTTCACAGAGTTGACTCAGAGTTGAGCTGTATGTGTGTGTGTGTGTTTGTGTGTGTGTGTGTGTGTGTGTGTGTTACATGTGTTTGGCCCTGGTGCTCCTTGGCCCTATTAGGGAGGAAGTTGGTTCACTCCATTGCCTACTTCAGCAGCCTGGCCACTTTTCTTGCCTGTTCAACCCCCCAAGGGTATAGATCCACACACACACACACACACACACACACACACACACACACATACCCTCTCTTTCCTTGTGTACCTCCTGCTTAGTCACTGCACATTATTCAAGCTCCAACTTTTTCGAACTGGGCCAAAGTGACTGCAGTCCATTAACACACATACACACACACACACGTGCAGCTGGAATAGCGCAGGCCATCTGTGACTGATGTATGCACAAACATTGGTCGCAATCTAAAAAATAACACATCGCTCTTCTGTACAGAATAAAAATAAAAGCTTGCATCCTGGCGGTTTGTTACTAGCCAAAGCAGATGACTATGCAGTAAGACATCGTGGCTCAAGGTGAAGTGTTTTGATGGGAGCCCTTGGGATGAGCTGACAGCTGAGCTTAACACTCACACACACACACACACACACACACACTCATTCCACAAGCTCTGCCCTTTTCTGATCTCAGCAGGTGGATCCTCCTGCACTGCAGACGACGGATACATAACAAACGGTGGACGACTCTGTCGGCCTGAAGCTGTTTTCCAATCCCCGCGCCCTTGGAGTGCAGTTGGTGAGAGCTGGCTGAGCGCCCCGGCAGCACCCTGAGATTTGAAACACAGCCGGATGCATTTCACAGCGCAGCTTGAAAGGAGGGCATGGAGGCATGATGAAGCTGCTAAACGCCATTCGGAGTGTGGCCCGTGGGACACTCGGGGAGCACAGCCTCTTAAAAAAAAAAGGTTTTCACACTTTTAAACTTTGTGGATGCTTAGCCGAGACTCTCGCTGTTAAGTAGTGTGATCATATAATGATAAAAATTCATATACTGAAGCTAGAGATGTTACTTGTTAAAGAGATGTTAAAGACAGAAAGGGTCCATACCGCTTATCCTACACAGAGAGCCTGGAGCCTATCCCAGGGAACTCGGGGCACAGGACGGGGTGCCAACCCATCGCAGGGCACAATCGCACACACATTCACACACTACGGACAATTTAGAGATGCCAATCAGGCTACAACGCATGTCTGGGGGAGGAAACCGGTGTACCTGGAGGAAACCCCCGAAACACGAGGAGAACAAGCAAGCTCCATGCACACAGGGCAGAGGTGGGATTCGAACCCCCAACCCCGGAGATGTGAGGCAAACATGTGAACCACTAAGCCACCACTCCCCTTGGCCTTACAGCTCAGAGTATCATCTGATAAGTGATACTGATCCTATAATAACTCCTCTTTAAAACAAAACTCATGTTCACGGCACATCTGGGTGATTCCACAGTTACTCATAGAAATACTATGTATGTAAAATAACAGGTAAGATAAATTTTAGACAAGTCAAATATTCCAGAACGACCCACGGCATTTAGAAAAGAGCAAAAATCGCCTCCCAGTCCACTACAACTTTAATTTACAAGAGGATTTTCTTCTTCTCATGATCTTCAGGAAACTCAAATCATGCAAATTGATGCTCGTTGAACATGTGACTTCCAAATATTTCATAGGGGTGATGCGTCATGAAGAGGCATAGAAAAGGATAAAGAATGTTAAATGGATTCACACATAAGTGCAAAAAAAAAAGGATTTTGAAGTATTTTAGTGATTTATAATTTGAGGTAAAGTGTAATTATAGTGGGCTGGGACAGACAACCTTTAAAGTTATTTATTGGAAATATGGACACAGGTTGTAGTGAAGGGACACTTTTCCTGTGTTTAAAATGTCTTTTAGCTTTATTTTACATGCATACTCATATTTGTAGATGTAATACCAGTGTGACACAAATGGCTTTCCAATCCCAAACCCATTTCGCCTTGTTATTCTAAGGGTCAAAATGAGTCGAACTGGCATAAATGCAAGGTTTAAAATAGTTGTTTTTTTAATCCTCAACAGCCACACACATCAAGCTCAGATCAGAGAATTATTTATTTATTTGTTTATTTTATTTATTTATTTTTTTTGTTCCAGGAATAAAATTTTTTTACAATGGGTCATTAGGAATCATGGCCCGGTCTCCAAGCAACAGTTTCCATGATGCATAAATCACTATGCTGTGCTGATTAAAATAATTATCATGTAAATAATAGAAAATCAGAGTCGTGCCGAGCTCCGTGAGTAACATGGTCAGTTTTTTTTTTTTTTGTAGATTCTGTAAAACGGAAGGGAGAAATCTCTGTACACAAAGGCATAAAATTTGTGAACATCGTTTGTGACTTTTGTAGCACCCTTTGTGCTACCTCCCTTTGCCAAGATAACAGCTCTGAGTCTTCTCCTGTAATGCCTGATGAGGTTGGAGAATACATGGCAAGGGATCTGAGACCATTCCTCCACACGGAATCTCTCCAGATCCTTCAAATTTCGAGGTCCACGCTGGTGGACTCTCCTCTTCAGTTCACCCCACAGGTTTTCTATGGGTTTCAAGTCAGGGGACTGGGATGGCCAGGGCAGGACTTTGATTTTGTGGTCAGTAAACCATTTTTTTGTTGATTTTGATGTGTGTTTTGGATCATTGTCCTGCTGGAAGATCCGACCACGGCCCATTTGAAGCTTTCTGGCAGAGGCAGTCAGGTTTTCATTTAATATCTGTTGATATTTGATAGAGTCCATGATGCCATGTATCCTAACAAAATGTCCAGGTCCTCTGGCAGAAAAACAGCCCCAAAACATTAAAGAGCCACTGCCATATTTAACCATGGGCATGAGGTACTTTTCCATATGGCTACCTCTCTGTGTGCACCAAAACCACCTCTGGTGTTTATTGCCAAAAAGCTGTATTTTGGTTTCTTCTGACCATAGAACCCGATCCCATGTGAAGTTCCAGTAGTGTCTGGCAAACTGAAGACGCTTGAGTTTGTTTTTGGATGAGAGTAGAGGCTTTTTTCTTGAAACCCTTCCAAACAGTTTGTGGTGATGTAGGTGACTTCAGATTGTAGTTTTGGAGATTTTCTGACCCAAAGACGCAACTAACTTCTGCAATTCTCCAGCTGTGATCCTTGGAGATTTTTTGGCCACTCGAACCATCCTCTTCACAGTGCGTTGAGACGATATAGACACACGTCCAATTCCAGGTTGATTCATAACATTTCCAGTTGACTGGAACTTCTTAATTATTGCCCTGATGGTGGAAATGGGCATTGTCAATGCTTGTGCTATTTTCTTATAGCTACTTCCCATTTTGTGAAGCTCAACAACCTTTTAGCTGCACATCACAGCTATATTCCTTGGTCTTACCCATTGTTATGAATGACTAAGGGAATTTGGCCTATGTGTTACCTCATATTTATACCCCTGTGAAACAGGAAGTCATGTTTGAACAATTTCCTTTTCCTAGTCACCCAGGCGTACTAGAAAAATGTAAAATATCAATGGGAATATACTTCAAATATATTTTTCTCATATGAATTCATGGGGGTGCCAAGAATTGTTGCACACATATTTTTTTACAAAGTTTGGGGTTTTTTTTGGGATAAAACTGTGTTTTGTTTGCAATTGTTTGATATCCATGAGAGCAGAGTATTTTTGTGATTTTTTTTTTTTAAACAAACGATCAAAAGGTTAAACAATAAAGACAATTTTTAACAGACTTCTTCGGTCATATTTACAAAGGGTGCTAATATTAGTGGAGGGCGCTGTATTACTTTAAACGCTTGCATCTCCCCTGCTAAACACGATATACAATTCTCGATACTGACTGGTCAGAAGGTGTAATGTGCTTGATCTAATACGTTACTATACATAATACAGTATGTTTCTATAGTAACAACTTTCACGAGTTATTGTATTGCTCCATATACACAGGTTTAAAAAGTCTCCAGTGTCAGTGTATGGTAACAGTTTTGCACCAGAGAGTTTAATGTAAACGAGAACAGGGACGAACTTGCTTCCATAGCATTATATGTAACTGTAAATGGATAAAAAGTAGAATGTTTTGTTCTTTAATCAATAAAACCATGTAATCGTTGGCAGGTTGTTGTGATAAGAGGAATAAAACACTTTGGGATGTCCTGTTAGCAGAGAATCAGCTTTATCATATCACCCCAGTTATTGATAAATTTTTTTATAACAACATGTTTAATTTCTAACCTTAGTCCATCACTGTTCTTATTTTATACTGTAAATGTATGCAAACTTTTAGCTTGCACTGTAGTTCAGTCTCTTGCTGTTCATCGTACGGTTAAAGTCTCAGCATCACACGCTTCACCTGAAGCCCACAGAGCATCTGACAACTCAAGTCCTTGAAATTATAAAAACTCTATGATTCTACGACATTAAACCATGAAGTTCTGCCTTTCAAAAAGGGCAAACTAGATACTTAGTAAGTTTAGATTTTTTATGCTTTTCGGCAATATTTTTGGTGTGAATTTTTGGTGCAAATCTTCTCGCATATAGCGCTGTGCAAAAGCAAAGATAAGGAAATGTTTATCCATCAGATTGATATTTGGAACAGCGCTGAAAAGTGAAATGCAACTTACATTAACAATATACATGTTTTTCACAGGTGAAAATTAAAAAGAACAGCATATATATACACATCTTTAAAAAGTGTAGATCTTATTTTTACTATATAATATTTTTAGTAGTATCCTGTTTTAATCATTTTCAATGGAACTGTTAAATTTTCAGTCCGTACAAGATTTCGCAGAGTTTTTTGTGATTGTTGCAGCCAAAAATGCTTGATTTTGCTGCGGCTTTTTACAAAATTGCGAGCACTTGAGAGTTTTTTATGCTTTTTTTTGCGGAAAACTACTTGAATTGGCGAAATCACGATTGCACTAAAAATTGTTTTGCGCGGTCTTTCACAGTGATGTTTGTTGCCAAATGAGACCGTTTAGCTGTACTCATGTTCGACGCACGTGAATCGAAGAGGGCTTTGACTGAATGCGCGTCGTGATGACGTCACATGAAGCGTCCTGGCCCAAATCTGCGGGAAATCTGCTGTAATTTTAAAAAAAATTTCAATCTCCTCCGAATATTGCGGAGTTTGCTTGACGTTTGCGTTAAAATTTCTGCACTCGCAAAATCCTGGAGGGACTGTAAACTAGATAATCTATTTCCTACACCTATTAATGTAATTGTTTGACGTTAAATAGATCGCACCTTAAAAAAATTAAAAGACAAATTCTGGATACGACTTATCACTTACGCTATCTGGTATCCACCCAAAATAGTGTGAGATTTTATGTAGCGTATTTACTTTGAAATAATTACATTTAATATATAATCTGATTGCAAAATATCAGCACATCTCACCATAATGAGATAATCAATATTTTCAAATTTCATTTGATAATGAAATTCTGAGTCCCAAAATAACTTTAACCAAACCATTTTTTTTTCCAATTTCAAAATGACACTTTTTAGAATGAGGAGGCTTCACACTGGCCCGGTACCGAACTGGTGATTGGTCGATTCGCACAAATTCTCAGCAACTGATTATTTGTAAATATCATGGAACTACTGCACAAACAGAGTTCAACTCTTCGAGTCCAGGTCCTGGACATCTAAAAAAACCCAAAGCTAATCCAAAAAAAACCACTCAATCCATCACCACCAATATTCAAGTTTCCTTTTCCTCAAACGTTCCTCTGAAATAAAAACCTGCCACAAGCATTCTGAGAAATTCCAGACACTTGCGTGGATATCGGGTTGGAATGCACTTTTCATGGTATGTGTTTGCTGGTTTATCGGCGCCCGCAGCCCTGCCCGACTCCACGCTCGATGTCAGCGCAGTGTTAATTGACTTTCTGAAGCACGCTGTCACACACTCCATCTGTGCCGATGGGCTGCCGTTTTACACACACCCACCCACACATACACACACCACTATGAATCTCCACTTCACACAGGGAGAGACTCCAGTCACGGCTTCCTCAGGAGTGCTGTTAAAGAACCACCTGCTCATCGCTGTCACTCACTCACACTCACACACACACACACACACACACACACACACAAACACGTTTCTCAACATTTCACTGTCACAAAGAGAAACTTTCACAAATGGAAAAACACAGATGTGTACACTTGGCCTTGTACAAAAATATACTTTCACTCACACCCACACACATACACATCTGATCCGAGCACTAAAGCACCACACTCATGTATACAAGGAAGTATTTAAACACTTAAAGGAAAAAAGCTCATGTTTCATATCTACCTAAAGAGAGTGATGCGGTGGTGCTTTAATACTTTCTGACCTCCTCAAACGTTCAACACCAACGATGTTGGACTGTATCCTTATTACGACCCCAGCTCCAAGGAAGACTGAAATGTTTCCCACTCACACAAACACAGCAGTCAGACACACACCGAGACACACTGCACTGTCAAAACGATACACACCAATACACACACAACACCACACCCACGCATTACTAACACGCCTCCATCTGCCTCGCGTCATTTTATTATCACTCGGCATTCGTTCTCATTACATCATGACACAAAAAAGCACGTGTCCTAACGACAACCTCAATGCTTTGCTCAGTCATCCATTTACCCCCCCACCCCCCCCTCTCTTTCCAGATGTTTCTTGACTTCCATCATGTTGGAAAGATTCACATGAATGTCTGTTTCCAGGCAAATGGAAAGTTCAATGTGGGCGTAGTAATAAAAGTAATAATAATAAAAAAAGAAAAACTCAAAATAAATGAAAAAGGTTGTTTACTTTAACAAGCCTTGCTGACAGATACAATCAGGGAGAGAGAGAGAGAGAGAGAGAGAGAGAGAGAGAGAGATTGGTCAGAGAGTAGAATGACCCTCAGATTAATGTTCTGCAGCACTGATATTGTGTCTCTTGATGCAGTAATGTAGCTGATCTGTAAAACTGACAGGCTCGGAATATACTAAGATGAAGAGAGAGAGAGAGAGAGAGAGAGAGAGAGAGAGACAGCTTGAAAAGGTCACGAGATACAAAGCATCCTTTCCGCTTCTTATTAGAGCAGGAATCGGCTTTGTGGCGCTGCCCTTTATAGCCTGTCAGACCCTGCATGATCTAAACCAGCTTCAATAGCAAGTCTGGTTCACAGTTCCTCTAAATGATGACATCAAAATCAGCGTGTGCGCATGTGCGTGTACGCACACACACACACACACACACACACACACACACACACACACACACACACTTAGCACTTTGTGAGGACCAAAAGTCCTCACAGCGTGGTCAGTGGATGATTGAGCAAACCAGATCGGGGTCCTCACAATGACAGTATGGCGTCAAATCTCCTCGCAATCAGCTGGTCCTCACAAAACAGCTTTAATTGTGGTGAAAATCTAAAACAGCAATAATATTTACTTCTGGGTACTGAGGTTAAGGTCAGAGGTAGCGTTAGGGTGAAGTGTAGCATTAACTAGATAAAACAATTCATTATAAGAGTCATGTCAATGGAAGGTCCTCACAAAGACAGAAAACATGTCGGAAAACATGTTCAGCTTTACTTTTGACCGATACAGAGCCCTGATACTGGAGACTCCTTCCATAAATGTTAAATAAACATATCCTCAAAAAAGTCATCATCAACAATTACAAAATAAAACAAAACGAAAACGTGTATTATTCAACCCCTCCTATTCAGGAACACTGCGACTACCAAACACGCCATTTAAAGTGACACTCATCAGCATTTCATAATGATCTCAGCACTGCGGTGCTTTGGGAGCCCAGACTCAGTTTCACAGTATGAAACTGCTATTTGATTCATTTGTATCAATGCAAATTTGTCCACTGTGCAATTTTGACGGGATCGCCTAAGGCCATACAACGTTCCTACTACAGCAACTAAAATATGCTTATATCAATCTGTATTCGTTCTCTATTCTGCTGTGTGATGAAGTGTGATGAACAGAGTTGTAATTGACAGCGTATTCCGTGTATATTGCGTTTTTTCATTTTGGAAGTGACAAAAATGATTGACTTTAAAATAATAAAGCTTTTCCGGCTCTCCTTTGCTTGTTTTTCAACATTTCAGAATAAAATCAATGCGTACACCCAGATGTGTATCAGCAAGTACAGGGCAGGGGTGTTAACCTCAGGCTTCCACACGATACGATTTCGATTCTTAAGGCAATGATTCGATATTTGACGATACCAATTAATCTGCTATGATATGATGCAAATTCGACTGTTTAGGCAATGATTCGATATTTAACGATACTACTAAATCTGCCATGATACGCTAAAATTTTTTTTTTTCAATTCTTAAGTCAATGATTTGAGTTTTGGTGATACCACTGAATCTGCTATGCTACAATATGATTTCGATTCTTAAGGCAACGATTCAATATATGGCAATACCTCTAAATCTGCTACAATAAAATATGATTACGATTCTCAAAGCAATTTGATATTTGATGATACCACTGAATCTACTATGTTTTAATACAATTTTGGTTCATAAGGTGATGATTCAATAGTTGATGATACCACTGAATCCTATACGATACGATACAACTTCAATTCTTAAGGCAATGATTTGATATTTGTCGATTCCACAGAATCCGCTCCAACTGCGATCCTTAACGCAACGATTCGATATTTGATCTTAACATTGACCTCGTACGAAATTATATGACTTTGATTCTTAAGTCGACGATTCAATATTTGACAATAAAACCGAATCCTCCACAATACGCTATGTTCGATTCTTAATGCAACAATTTGATATTTGTCAATATCGCTGCATCTACTAAGACACTACACAAAATCATTTCAACAATTAGATATTAGCGACAAAGCCGCTACAATCCGACATGATACGATATGATGTGATTCAATTTAGTAGCCTCCGCAGAACTTTGTTTAGGCTTACCATTAATTTGAATTGAATTATATTTTACATACCAGTTATCTGTCCTTTTTGGATAACAATCCATTTATAATCAATAATAATAAATCATAATTGATAATAATCAATGTATGATTGTTGTCTTTATTTATATCAATCGTTGTCTCGTTACCCTTCAAATACAGGGGAGATTAAAGATCGCTGTTAGGTCCTAATGCATCACTAGAATGTTTGTCATGATCTTACACATTCATTGAGTATTTCAAAACTTCCAAGTTCTCAGCCAGCAATTACGAGTCTGATGAACATCTGGACGAATTGTACAAGTTGAAAAATCGAAATTACAATAATTCCGACATGACGTGAAGACACTCCTTACTATACTGCTATATTCTATTACTACAGAATTTAACTAAGTATCCGTTTATTGCTCACTTTTGGGGAAGCAAATATTTCCAGTCGCATTCACCTCCAGTATTCTCATAATAACAATATACAACAACAAAATGTGTTAGGTGTTTTGCTAGTCACATCATTATTATGCCATTTTGCATCATATTTTAGGAGCTGTGGAAGTTGGCTGTCCAATGGAAGACAAGTGCTTCCAAGGGGGTGGCAGCTGCTACCCCATCCCATATAACCTGTCCAGTTTGTTGTTATTATTATTATTATTATTATTATTATTATTATTATTATTATTATTATTATTATTTTAATAGTAGTACTAACAGTAGTAGTAGTAATAGTGCGAGGTACCGTTTATTATACCACAGCACTTTTGAATTCTCGATTCTGATTGGTTAGAAGGTGTCAATTCATTTTAGAAATGAGTATAGCCACAATCAGAGATTTACGGGGCCCGAGCACTAGAGCCCCCAGTGGCCAGTTCTTGCCAAGTCGCACAGATGAAGATATTGTTCAGGTTTTGTGATGGTCAGTCAGTGCTAACTCTGCTGAAAACTGATTGACTAATGGCAGCCATGTTTTTCAGTAACCTAGTCATTACACATCCAATTAAATTAAATTATTATTATTATTATTATTATTATTATTAGTAGTAGTAGTAGTAGTAGTAGTAGTAGTAATGATAGTAGTAGTATGAACTGACTTGTCACATTTGCTGATTGTGTTTTACACTACACTAATCATTGACCTGGGGTGTGTGTGTGTGTGTGAATTGTATAAATTAGAGGACGACAGGAGCGCATCTATATCGTGGATTAAATGCAGCAAAGCAACAACAACATTAATATAACAGAACTGTCTCACTAACCAAATATTGAACTGGAGGGCAAAGGTGTCGAGAGGGAAAATGGTGTGTGTGTGTGTGTGTGTGTGTGTGTGTGTGTGTGTGTGTGAGTGAGAGAGTGATGGGTTATTTGAGAGAGAAAATGAGAATAACAATGAGAGACAAAGGGAGAGAGAGAGAGGAATAAGAATGAGAGAAAGAGACAAACGTGGAATAGGAATTCTGGAGACAGAGGAAAAGTGGGATGGAAGGAGAAGAGTGTGCACGGTGTGTGTGTGTGTGTGTGTGAGAGAGAGAGAGAGAGAGAGAGAGAGAGAGAGAGAGAGAGAGAGAGAGAGAGAGCGTGCAAGAGAGAGAGTTAAAGGAATGAGACCTAATTGGTTATTTGGATCCTCTGGACATATACAAAGCAGTGAGCGTTATTGCAGATTTGCGTCACACGGTCGCTCTAAATGACGGAGAGCAGATTGTTTCACCCTCTGTGACTGTAAGATTCCATGATAAACGCCATCACTATGGTGATCATGAGTGACCTTATGGCCTCTTTGCATGATTGGTCATGATGCAATGAACGTGGTGTCCGTGTGTCTTTGAAAAGCAGCTTAATTTGAGTATGGACCCGCATTGAGAGCAATCAACACCAGCTGACGAATTGTCATGAAATTATAATGCATGCTCAGAAAAGTCGCTAGAAGTCACCAGATGACATCAAAGTCATTTTCATATTAATTCAATCACTATAATCATTTGCCTATTGATGAGTGATCAGTGATTGGTTGTTATATTAAATATAACAATATCAAACCCTCACTACATGCAACATGTCTCTGAATATGGCCCATAGTGCATATTATTTAGCCTCAGTCTCCTCCACCTTCATGTTGAAACACACAAACATGAATGTGTAAATAATAAGAGCATTTCCTTCACTTCCATCCCCATCTCTGGAGAACACCATCATAGTGCTAGCAGTCTGACAAGGTTAATTTGATTAGTGTCATGAGAAAGGAAGGCTTTCCAGTTCAGTGTGTGTGTGTGTGTGTGTGTGTGTGTGTAGGCAGAGCAGGGTGTGTGTGAATGCAGAAGGTGCTCGTGCTCAGATCAATGCTATAGGTCAACATACAAAGTGGTATCAGAGCATCAATAGCAGTACATCAAAAGGGGAAATAGCTGATATATGCAGTCGAGAAAAGCAAAAGGGCAAATCTTTGGCTTTGTCATAGGAACTGATTCCAAAAAATCAAAACAACAACAACAACAACAACAAAACCCACTCCAGCTGGGTCAAACCACATCACATCACAGCAGATGGATTGTGTTCATTTGAGCCCAGTTAAGTCTATCTACAGTTAATTCAATGCGCACACACATGCTTTCACTGTCCATTGGGCTATAGCGCCTGTTTACGTGGAGCAAACTCACTTTGTTTTCGATTGCTTTGTTACAATAGATTAATAGCCGTAATGAAGCATTGCGACGGCCGCTAATGAAATGGGGTGGTTCCCTGGGCTGCGCAAAGCCCCCAACCGTATTTTTCATCCTACTCAGCGTTTCCCTACAGCGAGCCGAGCGCAAATTAATCTACTCAGCTAAATGAGGGCCGTACGAAAGCGTGCAAACGCCTAAAAATAGGTTGGAGCTAACAGGTTGAAGGAACTGCAGTGGATTCTACAGCCTGCAGATGTTCTTTGTCTGATTTCATCCTTTTTTTTCATTCCGAGAGTCAGTAATAGTCGAAATCTGTTTACTTCCCAGTTCCTGATGTATTATAAACGCCCCCCTTTTCTAGAATTGGCTTGCACACACACGCGCACACACACGCACACACACACACACACACACACGCGCACACACACGCACACACACACACACACACACACACACACACACACACACTCTCCTGGCCTTTCTGCACTGCCATTTGGTCTGGCTTGGAGTAAACAAGTATGTGAAGTTTGGAAAAGAAAACTGGTGGGAAGAAAATAGGCTGAGCGTAAAAAGGAACAGAGGAATTGTGAGAAAAGGTTGTTGTAAGGGTGTTTACGAAGGCGAGGTTCGTTTCAGGACACCCAGATAAATGACGGATCTCTCAGGTTTCTTCGGTCAGCAGGGCTAATCTACAGCTACGGCCTGATTTTGGTTATTAGGTTATTATTTCGGTCAGGATGTTTCTCTAAAATCCAAAGCAAGTCTGTTTCTTCTTATGAGATTCCTCCGGGTACTTCGGTTTCCTCCCCCAGTCCAAAGACATGCGTTGTCGGCTGATTGGCATTTCCAAATTGTCCATAGTGTGTGAATGGGTGTGTGATTGTGCCCTGCGATGAATTGGCACCCTGCCCAGGGTGTCCCCCACCTCGTGCCCCGAGCACCCTGGGATAGGCTCCAGGCTCTATATCGTCTATGGAAAATTAGTCAACACCTTCTGACCAATCAGAATCAAGAATTCAACAGTGATGTGGTATAACATTTACAAACAAATTATACAAATGGTAAAAATGACGTCCGTCTGAGTAAGGGTGTACAAACTTTTGCCTCGTAGTTTAAAGTGTTTCGTAAGCCAAATACAGTACAGAAGTGAAAATGACAAAGAAACTCTAAATATCTGAGGATGAAAATTTTCCTAGTCTTCCACTACGAAAGATGACCGTTGCTCCCACTTTGTTACTATTGAACATTTTGTGAACATTTCCAGAACCTGAATCTAAAACTGGCTGCTTATTCCCTACAAACTGCTCTATTTTAGGTGTGGGTCATTGCCTTTTCCGCCCTACGTAGTGCCCTATATGTCAACTAGAGAATTGGGACTCCGCCTAGCTCTACCTGCTGACAGAGTTTCAGAGTAATTTGAGTGCGAAAGGCCAAAAAAAAAAAGTGCAAAGGTCCTTTCAGGACGAATCAGTGTCATTAAATTCGTCATTTGTCATTAAATGAGATGGATTGAACGGGGAAATGTCAGAAGGAGACTGAGACACAGAGAGAAAGACACACACACACACACACACACACACACACACACACACACACACCAAAAAAAAAAAAAAAAAAGCAGACACAAAAAGAAACAAATGGAGGACAGAAGAAATCCACAGCTGTTCCACAAGGCTACGGATAGCTGTGTTCAAGACTTGTTTCAAATATAAAGATCTTTCCGGGTCTTTACAGCTCCCGGTGGGTTGCTGCCAAAGCTGGCGGCCCGCCTCCATGGCAACCGCATGCTCGGCTGAAGACGGAGAAAATCGCACATAATTAGACTGTGGACACACACTGCCATCTCAATCAAGCAGCAGGGCCAGAAGAATGCGAGTCAGTGTTCCTCATGTGTGACGAAACACGGCTTTCTCCTGCGAACGAGCAGATCCGACTGCAGGTTCAGCGCCGATGCCAAAACTTCTTTAATCAAGGCCCTTCAAAAATTAACTGAGCCGAACAACATGATTAAAACAGTCCATTTATCTTCTTATCTTATTTTTGCTTTTAATTAATTTACTTGTAAATAGAAGTAAATATGAGTGATTTATACACCACAGTTTGTTTTTATGCAGACATTATGGAGCGAATCGCAAATCTGCGGGCGGGGCATAAGGAAGGAAAAGGACAGGAGGCAGGAGGGGTGTGATTCTGCTCGATGCAAAGCTGAGTTACTGTTGATTATTTCCCTGTAACATCACACTCTGACATGTTTTATTCCTCTTATCCTTATACTGCATCAATTTTCCAACTATTAATTTTTTATTTTTTTTTAAATTAAAGAACGACATATACTTTTATCCGTTTATAGTTACATTTAATGTTGTGGAACATCCACAAAATAAGTTAGTTCCTATCATCCTATCACTATGTTATAGTAGGTACAGTACAGTACACACGTTCCTTCAACTCATTTTTCATCCATCCTGAAGACTTTCCCATGGTGGAAAACTTACTGATACAAACTGCTGACACCACAGACTCGTTTGATAAATGTTAACCAAACATCTCCTTACAGCATTTACTCTTTTGTGCACAAAGTTCCCAGAAGAATGGAGGTTATTATAACAGCAAATGGGGGGGACTAAATCTGGAATGGGATGTTCAACATGCACATATGGGTGTGATTGGTCAGGTGTCCACATACTTTTGGCCTTATAGTGTATTTCTATAAGCTAATAATTTTGTTTCTTTACAATTTACAATTTCACCAAAGTGTAATTTCACTGGGAGTGCCTAAACTTTTGCACCTTCCACATTTCATGTTTTTTTTTTTTTTTTTTTTTTTTTGCTTTCAATCTGTTTAACTCAATAAATAGGAAATAAATAATAATTTGCCTAAATGTTCCAAATTTTACGTTTTAGTTATTTTTATGTTCTTTCAACTAGTTTAACTCAGTGCATAATTAGTCATTTTTAATTTACTTCTTTTCTTTTTTTTCTTTAGAAATATTTGATGTTCCCTTGGAAAGTCAGTAAAATGTAATTGGACTGGGGGTGCCTAAATTTTCGCACAAGAGCTGTAATGTTAGTCACAGTATGCTAGAGAAAGAAAAAAAAAAAGGGCATCTTACATGTTGACAAGGTGTGAAAATGGTGTAGGAGTGAACGGTCTACCACAACTTCACCGGCTCCTTACATCTCTCTTTATCCAGCGTCGGCAACGTGAGTGCATTCGAACTCCGGCCATTTTCTCCCCCCCCAACACTGAATGATTTTTTCTTGTCCTTCTGTCGCTGTGGTTACAGACGGCTGCCTGATGCTCTGATTGGCCGAGAGATGTCCCAGAAAGGCTTGGGAGAGCGGTAATGTCTTCACTGTCCATTAACGGTACCAGGAACTCATATCCAGCTGCGTGAGTCAGCGCATTCGGCTCCATCAATCTAATCAGCGGCGAGAAGCGAGGAGCCGTAACTATGGCAATATAACAACAGCCAAATTAGATTAACTTGTGATTTACGGTTTTTAATAGAGGAGTGTTCAGATCAGATCTTTTGATCAGCTAATCACCAGCATCCTGGATGGACGATACGCAGGCCATAAAGACTTTAATATGCTCAAATGAAGGCTCATCCATTACGTTTCAGACTTTACTGGGGTTTTTTGGTCGAAACTGGGTGGGAAAAGATTTGTTCTGCTATGACTCATGCTTGTTGGTGATACTTCAACTAGAGTGGACACTTCCTGACAAGGCCAGACAAAGGAGACAACATGGCTTGAGGTCAAAAACTACTGTACTTACTGGAGAAACCCGGAGTAAACCTGGAACAGTTCATGAGTTAACCATCTCAGCATAGCCAACACTGATTATTTTTGCTTGTTTGTTTGATTTTTTTTTGTTGTTCATGCACTTGTGTTTTGGTTTTACTCCTGTGTCTAGCCAAGTCTTATCACTGGTTTGTTACCCTAATGTGTTCCGCTGTTCTGTGTTTCACTTTCATTAGTTTTTCAATTTCTACCCTTCTGTTCTTTTGTCTCAAGTTCCTCTGATGGTGATTTTCCTAATTGTGCCTACGTCATCGTTTTGTTTACGGATCGCCCTGTTTTGATGTTGCTGTCATATATATTTATATTGACCTCCTCTAAGTATTAAGACGATAATGCTTGGATTTCCCAAAATAAAGATCACGCCGTTTTTGGACACAATCCAGCTAATCAAATATTATTCTCCTTAGTCTACAAATTATTATTATTATTATTATTATTATTATTATTATTATTATTATTATTATTATTATTGTTATTGTTAATAAAAGAAACCTCTGCAACTTACAGTCTGGAAAATGCAGTAATTTAAATTGTAATCTAATATATTTTGTGTTAATTTTGACTATTTAATACTTTCCACCATTGTACATTGTTGCCATACGGCAACAATTTACCAACTACATCCAATTTACCAATATTTTTTTTCCTCATTACTTGAACTAATTCAAGTAATAAAAATCAATAAAAAATACATTTTTTAATGTAAATTTAATAATTCGTGAAATAGAGGGTTAAAAATGGGACCTAAGTAGAAAAACATTAACATTTATTATTTTGGCAATCAGAATACAGTACAAGTGTAGAGCTGAACACTTGAGGGTTAAAGGTCCTGGTATTTAAACTCGCACAATTTTGCGACAGCAACAGCAATAAAGACAACGCAAAACCAATATTCAAACACAATATAGTGAAAAGTGTCCATTCCATAATAAACATTGACACGCTATTCTCAAAACACTAATATCCCAAAACACCACAAAAATCCCATAGGAGGATGAGATGGATTTTGTTCCAGGATTGAGGTCGAATTTACTGTATTTAAGCCTGCACGTCCAGTCGGTAACGTAGACTTGAGCAACCCAGGGAGGAGGGGGAGGGGAAATATGACCTAGCATGATGGTTTTTTTGTTTTTTTTTGTCCCGTCCCCAATTCTACCATGATGTAATCAAGAAATTTAAAGGTGGGAGAAAGTCGTTACACTTTACTGGAACATACTGGACCGGACAAACAAAAATGACCATGGACACTAGCTAACAAGGTAAAAAGGTCAGTTTTGGCATTGAAGAAAATGTTCTTTGCATCATTAAACTATTTGAGTAAATGCTGAAGGTACAGAACTGATGATAGAACGCAGCCATGGCTAAAACTTACAGGCAGTGTTCTTAAGGCTGCATAAAGCTTCACAAACCCTTAGAGACAAATGACAAACAATTACGTCAACATAACGCTGATTCAGCTACGATGACGAATATCAGTTTTGATGTCAGGTTGAGTGACAGATTGTCGCTGACACAGGAAAAGTGTTCTGAAATGCATTTACATACCGTTCCTACAACATTTCTCCACCGTTAATAGTTGTAGGAATGTTACTACTAACGTTTCCATAGTGTTCATGTTTGTCTGAGAACATAAAATTAGTGTAGTAGCGCACTACAGAAACATTATTTACAGTCGGTATGTTGCAGGTCGAACCTTCTTAAAGTCTGAAGAATGCTTCCTGAATAATCTGATCACACTCTCTGTTAGCTGGGGAAACATCACAGTGATATACCTAAGCAGTTTTCCTACCAACCTATTACATAAACATGATTTTTACCTCAGGAGCTCAGTTGTCCTCCCCCTCTTTACTGTCCCAGGGGTTGGAGGAGGCATAAATGTGTGTGTGTGTGTGTGTGTGTGTGTGTGTGTGCAATTGTTTAGCAGGCTAGGAAATACACTGCAATTGACAAGCATTGCTTTTGTCAAATGTGGGACTCAGGAGCCTGTCTAGAAGCTGTACTAATACATTTCCATCACTCGTGCCATCCATCAGCAGGTGACGGTGACACAAAGCGCTCGCTGTAGCGTCGTCAATATAAAATAAACAAACGCCTCATGATTAAAGACGCAGCAGAACAAGGAGGGATGGCGAAAGGACCATAAGACATCGGTATTAATGAATAATAGATGCAAACATGCACTCAAGCTGTCTCTTGAGCCGGGTCATATTTAAAAAAAAAAAAAAAACCCTGTGTTATGATTTTTTTTTTTTTTTTAGGACTAGTGGAAACATTTATTACGAACCATGAACCTCAGCAATAATACATCATAAGAAAGGTTAATAAAGCAACTAATACTTGTATTTGTAACATGTGTGGAAAGGCACCGTGCGCTTTAAGTGCTTTATTAAGGGAAAATCCAAGAATCAAAATCCTGGTCCATAGTGGAGCTCCAAACACAGTCGAGCAAAGATAAACAAGCATAATCGATCATCACAAACAAGGGTCTAAACTAGGAAAATGCTTAACAAGAAGATACTCTGAAACATGAAAAACAATGCTTGGGAGTAGACAAAACAAGGCCAGACAGACAAAATAATCAGAACAAAACACAAAAAAAGGTGAACACAATCAGGTAACAAATCAAAGACAGGACAAGTTGGGGGTGTGGGGGTTGTTCGTGGGGTGGAATGGACTAGAACAAAAACCAAAACAAATATGAGCATGTACTGTTTGTCACCATGGAAACAGCAAGGTAAAGGGGGAAATGTGACAGTATTAATTAAAAACCAAATAAGTCCAGTAATCAACACCTGCACTGAAGAACTGATATAACCAACACCTTAATGAACATGTTTGTGCTTGTTATGTGGAAAGATTCAAAGCTGTTTATTAATAGTTACAACTTATCAGTGTTTATACTGTCAATTCATTTTCGCTAATTAACATGTATGTTTTTAGTCATGGATTGAATAAACAGTCAGTGCAGGTAGATTTAGTTAACATTTAAACAAATGTCAATCAATACACATTATCTCTGCTGAATTCTCAAATCTGATTGGTCAGAAGGTGTTGATTATTATTATTATTATTATTATTATTATTATTAATAATAATAATAATAATAATAATAATAATAATAATAATAATAATAATAATTTATTTATTCATTTATTTACTTTTACAGTATTTATACCCCAGGTTTAAGTACTTGTATGGTGAAAGCTCCGCATAAACTTTTCTTTTAAATTGATATGATGAATGTTTCTGTAAATGTTTATTTAACATTTTTGGAAGGAGTCTCCAGTGTCAGTCAGCGCGTTGTAACAGTCAGAGGTAAAGCTGTAACTTCAGCACAGTTCTCAAACACAGGAAAGTCTGTGAGGAGTTTATGCTTTTATATATATATATATATATATATATATATATAGGCTGTGGTGTGAGAGGAATAAAACACTTTAGAACTACTAGGAAATGTCAGGCTGCATCACCACCACCTGGCCAGTGATTTTTTTTTTTATTTTTTTTTTTTATAACAGCATGGCCCCAAGTGTTATGTAATGCAATTATCAAAAATGGTTGCCTTTTAGGTTTCACCAGCGTGATTCCTGAAATGTCTATTTCGGTGAATTAAAAATGGATGCGGATGTAATATTGAAGTTCACTGGTTTTGTATTGGGAAGTTGAACTGGAAATGTTTGTTTGTTTGGGTTTTCTGTCTGACTGTCTAGTATTTACAATACTGAAGTGGAAGAAAAATCATAAATATGGGCAAATATCTAGGATTTTTCATTATAAATGACTATTTGAAGTAATATTATCAAGTGAAGATATATTCATAAACTTTTTTCCCCAAACATTTGTTTCTTAAAACTGGTTAAATTGCAGAATCTGAAAGACTCAGTAATATTATCTTGTATACAAACATGATCAAGTAAAATTATTTTACTCTGCTTTTTTGCTGAAGACAAAAAAACAATAATTTTCTCCTAATATTTCTTGATGCATTTTTGCTCTATTGCTGTTCACACTGATAAAAAAGCTGAGGTGTAGTGTGCTTCGCTAAAGCTGTTCAAACTCCAAGATTAGTTCAGGGATTTATAGACAACATGCCCCTGAGACGAATGTAAACTGGATTTAAAGACAATGATAGAAACAGATATTTCAGAATAAATTAGCTGTGTCGAGTCTGGTTTGATAATGCTGAACGTCTTTCGGAACGTTCAACCTGAGACGATGTAAAAAGCTTGCGAATTTTTATGCGTTTCTCTTTTTTTTCCACTCTCTCTTTTTTCAACGTTCAGCTACCTTCCACAAACAATATGGTGTAATTGGGGAGCACATGGTTGCTAAGCGAACTCCGCAGACAAACAATTCCCTGATTTGTCATTACAAATGAGGCCTGACCAAGCGGATTCATTTCAAAATGGATGAATGGAAATTTTAACAGCGCCACCTGCAGTACTGGAGTACTCGTACGCATCAGAGAGTATGCGAGCTTTAAGCTCGCCAACGTGGACTTGTTTTTGCACAACGCTCGCAGACATCATCTCCACATTAAGTATGCTGCGGATTTTATACTCTGTGAACACATACACCAGCATGCAAGCGGGAACGCAAACACCCACTAGCGTACACACACCTCCCACACACACACATTCCCTCAGCGCCTCGAGACACGATCCACAAATACACGCGGAGCCACACGCCCGCACACACAACCCCCTCAGGGCAAGGGAATGCACACGCCAGCATGCAAATGCACTCCTGCATTGACATGTTGATGTGAGGACACCGACAGGTGGATGCATTAGCGCAAGCGACAGCGGAGGCCTGGCCTACTTCTCTCAGTGTGTAAATTACATCACACACACACACAAACACACATACACACATAGACAGAAGGAACAGTTCAAGCATCTGACTGCATGACAGATGCTGAATGCCACTTTCCATTACAAAGCCTCCATTAAACAAGTGCACTAGAGACGCAGTAAATGGGAGCACGTGGACAAGAGCTTGTGATCAAATGTGACCTGAAAATCTACGTATTTTAAGTAATCTTTTCAAACAAAATGTCACCCTTGTTAGATTTTTGCTGCGGTTTCTTTTTTTTTTTTTTTTTTTTTGCACTAGTAGACATAAATTATACAAATTAAGCATGATGTGTCTTCCTAAGGCTGCTATCCAGACTCCAAATTAGCAAAGGCATTTCTAAACAGCTGGCCCATGGGCCAAATCTAGCCCGTGTGTAAACTTTATGCGAGCTGCTATGTAATTTCATATCAGTTTAATTAAAGAGAAAACACTTCGGTTTTATTTCAACGAGTTTTAATAAAACTGAGGGAAGCAGGCCAAGCTGTAAACAGCACCATATTCAGAAAACACATTGGCAGATATATTACATTACATTCCAAATGGATGCAACACGATGACGAATACAAACATCAGTAACATATGGACACGGCGGAGAGATGCAAAAAATTCCTCTATCTGCATGGTGTATGGTGTGGTTAGCAATTCTCTCCACTAGCCAAACCACATAAATATCCCTCAACATGATGAAGATATGTATTGTTGTTGATTTGCTACATGGTCGAATTACTTATTGGTAAAAAAAAAAAAAAAAACAGCTACACATGGGTTCTGTATTATATACAGTAATATATAATCCATTTAAAGGCAACACTACGGCTAATACATTTCTTTCACTTCAGTTCAGATCCTGAGATGAGAAATCTGCTAAACTACTTCCTCTTGATCATTTGGTGCAGTATTCAATATGCATTATGAATTTCAATACACCACAAAATGATATAATCTTTTAACTGGTTAAAATAAATATTTGTATCTGATTAACTCTGGCAGGTGGCAGTTTGTCCACATTAGTTTGGTAGCTAGCTTACCAACTTACCATCGTCTCCCTTCGGTTATGACAAGGTTAACTATAATCATAGAAAATACTCAACACAACTTACTGATTTTCTACTGTGGCCACTGATCCAAACATTTTTACTAGTTCATAACATTCATTCAGTGACAGCATTACCCGTTCAGGAGAAATGTAGCTAATTGTGCGGCCATTTTGAAAATGCAGGGATGGGGTTGTAGACACAATGAAGGGGTCCAAGCACGAGGTTTGTGTACAGTACAGCACACTGGGCCTCAAGCTGAAAACAAACAGATTTATTTGTAAATTGTTTGTACGAGCGTTTACACGAGAAATTTGATATTCATGAAAATCCTGGAAATTCGTAAAAACGTTCGTATTTTATTCGAGCTCCTCAAGCCTTTTTTAATGAAAAAATAAAGAAGGTGAGCCAACACAAACCCATAAATGAAAACAAATGAAACTAATCATTCAGTTATGACAAAAGAAATGGCGGCGTGTAAACGGAGGACAGGCCAGTCTATCTGCACATAGCTGTAAACATATGAGTGAAAGGATGCTTAAATACCAGTATAATTTTCTTTCTTGCAAGAAAGCCGAGTCTCTGTTTACCAAGGCATCTTCGTTTAACTCGTCGTTGTGCACATCGACCAGGACCCTTAAAGCAATTTAAAAATAGCAGTTTCCCTGTGTGACGTGCTCGGAGTGCATGGTCACCTGGGTACAGTGTAGATCTTTTTTCCTCATCCGTTTCCATGTCACACTATTTTCTTTTCATCTCACTTAATTGACACCGAATTCACCTTTTCTGTAATTTGTCTCTAGACCTTGTCAGCTGCTGACCTTTTCGCTGCTTACAATTTTTTATTGGCATAGAAGTGAGTCAAAATAACCTCCACTTCTGCCTTTCTGCTCTTCGTATCATCATGTTCTTTAGATATCCCCACATTACGTGTAATAGTAACAACAATAAAAAATATCAACCAAGCACCTCTAAGAGCTTGTTAATGTGCGAATAATTTGACTCCAATGACTTGCATGATAAACATGAAACCATACAGTGTTGGCTCTTGGTTTAACCCCTACAGCCAGAGGAAATATTAATCCTGGACATCTGCAGATTGTTTAGACAGGCTGAAGTGCCTCAATCTCCTGTCTCCTCCAGATAGTGGAAAAGGTCTGAACTGCCCATGGCATAAAAGAACCTCTTCCCCCCCGCCTTCTTCCTGACCCCGGAGAGAGTGGCTAATAAATAGCGGTGCAAGAAAATGGCCTATTTCCCCTGCAGATGCATCAGTCACGGTGCAGCACACAGGCCCTGGGTCTCAGCGCTCTAACCGCTACCAGACTGGAACCACACAGATGGGACGGGGACTCATGCTGCGTCTGAAATCGTGTACTTCTACTCTAAATAGTGTCGCGGAATAACACTTGGAAAATGAGAAATGTGGCCAAAAGCATTACATTCATCAAAACAGTGCACAGATGAAGAATAACAGCTGATCAGAAGTAGTAGTGTGTAAACGCTGGAAACGATTAAAATCCTTAAAGAGGTTCTTTTTGAGTTGATTTTTCAGTTTTGGGTCAATTGCACATGCAGGTGTTGACCTGATCTGACTATTCTCAGCATTGCTGTGGTATCAGAGGAATAACACTAACAACAATAAACACTCCGTGTCAAGCTATTAATGGAAAATAATCATTGACAACATCATATGGCGCAAACATCTGGGTTCGTAGAAAATACCAGCTAGAAACTCACTCCTCCTGTGGTCATTTTATTGCTGTCTGGATCTGAGAGTTTAATCGCTGAGGAGATGTGTAAAAAAACAAAAAGAATGATTAAAATTAAAAACCAATCTGATCCAAACAGGTCTATCGTTGTTACAAATTCCCTTGTTCAACGTGTAGCTCGTTTCCCATGTTGTGTCTGCCCCTGTCTCATCATTGGTTCACTACTCTAATGTGTTCAGCTGTATTATGTTTCTTTGCTCTGTCGCGAAGTCTTGCCATGCATTTGTATTGTTAACCTCCGAGCCATATTTCCCTGTTTTCTTGACTCTTGTGTTTTCATTTCCGAGCATGGATTACCTGTTACTATAGAAACCATAACTACTGTCAGAGCTACTGTAATAGAAAATGAATCACCACCTTCGGACCAATCAGAACCGAGGACTCACGAGCGCTGAGGCATACTGCTTTTTAACGCATTAAACACTGTCAATGTCTGCAGAATTTGCTAGCAACAGCTCAGCTTGTGCTTCTCTTTGATCATTCGAGTGTTACAGAAGCACTGCAAGGCATTTGGGAAAAGGTCTGTGTGTGTGGAAAAGCAATAATAAGTGTAGCGTCAGGATGAATTCCTACAGCTTGCAGGACGTTTTGTGAGTTTTCATTTTTGCAAGTTTTCTTCAACTTTTAACTGATGACAAGTAAAGTGCTTTTTGTGTTAAACAAGGGCAAAATTGTATAATTGTAACTGTATAATAAAAATAAAAACAAGCCTAAGGACCCAATATGTTCAAGCAGGTAGTTTGGGTGATGCCAGTGGATAATAAGAGCATGAGAGGGAGTGAGGGATTGAGCACAATGTTGCTAGTGTTACAAATCTTTCTGTAATAAATTGCAATTAAAACATAAAAGAACAATCCATAATTCATACTACATTTGTTGCTGGGAATCGGTAATATGAGGAATATGGTGATTTGGAGATTTTCCTAGTTGTGCAGCCCAGAGGTTTAGCTATATATATTTTTAAAAAATCCTCAATCCCCTTCAGTACAAATTTATTTTATGCAATATTCAAATATTAGGCTTATTATTCAAATATGTTTCTGAACTTTCCAGTGAGAGAACATAGTCAAAGTTGACATTATTAATAGGCCAAGGTTTTTTTTGTTTTGTTTTTTTGAGTTATTGAGGTTTGGATTAACCCCATTTCTTTCAATGGACCAGTTAAATCTGCTAATAACTATAAAGAACTCCTTAACAAATACATCTTTGATTAATTATTTAAATCAATTGCGGAATATCCATGAAACAAGCCAGTTCCTATAATCACTTAGCAGCTATTATTACACAGCTGCGGGTCCCAACCCAGGCTGAGTAATGAGAGAGGGAAGACAATGGCATGTTACTGATAGGAAAGAGCTTTTATCGTTGATGCATTTATTTTCTTTCCACAGGAAAAAAAACACAAGCATTCAAATTCATCAGACACACACACACACACACACACACACACACACACACAAAAAAAAAAAAAACGTCAATAGTGGTTCAAGTGGCCCAATCCAGCTACCAAACTTTATCTGCTCCCAAATCTTTTTCCCCACTCTGTGAGAGTGTCAAGAGCAGCCATTTTAAAGGCCCTGGTCACACCCCGCGCGCAGATGTTACCCTCTTGGAGGATTACAATGACCCCTGCAGCTCCACCCCTACAGCACAGCGCAGACATAGACAACGAAAGCACGAGCCAACAAGGTGTGACACTAATCACCGATCTCTCTCTTTCTCTTACCTTCTCTTGAAGGCAAAAAAAAAAATCTCAGCTTTTCATGTTACCAAAAAAGAAAAAAAACAAAAAAAACAAAAAAAACCACAAAGCGCACAGTCCTGAAGACTTTCTCATGGCAAAAAATGTTACTGACTGCTACAAATTGAAGACTCCTACAATAACATTTATGGAAAACGATCATACAATTGTATTTGTTAAAATAACAGCTTGTTTTTAAATACATGTATTATTATACAACAGCAGTGTAACGATACACTCTGACCATAATTCGATTCGGCTTCACAATTTCTATTCAATTCGATTCGATTCAATTCTCAGGATACACTGTATTTTGAACAAAATTTGAATGATAAAAAATTATGGCTCATAGATACCTTCTCAAGCAGAAATATTTGTTTAATATTGTAAACGAAATGTGCTACAGGTTCACCATATCGTAAAAAACAAACAAACAAACAAACAAATAAATAAATGGATCAATTTTTCCCAAAAGTTTTGATTGAATAAACAAAGTGTCTGAGCTGAAACATAATGAGCTCCATTAGCAGAAATAGAGCTCCAAAGTAGACCAAAATGCCCGGCCTTTGGTGCTGTTTGAAACCTAACGAAGAGCTCTTTTTAACTGTCATAACGTGGTCATTTAACTGTGTAACGTATAATACGCGTTTGACGTTGCAATCCGGAGCTATCAGGCTATCGGTCACTTTACAAGTGCAAATCTCACAGGTTGTCTACGAAAGAACGTGATCACATGACCGGTATACATTGTAACTCAGAGTGGGACCGCTGGTCTTCCAACAGTGCAACTGCAGCATTATATGCATGATTAACAGAATTCTGATTTCCATGACGTGAAACACACATTTCAACAATGCACACTGAAGTGTGATGCATCGTTACACTGATATTATACACAATTATGTAGAGGGTCCGCCATACAAGTCCCTGTGAATGAGCTGTTACTATAGAAACGATAACATATTCGAACAAGCACATTATGATTTGTCTTGCAGATAGAACAACTGGCAGAGCTGCTGCTAGAGAACACCTTTTGACCAATCAGATTTGAGAATTCAATAGCATTGTGAGCATTAAATGCCATCAATGTCACCAGTGCTGTAAAAAAAATAAATAAAAATAAATAAATAAATAAATATCATGACCCCCAGGGTTCTCCGAGGCGTTAGTTAGCGTTAGTCTAGCCTTGTGGCGCTGAATGCATTTGCGATGTAGCAGGTGAAAGTATGCAGCACGTGGACGCTGATCCTGTGCATGAAACCAAAGTCCAGGTAGGGGACCGACACTTTTCTATGTGTGAGGTTGTAATTCATGGTGTTGATGAAGCTCATTATTCACGTGTGACAGCGAGCACATGCAGCGTTCACGCCGCTAGCAGAGGACACATCAGCGTTAGATTACCTCAGTGATTATCCTCGGCTCCACACCACAGCCACTCTCCTTACAGTGGGGCTGCCTTTAATTTGGCGCATTAAGCGCTTAATTAAGCCTCAGACTATATTAAGCTGAGATGCTGTATCCAGCTTAGAGCTAAACTTTCACACCTTGTTATCCTCTGATTTAGAAATATCTCAAACTGATGAGGTCTGTCTTAAATCAGAGGATAATCATCCGTAGAGAGGATTACATTAGTATATTAATGAGGTGTCATATTTTTTAAATTGTGCAAAAGTTCATGCCATGTTTCTTATTTTGTCATATACCACAGCGCTGTTGCATTCTCGATTCTGATTGGTCAGAAGTTGTTGATTGACAGTAAGGCAAATAACAAGTATTAAATTAATGCGCTCGTTCGTTATTGTTGCTATAGTAACAGCTCACTCGTTCGTACGGTGGAACGATTCAAAATAGGTGTAATTGTTGACGTGGTGAAGTTTTCTGCAAGGAGGCATTATTGGAAGGAGCCTCCAGTTTCAAAACTTTTTCGCCATCTTCAGGACAGGGTTGTTTACGCTTTTTTTGGGTTTCTCGTTAACATGACAAGCCGCGTTGTTTTTTTTAATAGAAAAAATAGTGGCTGGTGAAGGAACAATTGTTTGTTTATAGCTGCTATAACGTAGGTAATAACTTCACAACATTAAACGTAAGAATAAATGTATAAAACTGCGGCATCTCGTCCTTTCATTAATACAAATATAATCAATTTGCTGTTGTATAAGAGGAATAAACACTTCAGGCTGTGGTATTATAGGAAAATAATCAACTCCGGTGTGGAAACAGCAGCACAGATTCATCACGCCACCTCATCATTGATTATTCTCCTAGTATTTTATTCCATATATATGTTGTGAAAAATTATAAATTAGCAAGTGTGCATACACAATATACTGTTTGTAGGATTACCTAATGTTTATCATTCTGAGATTATTCTAAATTAATTGTAATAAAATTACTATACAAACCTTTATAAAACTGATCACTTTAAACAGCAGAATTCAACATCTCTGTGGATGATAAGGAGAAATATTACATAAGCAGACCTAATATTTAAGAACATGCTATCATTTCTTTTGTAGTGAAGTCCAGATGGTTAAAAGACAGGGCTTGAGTTCACGCACAAAGATCTGCAGTGTAAACATTTACCCATGTGACTGTTGCATATTTATGAGATTTTTTTTTTTTTAATAGCCACTTGCTGTTTCTGCATTTCCGAAAAAAATAAATAAATAAATAAAACAACCCTCATTTACATATTCACAAATAGAACCAAAAGTGCAATCATTCTCACCTGGTTCATTTTCTCAATCTTTTCCTTGCTCTTTTATTTTTTTTTTTGTCTCTGTCTCTCTATTTCTCTCTCTCCTGGCTGATAAATGTTATTTACAGTACACGAGAGAGGAAGCGTCATGAATGCTCGGAGTGAAGCACCTGGCTGCTCGCAGGCAGAGACAAAGTGCCTCCAGATAGGAATCCAACAGCACTATCTATCTGCCTTATTAGACTCGGCCCTCAGGAGTCGAGAGTACGGGGACGGAGGCTTCGGCGGCTTCGGCGTTATGTAGGCCAGCCGGAAATGCTCGGGAAAGAGGCGGCAGGATGGACGGTGAAGAGAAAATGATATCTGGTCAACCTTGTACATGAGGGAGTTATTGCTGTTACATCATAGCAGCTGGAAAGAAAAACATACAGTACAGCAGGGGAAGGTGATGATGAAATGCACACTAATGCTGTTTTAATAGAATATTCCTTGTGTGTGTAGTAATTAGGGATGCACTAATGCTGGGAAAGCTGGTATCAAGTCTGACACTACGCCAGCATTCGATACCACATGATACTATGGAAACGTTGCACTAATGAACAGACGACACGAGATGACAGGATGTATTACACAGCTGATGAAATATCTAGAGCAGGCCTCACAGCGTCTTCCTACAATACAAGCAACGTGATCAAACATCCTAAATATAAAACTCAAACGTTTTATAAGTTCATCAACCGGTCCATACATTTAAATTTTTCAAAATTTGCGATGCAACTTCCAGAGTATTTCGAGCCTTTTTTTTTTCCGGAAAACTACTTGAATTGGCGAAATTGCAATTGCACGAAATTGTTTCGCAAAGTCTTTCACAGTGATGTTTGTTGGTAAATGAGACCTTTTAGTCAGTCCCTCCAAGATTTTGACATTTAGCGATCGCAGAAATGAACGCAAAATCAAGTAAACTCCGCAATATTCGGAGGAGCTTGCAATTTTTCACAATTACCGCAGATTTGGGCCAAGACGCGTCATGTGGCGTCATCACAACACGCATTCAGCCAAAGCCCTCTTCGGTTCGCGTGCGTCGAACACGAGTACAGCTAAAAGGTCTCATTTACCAGCAACCATCACTTCGAAAGTCCGTGCAAAGCAATTTCGTTCGATTGCAATTTCGCCAATTCGAGTAGTTTTCCGCACAAAAAACTCCGCAAGTTGCGTCGCAAATTCGGAAAAGAGCCGCTGAAAAAATCAAGTGTTTTTGGCAACAAAAAACTCCGCGAAATCCCGTACGGACGGTTTAGCTGTACTCACGTCCGACGCACGTGAATCGAAGTGCGTTGTGATAACGTCACGTGATGTGTCCTGGCCCAAATCTGCGGAAAATCTTCGGTAATTTTGAAAAATTGCAAGCTCCTCCGAATATTGTGGAGTTTCCTTGATTTTGTGTTCATTTCTGCGATCGCAAAATTGCGAAATCCTGGAGGGGATTGATTAGCTAGGTGAGAACAATGTCAACAGACAACACCAGGCGAGTGAAAATAACAGCTCTTACCCAGTATGTTGTTCTTGACGATCAGCCACTATAGTTCGTTGATAACGAGGGATTCTGACACAATAAAACGTACTTTACGTACAACTGTACAGAGGTGGTTTTCCAGAAATAACTAACCAAAACCAGCTCTTCTACGCAACAACCCTACTCGATCCGAGGTAACTCGCTCATCTAGCTAATGCACTTCATTTAAATCTTTTGATGTTCCACTATGTAAATCAGCGAAACATAAACAGAGTTAAAAAATATGTTCCATGATTAACATGCTTAATAGTACGTCGGTTACTTATTATCGGTATCAGTAAACAGACGTTCTAAATGTATACAAATACAGATATGATGCGCTAGTCCTTTGTTTTGTTTCCTTTTTTTTTTTAAAGAAAGCTTACCATAAAGGCTCCAAGGCAATGTGTTGCATTCCGCAGGACTCAACAAAGGAGCTGCACGAGTCGTGAACAATGCGTTTACAGCTATCATCTTTCGTTCATCCTTAGTAATTGCCTGGTCAGGATCGTGGTGGTTTAAATTAGGCTGCTGAACTTCTATGCCCACTTCCGGGTTTACATTTTTGGGGCACTAAACAGATACAGATAGTGTCACTGTGTAAATATTGAGTAAATATTGGCATGGAGATGAGGATCGTCCTAAGTTGATTGAGCTGAAACCCTTGTAGCACCATCGAAGCACCGCTCTGTATCTTGATGGATTAAAAGCTCCAGCTGGTGTGTTTCAGAGGGAAAATTATACTGTTGCATTTTGGTTCCCGAGACAAACCAGCATTTGTAATGTAAGTTTTTTTTTCTCTCTCTCCCTTTTCAGACATTTCCCAGAAGACACCTCATTTCTTTTCATTTCTCCAGTCCTTACTGCTTATATGTAGTAATTAAATTAGCATTAAAAAAAATTTAAGAAGAAAAAAAAAAAAAAAAAACAGTGTCTGGAGCATCCTCCTCCGCTCACGCCAAAGTCCCAGTGCTCCTTTTTTCATTTCGCAGCAACGGGTCATAAAAGGCTCCTTTCCACACTGCAAGAAGACTTCATTCATCCTGGAATGCAATTACATGTATGAGGGTTAATGAAATAAGCGAGAGATTACAAGGCGATGTGTGCGCTGTGTAGCAAACATGCACCTGCAAGCGGACAAAGCCAAAGTCATTAAGGCCAATGTTGGTCTGCAGCGTTTAATTAAGGATTAAAAATGAGGTCAGCGGAGGAAGGACAAACGTATTCTAATGAGCTATGAATGTGCGGTGCATGAAGATTTACTGCCGTGTTGTGGGATTTTTTTCTTTCAAAGAAACATCATCAACAACCTTGCTAACCAAAAATGCTCTCATTGCCACTCCTGGATAACGTCATGTCACCGAGTTTTAGCTTTTTTTTTTTCTCTCTCCCCTGATGGTGTGTCGTGCTCCGTATGGACACTGGAGGTCCAGGCTATCACCTTTGCACTGCAAAAATCAATCTCGAGGCATGAACAGGTGTTCCTCCTGGCCGCTCGATAGAGTGAGAGTGTGTGTCATGGAGTGTGTGCGGTGTGTGACCTTGGTTTTCTCTCACAGTTCTGACACAGCACACCTGCTGGCCTGATCCGATCCGATCTGATCTGCATCTTGACTCCGGGGTCAATGCCACCCATCGTCCTTGCGCTTCAAAAAAAAAAAAAAAGAAAGAAAGAACAGAAAAAGAAAGAAAATGCTGATGTGTAAAGAACGTAGTCTCCTTCGTCTCATGCCACCTGAGACATATTTACTCAATGACTAACAATCATCCTGGGTATTTGTATCTATTTAGTGCTTGAGATATCTGCATCTCCATTCAAATTTAAACCTGAAGTGGGCGTGGCCTAAAACGGAAGGTTTTTCTTTCATTCTTTTTGTCTAGATGTAGAAATGGGACAGTTCCTCAACCTCAGCTACATCACTCAAGTTTATAATAATAATGGGTCTCAACTAAAGATGTGCATGGGATTTTAATTCCGCCCACACAGCGATTATTTTCTATGTCCTAGCAAACTTTGTTCATTCTATTTCCCAAAACGTAGCTTAACTTAAACCACCGTGACTCTGACCAGGCAGTTACTAAGGATGAATGAATGACCGTTGCACTGTAAATGCATCGCACGTTTATGAACATGGTCTATCTTTGTCCCGCGAGCTTCATATCTGACATGGACGTGAAAAACCTCTCCCTGGAGCGAACAATTTGTTGCGTCCCACGGGATCCCGGTCCCGAGCCGCGGTCCTAGCCTCGACCGAAACAACAACGCGTCTCCTATTTGTACGTGTATCTGTTTAGAACACGTTATCTGTTCGATTTGAATAACGAATTCATGTTGGGCGACATCGCTAGTTTACGGGCAGTGCTCGAAAAAATGTTAGTCTCTGACATTTCTTATCGTGTAAAAAACGCTTCCCGTAAAAGGTCAGCGCCGGCGCAGTGGTGATTTCTAATCTCACGTGAAATTGCGTTTCTGTCATGTGCAGAAAAAGGCGCAGTACGTTTTCCACAGCTCCCGAATTTAATATCTTGTCACAAGGAGGCCTTTCGGAAGAAAACGCTCGCCGGGCGAAGGAAATGATGCAATCGCTAATGGGCGCTGCTATTTTCAGATGGCAATCGCTGCCAAATGACAACAGGAAGGCACAGGCGAGGGCAGAGATTTCAGATCTCCGTCCTCTCGTTCCCTCTCAACTCCGCTCCACTCACGATCGTCTCCTTCTGCTCAAACGCCCACATGAGTTCTGCACAAAAGTTCCAAACAATTTGCATGCCGAGCACAGTTCCACACTCGAAAAAATAACGGCAACTCGCTTTTGCTCGTCGATTCGCGGCTTGGTGCCAGTCTGACCCTGCAACTTGATTATTGTTATTTTTATCTCTCAAACCTCACGATTTTCGCGGTTCTTCTCTTCCTTAGACGCTCGTTTCATATTGCATGCTTTCTTTTTTTTTTTTTTCCTTTTCACCATGCGTGAAACGAGCATACTGCCACACTCGCATGCCTTGCTTGTAAAGAAACGCCGGTGAGCGGTGACTAATACAAAATACACAACATTTAGTTAGCTCATGCAACATTCATTTTCTGAAGACACTGCACATCTCCCAGAGTGCATGAATATATAAATCATCCTATTAGCAACCAAATGGCTGCCACATGTTGTAAACGATTAGAACGACGCACAAATCCTGTCTAGGACGGCACTGTTTAGGGCTTTCAGTGCTCTGATGCTTTTATAGCATGGTAAATAATTAGCTGCCTGCTTGAATTCGGTGTTTGAGGAGGGAAAAGTATATAGAAGGCAAGATAACAATGAGATCCGTTATGCTCCATGCCAGGGGGTCACTAATGGTCTCGTACAATCCAATCTACTGTGTGTTAGCAAAGTGTTTCGGGAGCTAATTGCATTATAAATAAATAAATAAATAAATAAATAAATAAATAAAAGCCACAGACAAATGCAGTACAAGTGAAAATACACATCAGCTAGCATGACACATGATTAACATCTTAGCCAGGGAGAAAAAAAAAAAAAGGCACACATGACTGTTTTTTAGGGATTTAAAAAAGAAAAAAAAGATAAATATGTTGTGACCTTTGTTTTTTATGTGACTATCATGTAATCCAGGACATTTTTTTTTTTTTTTTTTTGTACTTAGCAAAGGACAACACGGGTAACTAGCATGGCTTTTCACTTAGCAGGTAACTATCATGTTAACCAGAATCCATTTATTTTTATTTATTTGTTTTATTTTATTTTTAAATTTACCTACCAACAAATCTGGCAGATAATTAGCATGCTAGCCAAGAACTTTTTTATTTAATTATGAACAGTTAATTAGCATGTTAGCTTGGGACTTTTCTAACCACCTACAGTAGCTAGGGAAGCAGCAAGTAACTAGCATAACGGTTTCATTAGCAAAGGAAAAAGTCTGGTAACGAGAATGGCTTTATCATCATCATTAATATAATTACCATTATTTACAACAACAAATAAGAGCATGTAACTGGCATGTTAGCCAGGAGCATCTGATTTAACTTGCAGCAGGTAAATAGTATGTTAACCAGAAACCTTTTTTTTTTTTTTTTTGAATTTACCTAGCAACAAATCTGGCAGATAATTAGCATACTAGCCAAGAACATTTTATTTAACTATGAACAGTTAATAGAGGCAGAGAAGTAGTATGTTAGCTTGGGACTTTTCTAAGCAAGTAACTAGCATAACTGTTTCATTTTTAATCTACTTAGCAAAGGAAAAAGTCTGGTAACTAGAATGGCTTCTTTTTTTTTTTTTTTTTTTTACTTTTCTTTACTTAATTTCGCTAGTATCATACTGTATACATCAAGTAAATAGTATGTTAACCAGGGACTTTATATTTTGTTAGCAATAAACAAGGCAGATAATGAACATTACTGTAGTTTATTTACAGCAATAAATAAGAGCTAATAACTAGCCAGGGTTGTTTTTATGGCAGTGATATTATGCTAGCCAGGGACTCTACTTAGCAACTTTCTTTATTTAGCTAGCAACATACGCATAATGCAGATAACTAGAATGATAGCCAGTGACTGTTTTGTTTTTTTTTTTTTTTAATCTTCTTAGCAAACGAAACGTCAGGTCAGTCACATAAAAGCATAGCATAACTAGCATGTTAGCCAGGAGCGTTTGATTTAACTTGCAGCAAATATGGCAGGTAAACAGCATTTTAGCCCGGGACTTGACTAGCAATGGAAGAAATAGGTAACTAGTATAACTTTTTTATTTAGCTAGCAACATACTGTATAAGGCAGATAACTAGAATGACACATTATTATTTTATTTTTATTATAACCCTAGCCTTTTTTTTCTAGTCAGGTGACTAGAATGGCTTTTTCTTTTCTTTTTTTTTTTTTTTTTGGAGCTAGCAGATATGAGCGGCAACTAGCACGTTAGCCAGACTTTTTTATTTTTTTTTAATTCGACCACATATGCAGTACATGTTGACATGTATGACATACAACATTGTGATACTTAATTTATTTGATTTCATATTAGATTAATTTCTTTTTTGATGCGGTGAGAACGCGAGGTTCAGACAGATAGTATTTTTCAAGATTCTGTTTTGCGCCGGAAATGTTTTTTTTTTCTCTGAACTTTCACATGCGAATATCGTGAATCACTACCGCTGTCTATTTAGCAAGTTCCACACTTTGATAACCCTCTGCCCTGGCTGTCTATGACTCAGGAAAGAGTCTCAGTGAAACGGACGGATGTTCCGGGTGAAAATGCATCTACGTCTCGTTAGTGGAATCCATTTGGATGGGCCGTACTTTCAGCCCTGACCCCACAATCTAGGACTTCCTCTGCTTTTGTCGAAGTGAATTGCGCTTGAAACCACCTTTTTCTTTTCTTTTCTTCCCCTCACCCCTCACCCCTCACCCCTAGTGCTCAATGCCTACGTGTCATGCCTTTACGGCTATTACCCACTCCGCCGCGTGAGGAGCGAAGAGGCCACTGGGAAGTGCACGCAACACACTGCTGTGATAAGTAGAGGGATGACGGATTGCTTCTCCCGCCTCCGTGTTGTCCGCCCAGCTGCTGCAGCTCAAGTCGAATGTCACCCAAGAGAAGCTGGAACATCGAGTTGGCGGTGCCAGAGGAGTGACAGAGGCGAAGTGAAGGTGCTCGTGACCGAGTGTCCTCTGCAGTGACGGGGAAGTGTACACTTCTGCGCTTCACTCTAACGGAGGCGACAGTTACCAAACAGAGAGCTAAAAACAGGGCCGGTAATGTCACAACAGCTTCAAAACATCCAGGATGCTGCTAATGTAGAGATCACATGACCAAGATGTCTTTATTTATAGCAACAACAGATATACAGTAATAACTAGCATGCTAGGACCTTATATCAGACATGTTAGTTATATGCTTTTATTTGTTAATATATATAAATCTCACCCAGGCTGACTTTATTCACAGCAATAGATAAGAGGATGTAGCTAACTACTAACAGTTAAGGCAGGAGGTTTTTATTGACTTAGCAAAGACTAAGAAGGCAGGTAGCTAGCAACATATAAAGGAGATAACTAGAATGTTAGCCAGATTATATACACTTGCCATCCAAATTAGATCGTAAGGTTTTTTTTAAAAAAAAAAAAGACCCCATTGTAGACTGAAGAAGCAAATGATATTATAATGAAGTGGAGACTGAAAGGATTAAGTCTTAAGTAATTAGGGATTATTACTAATGATGTTTAAAAGATGATGGCTCGGAAAACATTTTGAAGGAAGCTTATGCTTCTAACGCAACATTGATGTTTGCTATTTAAAAAAAAAGAAAAAAAGGCTTATTGTGGTTGTTTGTAATGATCTGTTGAGATTTTGTATTGATCTACTTATGCTCCATGCTGAGAACATAAGTAAGGATGATGCTGATATGCTTTAGATCATCAACAAAGCTAATTCTGTCACTCTGGATGCTTTGAGAGTGCTGAGAACGCTTTAGTTCTCTTCAAAATCAAACCACAGGGCGTCCATGGAGGTTCTTCTACGTATTAAATATATACAGTATGTACACTATATGATTGATTTGAGGAAGCCGAAACTTTATTTATATCCACATCACTTCTAGATTTTTTGGTATAATTTTGTTGCAATGCCTTCAAACTTTGAAGCATGGGTCCACAAGTTTGGTTTCAAACGTCACTATGGGGGGAAAAAACAAAGTGATTCCGGTTGTCCAAGACGGCTGCCCCATAACGTTACAGTGTGAGCAGAAATATTGTGTGCCTAATTACCATAAAACATACATTTCTCAAGTTATTGAGACATTTCCAACCGTAATAGCGCAAATCAGTGTCTCTAGTGGATCGTCCTTCAAGAATCAAAGGTCACAAATGACTAAAAATAAGTGCACACCCATCCTATTAGTCCTGGGCATTGTTATTAAAACCAATTTCAGCACAGATGGTGGTGTTTCATGTGCAGACACAACATTCTTGCTTTCAACTCTGCAAACGTCTAGACAAAGTGTCCTAGTTTGTAAATAATGCCGATCTGCCTTTTTATTTTTAACTTTTACCTGAAACTACTCTCCATAGCCACTCACAATGTCTGCAGCTCCCTAATATGGAATAACAAGACCGCAACGGATCAAACCATCAAACCATCCAAAAAAAAATCCCTAAGATCGTGGGAGTCTAAAAGTCTAAAAAGTCTAATTGTACTAAAGTTATATGAAAGCAGATTATGACTTTTTTCTACTACAGAATTTTTCGATTCTGATTGGTCAGTATGTGTTGATTGTTTTTCTGTAAGGAGATGTTTGTTTAACATATACGGAATGAGTCTACAGCCCCCATGGGAAAGTCTTCAGGACAGAGATTTCTTGGTAAACTGCATTTCTTTTTGGCTTATTAACTTCAAGAGAGTGGAAAAAAGATGGCTGGTGAGGGAACTACTGTTTTTAGCTGATAAAACTAAATCATTTTGAAGATGTTCCACAACATGAAATGGATAAACCTTACAAGGTGTGCTTTAATTATATATATATATATATATATATACTGAAGGCAGATTGTGTTGGCAGATTGGGACGTGCTGTTATTGGAAATTAATAATCAATTTCACAGTGATAACAGTGACTCTGCTTCATCACACTACATCATCGTTGATTATTTTCCTATAACCGCATACTTCCAAGTGTTTTATTCCATGCGTCAAGATCAAGATAGCAAAAGCAGGAGTGAGATTCAAACTGCATCACTGGCCAATGTGGAGAAAAGTAATTACTTCTTTCATGGTGATAAATTGTGCAAAGAATAAGGCTTTCCTCCCAGGCACATCTCAATTGAAATCCATTCCGTTTAAAAAAAAAAAAAGAAGGGAAAAAAAGTGCATCCTTCCCAAAGTCCCTGAGAAAGGTAAACAACGCTGTTTCACACTCATCGAGGTGGCCATTTTTTGCTTCTCTTATCCGCTAACGAATTCCTAGCCTGGCGCAGTAAGGTCGATTAGAACGGATTAGCCGGGCAAAATTCATCCGCATTAACGTTTGAAGAGGAAAGGCCGACTGCCGAGTGCTCGCTCTTCCCCGCCACCTACTAACTCTTTAAATATTTCCATTCCTCTATCGAAACTGGCGCGAGGCCTTGTAAGCTACTCCTCCGCTCTGTGCCAGTACTGATTTTCAATATCTGCATTTTGCACTTGGCTGAGAGTTGGCGGAGTGCACGCTGAGAGATTTAAACACAGTGCAGCAGGGTTGATTCGCAGGTGACAGGTGTGTTTGTGCTCCTATTTTAGAGGTGAGTGTTAAACATATCAGCCATTTCATTTCACTGATCAAAATGTACTGGAAAGTTCTAGGAGAAAGTGTAACTTTTTTCCAGAAGCAAATGAGATTAACCAGGCCCTGGGTTGTAGGCTTCCCACAGGGACTATACGTACAGTTTAACCATTTGTAAAAGAGTGTAGCTTTGCGCCTGATAGCATGTTGACCCGGTAAAGTTCCACCTAGCATGTTTAAGGGCTTTTTGGTTTATTTTTCAAGGAGTATCCATGAAGGGTTTTCTCTTTGTACTTTCCAAGTAGAACCTCATTTGAAAGATAGAAAGTAAGTGTCTTTAAAGTTTCCATGCACATCTACAACAGTTACTTTCTAAGTAGAATCTCTTTGGTAAGGTAAAAAGTATGTGACTTTAAAGGTTTCATGTTAAAACCCTACAATAGAGGTTTTACATTTTCTGGTTTCCAAGTAGAACCTCTTTTGGGAGGTAGAAAGTGGGTACTCTTAAAAGTTCCATGTAAAATTCTACAATAAAGGGTTTTTCCTTTCTGCTTTCCAAGTAGAACCTCTTTGGAAAGGTAGAAAGTGGGTACACTTAAAAGTTCCATGTATTATCCTACAACACAGGGGTTTACTCTTTCAGAAAAGGTTTCAAGTAAAACCTCATCTGAACGAAACATTTTCTAAGGATGTACAATTGTATGAATGGGTTCTCCATCTCCCACCAAACATAATCAATCCCCACCGGTGCCATACTACCACTCCATCTCCCTGACTCCACTTCCCCCTCACCAGCTGAACACTATTCCATTAAAAATGTTGTGGGTTGTGGTCTGGTTCTTGTGGTTAAAGGTTAGAAGACTAAAGTATAAGAGGGAGCAGGGAGGGTGGGAACAGGAGGGGTGCGAGCCCAGAGCCTCAGGGTGCCTGTGGAACACAAGCCCCCTGAGGGTGATATAGTCTTTCTGCTGAGCTAATTAAGGAGCACTGTTCAGGGTGATTACTTTCCATTGTGTAATTACGGAGCAAGCTGTTGAGCGGCTGTTTGCGGGAACCCGCGGCTCTCCCGGAAGAGTGCAGTGAATTCAAAAAGATGACCTTCAGTTCTCCTGAAAAAGAAAAAGAAAACACTCATACATATCCAAATCCAATATGTAAACTCGATCGCATACATGTAGGGCAAGAAAGACCAAAAATATTTGTCTAGATATTTGTTATACACGAGTTTGTTTAAAATGTATTTCCGTTTGATTTACGTTATGTGCTAGGATTCATACTAGCTAATTTGGCAGATTAGCAAAGCAAGTACTATCAACTGTACTAACTACATACACCAACAATCTCTGCTACTTCCTTCCAAGGGTCCAAGGGTGGAAAGTAGATAATCTTAAAGGTTCCACGTAGGACCCTACAACAGGGGGTTTTCCCTTTCTACTTTCCAAGTAGAACCTCTTTTGAAAATGGAAAAAGTAAGTACCTGTAGGCTAACCACATATACGAACTACAATCGTTAGTGCGGAACTCAAGAAAGATCAGACCACACATGCTACAGGATTGGTCCAAGGAATCATTCGAGCCAAATTTTTCCACATCATATCTAACTTACATAGAACCGAGAAGATCTCAATTCCTATCTTGCTTTGTCACTTTCCACTGTCGCGGAAAACGCCGCTCCAGGTCGTGCAAGAACATCGAAAATAGTCGCTTGTCGCTCCCTAATGTGAATGTAGGGTGAATATACAGTATGTTTTCACTTCAGAATCCATACAGTGGTGGAAGTGGTAATTCAGGCTTCTCTACCAGTGTCCAGAAGGTTGTGAGTTCAAATCCCAGGATTATCAGAGAATCACTGTTGAGCCTCTGTGGTTGGATTTCCTTCTTGGATTATAATCACCCTATGTAGTGTCACCCAGAAGAGGATGGGTTCCCTTTTTGAGTCTGGCTCCTCTCAAAATTTCTTCCTTGGGTAACTACTGTTGCCTCTGGCTTGCTTATTAGGAATTTAAAAATCTAATTATGTTAAGCTATTGAATAACCACTAAGCCAACACTGTCCAAAGGTTCTGCTGGGATTCAAGTCCGCATATTCAGCCAATACAAGTAAAGACTACGTTTCTGGGTAGGTTTGGAGTTCAGTCAAGCACCTCTATGTAATACGTCAACGTATGCTCAACAAGCTATTGCGTGGGGACTTTACACAGTTCTATTGTGTACGTTCTTTGCAAGGTTGTGTCATTTTTTTCAGTATGCAATGCTATGCTTTATTAATCTGGTTTAAACCTTTGTTTTTTGCTTTCTCTGCATTGCCTGATTGTTTGAGCCTTTTTTTGACCACAATTCTGTCTGTTGACTTGGACTTTCACATCCGTCTGCCAGTGATTCATGACAAACAGCTTTATGAAGCACCTTTGAATCAGTGAAGATTATTCAGTGATGCCACTAGTGCCGTAAAACGCTCCGTGCAAGAGAACAAAAGGAGAACATTTGCTGTCTCCCCACAGGGACATGCACCAAGAAAACACCATCAATAATCCAGACTGGATTTGCCTATTCATATGGAGAAATGACCTAATAAGGGCAATGAAAGGAAATCTGTGCCACCTTTATACACCTTTTCACACCGACATGGCCTAGTTTATCTTTAACAACGCCGCTCAATATTTATATACTTTCCAAATCATGCAAAACTAATATTGTGTTTTCACGGGTGTTTGTCGTCACGCACTGCTGCCGCAATTGCACTGGCGCATGGGAACGGAGCAGGAAAACCATCATTTCTCTGAAAACGATAAAGAAAACCCATTCCTGCCAATAAATATCACTAGAACATGTAAATTGAATTGTGTTCTGTCCTCCACCTCAAACATTTTAATTTCAGATAATGATGAAAGGAAAAAAACATCCCGCTACAGTCTCCTCTACATCCCTTTACATTTTTTCCCCGCTAGAAGGTACAGTATATGTCCTGGGGGGAAATTTTTTTTAATTCTAGTTAAAATTTTAAAGAACCGGAAAGCCGGAATGTCACTCTCAGAGATCCCTTCGGGGGCATTTGGATAATGATGATGTTTACAAGAAAATGAAGCAGAGTTTGGAGCCAATTAGCACTTCAAATCTGTGTAGCTTCATTTGCAGCTGCGGAAATAAATAATTTATTTATTTTTTATTTTTTTAAAACCCTGACAAACAAGTGCTGTTCAAACAAGTGTGGCATCATTCAAAAAGGTGAGACAGGCCAGAGTGAGAAAAGAGTGAGTCTCGCAGCTGCGAAATTACAGTAGCTGTGATGTTTTATTGTATAAACCCAGCAAGTGCACACACAACTCGTCATACAAGTGCACCCTGCGCTTATGATATGATGACGGCCCGTGGAAATGCAGTGCCATCATCCAGTGGGGAGCAGCAAAGACAATTTCTTTGATTGCCACAAAACTCGAGTCGCATCGTGAGAGAAAGTAATGCAGTGGCATCTCTGCACAGCTGGTGGCCATTCCAGGCAAATCACAAATCCCACCACGGATACTGAATGACGGGGAAAACGCGACGTGCATCATCAATGTTCGCCGCGGAATGCATTTCATCTGATGTTTAGCGGTAAAAGGGAATGGGGGGAAAAAATCACTAAAATAAATCAGCTGATTTATGGAGCAGCTTTGTTCTATTTTTTTTATTCTCCACACACGACATCTTTAAATAAACGACTGAAGTAAAGTCAAAATCAATAACACAACTTTGCACATGCTGCACACATCTGCTGAGACTCCTCATAAATCTCAGCCAACAAATATCAATTAAGTATATTTTATTCAAGAATCACTGAAGTACTGTATTTTACAGGAATCCATATTTTCTGCCACTTTTGTGGCCCCGAGCCTTGAACAGCAAAATGGTGTTGGAATTTATTCATTAGTCTTTTAGCCTTGCATTATGAGCATTATGACATTAAAACTGACCTCTACACAAAGTGAAATCACACGCTTCGATAATTAGCGCACTTTTTTATACTCATTATTAAGCAGGAAATACTTACTGAGACTACGGTCTTGTTTTCTGAATGCATTCTGTAACCCTGTACAACATGGTAATAAAAGCGAACATGATAATAAAAGTGACAGCAGGGCTTTCGAAGAGGAATGATTACTGATGGTGCGATTAAATAAAACATGCATGAGTTAATTTAAGCAGTCTCAAATCAAATAAAATCAAGAGCAAATCAAGAACTTAAATCGTATAATGCAACCCGGTAAGATTAAACAGAACGTAAGTTAATTAAAATAACGTCACAAACAAACCCCTCAGATTGATACTTTGAAAATATATATATATATATATATATATATATATATATATATATATATATATATATATATATACATATATATATATATATATATACAGGTGCATCTCAATAAATTAGAATGTTGTGGAAAAGTTCATTTATTTCAGTAATTCAACTCAAATTGTGAAACTCGTGTATTAAATAAATTCAATGCCACAGACTGAAGTAGTTTAAGTCTTTGGTTCTTTTAATTGTGATGGTTTTGGCTCACATTTAACAAAAACCCACCAATTCACTATCTCAACAAATTAGAATATGGTGACATGCCAATCAGCTAATCAACTCAAAACACCTGCAAAGGTTTCCTGAGCCTTCAAAATGGTCTCTCAGTTTGGTTCACTAGGTAAGCCACAAACATTCATTGCCAAAGAAGCTGGCTGTTCACAGAGTGCTGTATCCAAGCATGTTAACAGAAAGTTGAGTGGAAGGAAAAAGTGTGGAAGAAAAAGATGCACAACCAACCGAGAGAACCGCAGCCTTATGAGGATTGTCAAGCAAAATCGATTCAAGAATTTGAGTGAACTTCACAAGGAATGGACTGAGGCTGGGGTCAAGGCATCAAGAGCCACCACACACAGACGTGTCAAGGAATTTGGCTACAGTTGTCGTATTCCTCTTGTTAAGCCACTCCTGAACCACAGACTACGTCAGAGGCGTCTTACCTGGGCTAAGGAGAAGAAGAACTGGACTCTTGCCCAGTGGTCCAAAGACCTCTTTTCAGATGAGAGCAAGTTTTGTATTTCATTTGGAAACCAAGGTTCTAGAGTCTGGAGGAAGGGTGGAGAAGCTCATAGCCCAAGTTGCTTGAAGTCCAGTGTTAAGTTTCCACAGTCTGTGATGATTTGGGGTGCAATGTCATCTGCTGGTGTTGGTCTATTGTGTTTTTTGAAAACCAAAGTCACTGCACCCATTTACCAATAAATTTTGGAGCACTTCATGCTTCCTTCTGCTGACCAGCTTTTTGAAGATGCTGATTTCATTTTCCAGCAGGATTTGGCACCTGGCCACACTGCCAAAAGCACCAAAAGATGGTTAAATGACCATGGTGTTGGTGTGCTTGACTGGCCAGCAAACTCACCACACCTGAACCCCATAGAGAATCTATGGGGTATTGTCAAGAGGAAAATGAGAAACAGGAGACCAAAATATGCAGATGAGCTGAAGGCCACTGTCAAAGAAACCTGGGCTTCCATACCACCTCAGCAGTGCCACAAACTGATCACCTCCATGCCACGCCGAATTGAGGCAGTAATTAAAGCAAAAGGAGCCCCTACCAAGTATTGAGTACACGTACAGTAAATGAACATACTTTCCAGAAGGCCAACAATTCACTAAAAATGTTTTTTTTATTGGTCTTATGAAGTATTCTAATTTGTTGAGATAGTGAATTGGTGGGTTTTTGTTAAATGTGAGCCAAAATCATCACAATTAAAAGAACCAAAGACTTAAACTACTTCAGTCTGTGTGCATTGAATTTATTTAATACACGAGTTTCACAATTTGAGTTGAATTACTGAAATAAATGAACTTTTCCACGACATTCTAATTTATTGAGATGCACCTGTATATATATATATATATATATATATATATATAAAAATATATATAAAATACACAAAACCCCAATTCCAAAAAAGTTGGGACAGGGCCATGTTTACCACTGTGTAGCGTCCCCTCTTCTTTTAACAACATCCATATCATTGCATTATGTTTTTATTGACATTTTACACAGCATCCCAACTTTTTTGGAATATATATATATATATATATATATATATATATATATATATATATATATATATATATACACATCACACACACACACACACACACACAAGTTTTATGCAGACGTGTAACCCGGACCAGACTGCACCGTCCCTCATGTAGACCGACTTTGATCCGAAGTTCGCGTCCGGTTTCTCTGAAAAGGTCATTCAATAAACAGGTTGTTTACATGGCTGTCTGACTCAACATCCCACACTTCTTTCAAATCACAAAGCAAACCAAGTCGTTTTTAAATCAGATTTTTTTTGTTGTTTTTTTTAAACTGAATTCATTTCTTTAATAAAGTCTGAGACCATTAACAAGAAACTGCCTTTCTCCCTCATTTATAACCAAAACTAATACAGTTTTTGGCAGGTTAAATATATCTCTCCAATGAGATTCAATCATTCTTTAGTAATAAAAGACATTAAATGTGTGTCTTATCAACTGAACAGAGGAGGGATGATAATGCTAACACATAGCACATAGAGGAACATACTAATGAAAGCAATATTAGGTGTTAAGAGACCGCAATTAAATCTGTGTGTTAGGAGCATGTGTGTTACCAAATCTATAAAGCGAATGATGCATGGACAGGATATTTACATACAGTGGGTATAGAAAAGAATCACCCCCTTTATAATAATCACATTTTGTTGCTTTTCAGCTTGAAATGAATGAAACTTTATTTGAAGTTGGAAACTATTTTTGCAGCAAAGTGCCATGCCATAACCACATCAATACAAATGTTTAGTATTAATAAAAACAAATACAGTACAAATACAATGACATAATACATACAACACAATTATGAAAATGCAAGTTACATAAGATAAGATCTTAAATAAATAATAATCTTGCATGGGTCTTAGGATTCTCAAAGTGTTTAAACAAACAGTTCAGCAAGAAAAGAGTAGAGTATCCTCAATGCCCCTCAACGCCCCTATAGGTGAACTGCAGAGGGTCAAACCTATCCATAGCCTGCCATAAAAATTTTCCCTTAACTCCTCGATTTTTTCAAAACACTTCATAACTAGTAAAGTTAAGGCCACTGGCCTGAAATCATTCAATTCCTTTGGAGCACCTGTATTAGCCACAGGAACTATAATGGATTGTTTCCAAATTGCAGGAACTCTTTACAGTCTAAGGGACTGAGAAAAGATATACTGAAATATCTCACTCAGTGTTCAGCACAAGTATGTGTCACCCTACCGCCAATATTATCCGGGCCAGGGATTTTTTTTTTATGTTAACATGTCAAAAGAGACTTTTTAACCTTTTGCACATTAATATTAAGAGATTGACAACCTCTATATCTAACTTAAAAGCAGTATTATCAAACCTTAAATAAAATGCATTCAGTTCATCGGCAAATAGTTTATCTGAAGTAAAACCATCCGATCTGATATCCCTACCACAACTATATTTACAACCTTCCATAACTTTCATTCCTTGCCAGGCCAATCGTAAATCATTGCCACTTAATTGTGTCTCAGTTTAATCATTATATCTTAACCTGTCTTTACTCATTTCTACTCTCACCGCCTTTTTAATTTCCCTAACTGCATTCAGACCTCCCTGCTTAAAAGCCACCCGATTTCTATGAAGAAGATCCTTTGTATTGTATGACATCCACGGTTTGTTATTTGGGAAATCTTTAACCAACTGGTAAGGAATGACCATCTCAGTACAAAAGGACACATAGTCACACACCACTACAATCAAAACAACCCTGTAGGGCCAAGGAGTTTTCCTCTGACCAAACCTGCACCCTCCTTTCCTAGAGATTTAATCGTCTCCTTAATAGAACCAGAGCAGAGATCCAGTGTTTTATTGTGTCTTGTATGGCAGGTAGCATACTGACAAAAATCACACAGCGAAAGTACAAAATTCGGGGCATCCAGCAAAATAAAATGTAATTATTTCAAATTTGATAGCTTCAGCTGTTGTCTTTGTTGTGCTCCGGTTTCACTCAAATTCCTCCAATTAGTCTCCTATTAAAAGAACTTGCATGGAAAGTGCATAATATTGACAAGAAACATCTATATTATGCACTGTCTTTAAAAATGCATTTATAGTCACTATATAGTTGAAGGAAATTAACCTCTGGGAAAATGTAATATCTAACATGCCTTCAGACTGCACACACACACACACACACACACACACACACACATTTCTTGGAAGTGTGCCGTAAGGTCCAAGACCACCCACTTTAACTAGAATAAATAAGAGAGCGTGCATCTTCTGTCTTATCCGTAAACCCGCATCCTTCATAAGACATCTTTTAAAGAAGGTATTTCTTGCTACCTGCTTCTGACTACTTCCTTGTAAGTGTGCCTGCTATACGTGATCACATGATGTAGATTATTAAATGTCTATGTTGATTATGGCAAGTTACGTTAATCTTACTGTTCCTGTATACGTTAATGCTTTATTTTAAGGTTCCCTTAACTAATATTATTTATACCACAGCGCTGCTGAATGCTCAATTCTGATCATTTTCTATAACAGCATGGTTTGGACTGTGCATCAATCTTTAGTAAATAAAACTTGTTAGCACTGGTAGTGTAAATTGCTGTGGCATAAACGACTCAAAGCACTGCAAGACTCCACTTCATCACATTACACCTTGTTGATTAGTTACTTCTGAGGTCTGAATACTGACGTGAAATTTCGGTATTAAATCCTCACTAGGCGTGCATAACTCAACCCTGAACACGGTCCAAACACAGTAATGAAACATGTATTGATTGTTGTTGTTTTTTAATGTCAATGAAATCCGCTTGTATTGATAAGAATAAATCCACCTAAAATACGAAAAATTAAATTACTTCATGTCCCCAAATGCTGATGACATACTGAATTCTGGTCTTAGGGTCTCAGAGTTAATGAATTATGCCAGTTAATGCCTGCTTATTTGGTTTACTACAGTGGTGCTTGAAAGTTTGTGAACCCCTGAGAATTTTCTATATTTCTGTATAAATATGACCTAAGACATCATCGGATTTTCACACAAGACCTCAAAGTAGATAAAGAGAACCCAATTAAACAAAAATATTATACTTGATCATTCATTTATTGAGGAAAATGATCCAATATTATATATGTGAGTGGCAAAAGTATGTGAACCTTTGCTTTCAGTATCTGGTGTGACCCCCTTGTGCAGCAATAACTGCAACTAAACGTTTCCGGTAACTGTTGATCAGTCCTGCACATCAGCTTGGAGGAATTTCTCAGTACAGAACAGCTTTTCTGTTTTCTATTTTCTATTTCTATTGGATTAAGGTCAGGACTTTGACTTGGCTGTTCCAAAACATTAACTTTATTCTTCTTTAACCATTCTTTGGTAGAATGACTTGTGTGCTTAGAGTGGTTGTCATGCTACATAACCCACTTTCTCTTGAGATTCAGTTCATTTTCCTTTAGAATTCACTGGTATAATTCCGAATTCATTGATCCATCAATGATGGCAAGCCGTCCTGGCCCAGATGCAGCAAAACAGGAACAAATCATGATACAACCACCACCATGTTTCACAGATAGGTTAATATTCTTATGCTGGAATGCAGGGTTTTCCTTTCTCCAAAAATAACCATGCTCATTTAAACCAAAAAATTCTATTTTGGTCACATCCATACACAAAACAGTTTTCCAATAGCCATCTGGCTTGTCCACGTGATCTTTAGCAAACTGCAGACAGGCAGAAATGTTCTTTTTGGAGAGCAGTGGCTTTCTCCTTGCAATCCTGCCAAGCACACCATTGTTGTTCAGTGTTCTCCTGATGGTGGACTCATGAATATTAACATTAGCCAATGTGAGAGAGGCCTTTAGCTGCTTAGAAGTTAACCTGGGTCCCTTTGTGACCTTGTGGCTTATTACACGTCTTGCTCTTGGCGTGATATTTGTTGGTTGACCACTCCTGGGGAGGGTAACAATGGTCATGAATTTCCTCCATTTGTACATAATCTGTCTGGTGGAGTCAAAACTCTTTAGAGATGGTTTTGTAACCTTTTCCAGCCTGATGAGCATCAACAACTCTTTTTCTGAGGTCCTCAAAAACGTCCTTTGTTCGTGCCAGGATACACTTCCAAAAAAAAAGATCAGCCTTTGATAGATCCCTGTTCTTTAAATAAAACAGGCCGTTCACTCACACCTGATTGTCATCCCATTGATTGAAAACACCTGACTCAAATTTCACCTTCAAATTAACTGCTAATCCTAGAGGTTCACATACTTTTGCCACTCACAGATACGAAATATTGGATAATTTTCCTCAATAAGTAAATGACCAACTATAATATAATATTTTTGTCTCATTTGTTTAACTGGGTTCTCTTTGTCTACTTTTAGGACTTTTGTTCTTGTTTTAGGTCATATATATATATATATATATATATATATATATATATATATATATATATATATATATATATATATATAAAATTCTAAAGGGTTCACAAACTTTCAAGCACCACTGTATAAATTGACAGCGTAGTCCATGTGCTTTTTATTAAGGTGCAAAGCAGGAACTGGGTGAAGTAACCAAAGAAATCATTAAAAACCTGAGGATAGCACCCTCTGGTGGCTTGGAGGGGAAATGTCTGGGCTGGGTGTTACACATGGTCTGTTCATGTTAGTTAATGTCAGTTAAGAGAATCTTAAGTATGTCAAGTATGCACTGACCATTAGCAAGCATAAAATCATCTAATAATACAATTGTTGATAATGCTTTATGAGCTGAAGAGGCAAATTAATATTGGCAGTAGCTCAGCTTCTGCTATTTGTAATATCTTAACCAAAATTCTTCTTAAACATGCCTGTTTTTCAGAATATTTATTTTCCATTCCAACTTATTAAAACCTGATTATTTGTTTGCCTCTTTAAGGTTAAGACCAAGAACATGTCATACCTGGCAGACGTTGTTGTAGTTGGTGGGAACGGAGGAAGTCCTTCTGATTTTAATGGCACTGAAAATGGAACCACGTTGAAAAAGATCTCGGTGTGGGTCAGTAAAAAGAAGGTGAAGGGCATTAAGGTTTGGCTTACTGATGAGCAGTGCAGGCTGTTTGGTAAAGCTGCTAAGAATGTTACACATTTCACATTTGAAGACGAACAGCACTTCAACTCCCTTAATCTATGGGACAGTGGAGATGGAAAACATCTGGGTGCTATCCAATTCAAGACCAATCACTCCCGGGAGTTCTCTGCACGCGTGACAAAATCTAATTTAAAACCAGAAACTTCAGTGGATGTTGCTTCTGGGATCTGCATGGGAATCAAAGGACGTTCGGAATTGTCCAGACGTTCGAGTGGGATTAATTCCTTAGGCTTCATGTTCATTAACCCCATCAAGTTAACCGAGCTTACAAATGTGGGTATCCCACACTTCATCATGAGATACCCAAAGTGGCGATCAGTGAAATCAAGTCCACGACCTACTACAATAACACTACTGAAACTCAGGAATATAGACTTGAAACCTCCAAAGAAATCACACAAACCTCCTCCTGGTCTGTTATGGGCAGTCAGAAATTCACAGTCAGCCTGGAATTGAATGCAGGACTTCCACACCTTGTTGAGTGCACAGGAAGATATGAATTAAAAACTGGAGTTGAGGTTACATATGCTTTGGAAACCACTGAAGAGAAAATGGAGCTCTTCTCATTTCCTGTTAAAGTCCCTCCAGGTAAAACCGTGGATGTGGACATCACAATTGGCCAGGCTACAGTTGATCTCCCCTTCAATGGTATAGTCAAGATTACCTGCTACAATGACAGTGTGCTGCATTTGCTCAGTGGTCCAAAGTCCTCTTTTCAGATGAAAGTAAATTTTGCATTTCATTTGGAAATCAAGGACCCAGAGTCTGGAGGAAGAGCGGAGAGGCACAGAATCCAAGTTGCTTGAAGTCCAGTGTGAAGTTTCCACAGTCAGTGATGATGTGGGGTGCCATGTCATCTGCTGGTGTTGGTCCACTGTGTTTCCTCGAGTCGAGAGTCAATGTAGCCGTCTACCAGGAGATTTTAGAGCACTTCATGCTTCCATCTGCTGATGAGCTTTATGGAGATGCTGATTTCCTTTTCCAGCAGGACTTGGCACCTGCCCACAGAGCCAAAACTACTAGTAACTGGTTTGCTGACCATGGTGTTACTGTGCTTGATCGACTCGCCAACTCACCTGACCTGAATTTTGTCAAGAAGAAGATGAGAGACACCAGACCCAACAATACAGTCGAGCTGAAGGCCGCTATCAAAGCAACCTGGGCTTCCATAACACCTCAGCAGTGCCACAGGCTGATTGCCTCCATGCCACGCCGCATTGATGCAGTAATTCGTGCAAAAGGAGCCCCGACCAAGTATTGAGTGCATAAATTAACATACTTTTCAGAAGGTCAACATTTCTGTTTCCGCGATATTCAAATTTTTTGAGATGCACCTGTACATTTCTTGCTAGTAGAGTCTAGAGAGTTTTCTCTCCTTCAAATATCCACCACATGCACCGTGCCATTTATTTGAAATTATAGCACAACACTGGTCTCTTCACCCAAGGATACAAAGGTTTTATTCAACAAATACACATTTATACAGGGTACAACACATAGCGAAATGCGAGTGGTTGACATCGGGACTGTGCAAGTAAGCAAAAAGTAATAAGAATAATAGAGAGTAATAAAAAATGTATAAACTATATTGCCAAATGTATGTGGGCACCGGACCAATCACACCCATCCTCAAGTAACAGGAAATGATACAAAAAGACCTTTGTATGTCTACCTTGTGTCTGTTATCTCTAGCAGAAAAATTCACATACAGAGTTAATGTTTCATTCAGTTCCTTGTTCCTTGTTCCTTGTTCCTCTTACACCCTCCTCACCTACAGCAAGGACCTTCTCTGGGTTCAACTTTTCTCCTGCGTCTCTTCTTGCGCTTCAGCCACTGTCTTTTTTATTCTGACAGCAGAAGAATTCCCACCAAACTGCACAATTAGGGTACTATAATCTCCCCTTCAATGGTAAAGTCAATATTACCTGCTACAATGACAGTGTGCTGCAGTTTGACACCAGTGGAACCTACAAAGGTGTCGCTTACACTGATGGAAAAGTAGTTCTGAATGAATCAGACTAAAAGCTTGGTGGGGCCTCTTGGACGTAAATATTAAAAATGTTTTTAAAAGTTCAATATAATGAATTTCATATATCACTCAAAATGATAATGTTTGTGTTTGATGTAAGCTTGATTTAAATGATTTGTTTTAATTACAAGCTTTTCATATTCGTAATGATCTTGCTTGATAATGTTTTTCAAAGTCTGTAAACCAGTTAAAACAGTGCCTTGATTTATCCTGCTGGTCTTCCATTGGTGCAGACCTACATTTTTTGATTAATAAAGCATTCTTTATAAAGCATTCTGAATAATGAATATAGCCAATCTCATTTGATGTGTGGGTTTTTTTTTTTAGATTTAATTTGACTGTAGCTTGCTGTAATAATTTTATTTGATTATTACCTTTTTTACTTATTAGGAAGATTATAATCTGTAAAGATTTCCATCAACAAAATCGTTCTCAAAAATCTCACTCGACTATTGTTCGACTCGTTTTTGAAGCGTTTGGAAGTGTGTTGTAAGGTTTAACCCCACCCGCTTTAACTAGTATAAACAAGAGAGCGTGCAGCTTCTGTCTTATCCATAAACTTGTATCATTCACAAAATATATTTTAAAGAAGGTATTTCTTGCTACCTTCTTCTGACTACTTCCTTGTAAGTTTGCATGCTATTCTTGATCACATGACAGAGGTTATTATATTTAAGTTTTGTAATGTATATGTAGATTATGGCAAGTTATAACAGTCTTGCTGTAATTGTATATGTTAATGCTTTATATTACGATTAAGGTGAACATTATTTATACCACAACGCTGTGCGATGCTCAATTCGGATCACTTTCCATTACAGCATGGCTTAGATAGCTTTAATAAATAAAAAATTGTTAGCACTGGTAATGTAAATTGCTGTGGCATAAGAGAAATAAAGCATTTTTTTGTTTTAATCTTAATGATTACAGTTTACAGCTCATGGAAATGAGACACTGGAAAAATCCAGTATCTCAAAAATATTAGAATAATAATGTAAAGCTTTTATTCGACAAATACACATTTATACAGGGTACAACACGTAGCGAAATGCGAGTGGTTGACATCGGGACTGTGCAAGTAAGCAAAAAGTAATAAGAATAATAGAGAGTAATAAAAAATGTATAAACTACATTGCCAAATGTATGTGGGCACCGGACCAATCACACCCATCCTCAAGTAACAGGAAATGATACAAAAAGACCTTTGTATGTCTACCTTGTGTTTGTTATCTCTAGCAGAAAAATTCACATACAGAGTTAATGTTTCATTCAGTTCCTTGTTCCTTGTTCCTCTTACACCCTCCTCACCTACAGCAAGGACCTTCTCTGGGTTCAACTTTTCTCCTGCGTCTCTTCTTGCGCTTCAGCCACTGTCTTTTTTATTCTGACAGCAGAAGAATTCCCACCAAACTGCACAATTAGGGTACTATAAGCACAGACATGGCTGGGGCTGGGTTTTTCTTTGTTTTGTTAACTTTGTTTTGTTTTTTTTAAAACTACACTGGTGTTGGTGAGGTTGTGTTCATTGATGGAATCATGAACTCAGAAGTGTACTGAGGCATTTTGAATGCAAAATTGAAGAAATCAGTGAAGAAATTATTCAGGCAACAGAGCTGAATTTTTAAGCAGGATAACAAACCAAAGCAGACCAGCCACTTTTTGAATGAACACTTCCCGGAGCTCTGAACTAAACCCTATAGAGCATCCATGGGAGGCAATGGAGAAGAAATTGTCGAATTCCGATGCTCTAGTATGAATGAACTGAACGTTTTGTTGGTTTAACTCGAAGAACACGTCCACCACATCTGTTACAGAAACATTTTGTTAAATATGACCAGTATATTTAATATTTTTATATTTTTAAACATAATCTATCTTTCGGAGAATGTTTTGCTTGAAAAGTGTGCTTACGGTATTTTTTCTTTAAAATTAATGGCATTTGGTTTGAACATTTTTTGTTTTCTCATGCAGTGAAATTCATACATTTGTAAGTAAGCCTTAAGTGTCCAAATACTTATTGGTGCCACTGTATTAAAGGCCATCAGGCTTGTGAACGAGACTCAATCACTGCCTCTCCCTCCAACACTGCAGACACTGTGCACCCTCTAATCTTGAGAGGTGCCAAGCTTTACACCACCCTTCCTACACACATTTATAAATGAGAAGAACACCATGGACCAGTACTGAGACTACCTCTGCAGAACTTTGCACATGAACGTCTTCCATGTTTACACTGCACTTGCAACTGCAACTTGCAAATTGTGCCTCTGGCTTGCTCATTAGGGATAAATTCATACATTTAAAATCTATATCCTGAATGTATATATTTCTGTAAAGCTCCTTTGGGACAATGTCCATTGTTAAAAGCGCTATACAAATAAAACTGAACCGAATTGAACTTATACACTTTCTCTTGCACAAAGTTGTTTTTTCTCTCTTACACGATTTGTAATTTATGTTTTTGCGTTTTCCTTATGTCCCGTTTAAAGTATGTCAGAGGTTGCTGGGAGGATTCGCAAAGTAGAAATTTAATTGTACTGTGTAATTCCTGTACATATGACAATAAACTCTTGAATCTTGAATGTTAAAATAAAATGTACTGAGTCCTTTTTTCTTTCTGACAGCCTCACTCAGTGCCTTCTTAGGTGTTCCAGTGACAGTTTAAGGAAATTAACGTCTGGGGAAATTATGAAATATGCCTTCTGACAAACAGCATGTTGTTTCCTGCACGCACACCTACACACATATACATACCTTTCTTTGGAAGTGAAGGGTTGCGTAAGGTCCGAGACCACCCACTTTTCTAGTATAAATAAGAGAGCGTGCATCTTCTGTCTTATCCGTGAACTCGCATCCTTCACAAGACGTCTTTTAAAGAAGCCATTTCTTGCTACCTGCTCCTGACTACTTCCTTGTAAGTGTGCCTGCTATTCTTGATTACGTTATTAAATGTGATTAAATATCTATGCAGACTATGGCGAATTACATTAATCTTACTGTTACTGCATATGTTAATGCTTTATTTTAAGGTTCCCTTAACCGATATTATTTAGAGAGCTGATTCAGAATTTCCATTACAGCATGGCTAGGACGGTGCATCAATCTTTAGTAAATAAAACTTGTTAGCACTGGTAATGTAAATTGCTGTGGTACAAGAGACATAAAGCACGGTACGGCCGCGCCTCATCACATCATTATAATATGAATTAAACGTGCAGCATTTCAAATTGTTTATGTAATTTGATATATGCAGCTGCGTACACAAACATCGTTGGCGCTGGATCACTTTCATAATTTACAGTGATCCTCCTTATCGAATGCAGAAAGACGCACTAATAATAAACACCAATAATTTCATCTCAACCCATTTTACGTCACTCTCTATCCATTTCTCTTCAAATCCCACTGTAGTACTCGTACGTGCCCTGGGCGGCTCGGGCCCGGGGCACTGCTCCTTTACCCACAAGGGTGAAATCAATACAGTAACATTTATTCATTTAGCAGACGCTAATATCTATTAACATTTAAATCCAGTGTTTTATTATTATTGTATTATTATTTTTTGTTATTATTTCTTAGATGTTGCTGTGTTTATTTTGACTGCTTTACTGCGTCCATGTCAATCGGGTCTCCTGACTTTAAAACGTTATGAACGGTCACCGGTTACTCTCTCGTGCTCTAGCTCATCTTTTGGGCCACTGCCCCTCAAAATGCCTGTGCACATTCCTAGTACCACTTGGCACTTTCCGTCTAAACCATCGAAATTTGATGCCACTAAGTGATCATGGAAAGTAAAGTCATGGCATGATGATAAATTAACAAGTCATGAGTTGAACCCAGCGCCATCTAATGACGTTTGTGTACGCTGCTGCATACGATAAATTATATAAACAATTTGAAATTATGCACGTTTGATTCATATTCTTTCCTATAGACCATGTTTGACTTAGTTAACCCCTACGTGTTAATTAATACATGTAGTTAAGGTGTTCGTTATTCACGTATGAATTCATAAGACTCACTCCATAGTTAAGGTTCGCTCTCCATTAATTAGTGATTAGTACATGCCTCAACTCATCATTAGTTCATATTTAATTAAGTATTAATTCAGGTATTAGTGCATGATTATTCATGTACTGTTATTGTAAAGTGTTACCAATATTATGTTAAATGTTAGTGCTGGTGTATTTATGCTGACGTTCATGGTGTAACAGAGTGAGGATCCGTACTCCAAGAGTTTATTCACAAAACAACGTAAAAACACAGTCCAGGCTCAAAACCAGCAGAGCAAACACGAGGAGGGCCAACAAATCCAAACACAATCGAAAGAGCAGTCTTGAGGGTAAACACAGTTCAAACACCACGTATCAAAGAAAACTGATAAGACGTAATAACGAGGCAAGGCAGGATCATACACAATAAGGAATAACAAGAACTCAGAACTTACACAAACGTGAAGCAAACCATAAGGCTTCACACTGACAGTGTAGTCCATGTGCTTTTTATATGGCACAAAGCAGGAACTGGGTGAAGTAACCGAAGAAATGATTAGAACTCCGAGGATAGCACCCTCTGGTGGCTCGGAGGGGAAATGTCCGGACTGGGTGTTGCAAATTGTTTGTTCATTTTAGTTAATGTCAGTTAAGGGAATCATTTTCTAAAGCATTACCTTGTATAAATAATGTATGACTGGTTTTAATCAAAGAGTACGCACTGGCCATTAGCAAGCATGAAATCATCTAATAATATAATTGTTGATAATGCTTTATGAGCTGAAGCAGCAAATAATATTGGCAGTAGCTCATTCTTTTGACATTTCAATATCTTAACCAAAATTCTTCTTAAAGATGACTTTTTGTCAAAATATATATTTTCCATTTTAACTTATTAAAACCTGAATGTCTGCTTGCCTCTTTAAGGTTAAGAGAAAGATCATGTCTTACCTGGCAGCCGTTGTTGTAGTTGGTGGGACCGGAGGAAGTCCTTTTGATTTTAATGGCACTGACAATGGAACCATGTTGAAAAAGATCCGGGTGTGGGTCAGTGATTTGGAGGTGAAAGCCATGAAGGTCTGGCTTACTGATAGCCGGACCAAGCAGTTTGGTGTACCTGCTGGGGATTATACAGAGTTCGAATTTAAAGAAGGAGAGCATTTCACCTCCCTTTCACTTTGGAACAATGGAGATGGAACACATCTGGGTGCCATCAAATTCAAGACCAATTACTCCCGGGAGTTCTCTGCAAAAATGAGAAAGACACAATTAAAAACAGAAATTCCAGTTGATGTAGCTTCTGGGATCTGCATGGGAATCAAAGGACGTTCAGGTTCAGATATTTACTGCTTAGGCTTCATGTTCATCAACACCATCAAGTCTACTGAGCTTACAAATGTTGATTATCCCACACTTCATAATGAGATACCCAAAGTGGCTGTCGGGGAAATCAAGTCCATGACCTACTACAATAACACTACTCAAACTCAAGAATTTACAATTGAAACCTCCAAAAAAATCACCCAAACATCCTCCTGGTCTGTTACCGGCAGACTGGAATTCACGTTCAGCCTGGAAGTGAAGGCAGGAATTCCGCTAATTGTGGAAGCCACAACAAAATTTGAATTAAAAACTGGAGTTGAGAGTACATATGCTTCGCAGACCTCTGAAGAGAAAATGGAGCTCTTCTCATTTCCTGTTAAGGTCCCTCCAGGTAAAACCGTGGATGTGGACATCACAATTGGAAACGCTACAATTAATCTCCCCTTCAATGGTACAGTCAAGATTACCTGCTACAATGGCAGTGTGCTGCAGTTTAAAACCAGTGGAACCTACAAAGGTGTCGCTTACACTGATGGAAAAGTAGTTGTGAATGAATCAGACAAAAATCTTGGTGGGGCCTCACAAGCCTTGAAGTAAACTGTAGTGAATTTGAAGTAAATTTCTTTGGAAGTGTGTTGTAAGGTTTAACCCCACCCGCTTTAACTAGTATAAACAAGAGAGCGTGCAGCTTCTAAAGTAAAATTTAAACATGTTTTAAAAAGTCCAATATAATGAATCTTTTATATTAGATCATCTGAATCGACGGTGTTTGGGTTTGTTGTAAGCTTGATTTAAATGATTTGTTTTAATTATTAGCTTTTCATAATCATAATGATTCTCGTTTGATTTTTTTTCCCCAAAATCTGTAAACCAATTAAAACAGTGCCTTATGATTGATTTATCCTGCTGGTCTTCCATTGGTGCAGACCTACATCTTTTGATTAATAAAGCATTCTTTAAAAAGCATTCTGAATAATGAATTCTTATTACTTAATATTATTACTTAATAATATGAATTATTACTTATTAGGAATATTATAATCTGTAAAGATTTCCATCAATAAAATCGGTCTCAAAAATCTCACTCTACTATTGTTTCGTCTCGTTTTTGCCTACAACGTCACATAAACGAAAGCATGTCCTTTCTGTCCTTTGTAGTTTTTTCATTTGGTGGTACAGTACAGGAGCGTCGCTTGTGCACGGCCTCAAAAACTAGCGTTTGCTGCAATACCAAGGTAACCAGTGGAGGCAGTATGGTACCATGCGACACTGTTCACAACACAATAATCAAACTAACATTGTGTCTCAAACCGCATACTTATGTAATATTCTAGTTTATTCTTGAGCACTAACACTAACTGGTTTTCCTGTTTCAGTTAGCATAGTAAATTTTGAAAACCTCTCATGTAACCTTCAAACCTACCAAAAGGTCTGTTTTGAGTACCAGTCTCACCAGTAAAATGTTTCAATATGCTGGAGTACACAAACATTCATACACTACTCGAGTACATTTAAAAGTAGTACTGTTATTATTTTGACTCGAGTACAATTTTTTGCTGGATACTTTCACTTAAGTATAATTTCTTAGTACTTTCTTCACCTCTGGCCATAAAGCTTAACACATAACACACTGTGCCTCACTTATGTCAATACTGGTAACAAACATTACTGGTGACTACTTAACCTTATCTGCAACTAAAGTTCTTTGCGGCTATACTGTATGGCCAAATGTTTGGACACCTGACCATCACAGCCATATGTGGTCCTTCCCCAAACTGTTCCTACGAAGTCGGAAGCCAACAATGGTGTACAATTCTTTCACTGGAACGAAAACCTGGCCCAAACCTGTTCCAGCATGACAATGCCACAAAGCGAGGTTCATGAAGACATGGTTCGCCAAGGTTGGAGTGGAAGAACTCGATTGTTATCATTTTGTCTTCTGGAAAACATGTAAATATCTTATGTAGCTTCTGAAAGGCAGTACTAAATGAAAAAAAAAAAAAAAAGATATTTAAACAAACTAACAATTTAAACCGATCATCCTGTTCAAAAGTTTACACCCCCCTGGCTCTTAATGTATCATGTTGCCTTCTTGAATGTTTGCACCTTTTGTAATGGTCGTGAACGAGTCCCTCAGTTGTCCTCAGTGTGAAAAGATGGATCTCAGCATCATATATTCACTGCTGGAAAGGGGTCAAATATGCAGAAGATGCTGGAAAACCAAAGAATGTGCAGGACCTGGAGGATTTTTCTGGAGAACAGTGGGCGGTGTAACTGCTCAGGACAAACAAGGGACTCGTGAAACATGAACTATCACAAACCTTAAAAACAGTCATTGATCATCCAGGTAACAACACACAGTATTCAGAATCAAGTGTATGTAAACTTCTGAACTGGTTCATTTGTGTAAATTCTTGTGGACTATATGTAAACATCTGTTATGTGAAATAGCTTATTCAGGGCAGTACTTTAAAAAAAAAATTTCTTTTAATTATTAACATTTTGCAGATTTTGCAAGGCGTATGTAAACTTATGACCTCAAGTGTAAATGGATGTTTCATTACGTACAGAAAATATCCCCCGCAATAGTCCAGCAAATAATCCTGCTCTATCTGCCTGTCAATATTCTGATACCATGAAACCTTCAACTGTCAGACTGAGGTGGAAATAGTCGAGGAAAGCAATTGAAATCAGGAGAGCGCTTCCACCTAATTATCCCCCAGTCAAAGTTTTAATGATGATTAGCGGATGATCGGCAGCGTCGAGCGAATTCACGAGCGGCCTCTGGCGTCGGAAACATCCGAGGAAACCCAGCATCCCCGAGCACCATGTCTTAAACAAGGCTAACACGGGAAAACCTCTGGTGGACAACGTCGACACAGACGGACATGAGGACATTTGAGATTCTCCGAGCAGGTAAATCGGATGATCCATTAGCATACAGTGGTCTGCATCACAAAAAGTCCTAGCGCTAGTTTCGGGTTATGCCAATTAAGATATTATGACACCGCAAACTGATCCTAAAAAACAAAACAAAAAACAAAACAAAAGAACACTCAGGGTGAGGACTTGTGTTAGTCTTCTCATCAGTCGTACAGCGTATTGACAGCTGCAGAGAAGAACTTTCACGTTCCTGTAATCATGTCATCGTTGTGATTGTTTGATTATTGTTTTGTGTGTGCTGTGGAGTGCTCTTTAAGGTTTCAGAGGTGGGTGGAAAAAAACACCACCAAATGGCACCCAGGTGCTTTCACAATCAGAGTCTCGCTCTTTGTTCGTTCTGTTTTTTCGTGCCACTTTGAGAAATTTGACAAGTGACAGAGAAGAAAGTTTGGTCTAGGTGCTTCAGGAATAGAGAAAAGTAGGTAATAATAGTCTGACAGTAACTTCTGTAATGATTCCAATCAGCTCCTAACACTTCAGGGCATGCTATTTATAAGAAAGTAATCAACAACAAGATGGGTGGGGGTGTGATGAAGCAGAGTGACTGCTTCAATGTCGATTTTCCTATTACAGCACATCCTGATGCTTTAATTCCCATTATACAACAACATTAACTTCTTCTTCTTCTTCTTTTTTTTTTTTTAATGAATGGCACGTGATACTTTTTATCCGTTTATAGCTACATTTAATGTTGTGGAACATCCATGAAGAAGGCTCTTATTATTGCTTACATTATAGCATCTTCCAGTCCCTCCAGGATTTTGCGATCGCAGAAATGAACGAATGAATGAAAGATTTTCCGCAGATTCGGGCCAAGACGCGTCATGTGACGTCATCACAAAGCGCATTCAGCCAAAACCCTCTTCGATTCATGTGCGTCGAACATGAGCACAGCTAAAAGGTCTCATTTACAGACAAACTATTTCGTGCAGTTAAAATTTCGCCAATTCAAGTAGTTTTCCGAATATAAAAAGACCAAAATCAAGCATTTTTGGCCACAACAATCACAAATCTGCGAAATCCTGTACGGACTGATGTTTAAACAGTCGTCCCCTCACCAGTCTCTCTTTTTCTTTCTTAAAAGACCAAAAAAAAAAAAAAAAAAATGGTATTACCAAGGAACAACATAAGTGCAAATTCCTCTGTCCTGAAGACTTTTTTTTAATAATGTTTTTATGATGCTATATATAAACTTCTCCAGATTAACAACTACACAGCTTATATGGAGCGTCCACCACGCAAGTCCGTGTGTAAGTTGTTGCGTATTCGAACGAATGCATCGATATAAACCTGTGATTTGTCTTGCAGCTGTCACAGAGAATTAATCGACATCTTCTGACCAATCAGATAATTGTCTGAATACAAACGTTCATTCGTTTTCCAGTTTGATTCCAGCGCTTCACTCGCGCATCGCTCGAGGCTAACGGCTACTTCCTTGGGTTTAATTCATTCACAGCCTCCATCCACACAGCTCGGCCTCTTCGTCATCTCATTCTTTCGCACTGAACCACCTGGTATTTGTTCATGCAATCTGCACAAGGCACGAGAGTCCGCATTCGCGGGCCTGTTAGTGCGCTAGCACGCTTATGCCCTCGGCTCTCTTCCGGCAAAAGCAGCACAGCTCCGACACGGTGGCAGATGTCAATATGAGTCAATATGAAGCTCTCAGACAGATCTCGCTCCCTCTCTCTCACCGCCTACATCTTCAAGCTGACACACGGAGGATGGCGTGTCTCAGAAGAACAGAAGAAAAATGGGGGGGGGGGGGAGAAAAACACGAGCAAGTGTCGGACTAGATGCAGCGGAAAGGCGAAACGAAAGGAGAGAGCGGTCAGAGGTGTGCCTTGCTGTGTTTGAACAAGAAAAGGCCACAGTGCAGCGGGTTTTGATAGCATGAAGGGGCCAAAATAGATGCTGCGAAGCCTGGAGGTAGCCTGGATAAAGATAAAGGAGCAGGAGAAACAGACAGGTGGACAGCTTCGTTTGACATCACGCTCTTTTCTTTTGATCTCAGCAAGTCGCCTGAGTATCAGCACCATAAAAAGCACCAGGGAGTCTAAAAAAAAAAACAAAAAAAAACAACACACACACACACACACACACACACACAAAAGCATCCTTTTTTCGCCCTTATTCTATTCATCGATTGACTGTTCTGATTCGTTAGCTTCCAGTCGAACTAGCAAGAAGTAGCTAGTTTGAGAGAAAAGTTCTGAAGAAGAAACACAACGTTGTTGTGGCCTCCAAAAGCAGCTTCACACTACTGTAAACTCTCCACCATTACAGCCATTACAGCTCTGGAGGATTCCCGCTTCAGTGGTCACGTTTCAGACCAATTACCATGGATTAACAATTTTAGATTCATGAAAATGGCTCATCACAGCCATCTCTTCCCTTTCTATTTCCCACAACCAGGTCCAGGGGGATTAATCAGGAACCTCTTCCAAAGTGGTACAGCACTGGAACGGTCAATGAAACTCCTCGGATCAAGGAGGATGCAGTGCAAAATACTAGCTACTACCTAGCTAGCCTAAGATTGCAACTGTAAAGTTGAATGTTTACTGTAGGGGTGATACACCAGGGGAGACCTACCTAACCTTACCTAATGCACCGTTCACTATAGCAAGGATAACTATTAGCAGTTGTTTATATTGTAAGTTGGGTGAGTCCTTCCTACTCCAGCCCCAGCTCATGACTTCAGCTCAAAGCCTGATCATCCAATGCAGCCCTGTTTCTCAATGTAGGCCAAGAAGTCAAGGGAAAAGTCAGATACAGCAACGGCCACCAACCCTGTTCTTGGAGATCTATCATCCCGACTAAGACTTTAGCTCCAACCATAATCGTTCCCACCCGACCATCTAATCATTGCCTTAAGAAGTTCTTGATCAACTAAAACAGGTGTGTTAGATTTTGGTTGGAGATGAAAAAAACCTGCAAAAAGGTAGATCTCAAGGAAGAGGGTTGGTGACCACTGGGATACAGACAGCAAGCGTTCCGTACAAAAAAGATTGCAACCAGCCACCGACGTTCGAGCGACTGTCACTTCAACTCGGAGCGATAATGTACTGATCTGCATCACAGGAACGAGGTCTGACAGAGGCCCAGCGTAATCCATTATTACTGAAAGGAAGTCAACGGTCTCGGTTCAATCCTGGGACACCGAGCAGAAATAGTGCCCATGGAGGAAAATAGAGCCGATTTTTCCATGAGGGTCTCAGACCCAGAGCTCAAGCTGTCATTCCTGAGCCATGGGGACGAAGTCATCTTACATCCTGAATCTGGACAGGTGATGTGACGTGCAGAAGGAGGGCTGATGGGAAGAGATTTGGCAGAGTGCCCTAGGGATGCATACTGCACTGGTGAACTTGCACTACATCATGCTGGTTCAGCAGTAGTCATCATTATCAGCTTTCTTCTTGCATTAATATTGGTAATAAAGGGGAAACAGGCTAAAACGGGTTAGCTTGTCATGTTACTGAGAAACTTTCCTAAAGCATCGAACACTGGAGACTCCTTCCAAAAAAACAACAACAAAATAAACGTCTCCGTACAGAGCACGTGTTAGAGAATTCCCAGTGTTAGCTGTTACTACAGAAACAATAACGTGTCAGAACGAGCACATTAATATAAACCTTATTATCAGAGCTGCTGTTATAGAAATTGAATCAACACCTTCTGACCAATCAGAATGGAGAATTCAACAGCGTCGTGGCTTAATAGAAGGTAATTAACGGTCATAAATCCCTATTAAAGCGTGTGTTACGATCTGAACTGGCTCGCCCTTGTCGTTCCCTTGCCTCTTTCATCTCCTCTCTTTTTCTCTGTGAATGCCCTCGTCCCTCCTTCGTAAATAATTTAGATGCTCTGTATCTCGTGTTGCATTTTACAGTAATGCTGTAAGGGCGTATGGATTTCATCGTCGGCATCATTGGTAGGGAGAGGAGGGTAACGAATAACGCAGTCGTTCATATTGGCATCTGGGATGCTGCGTGCTTCAGAATAAACAACAGATCTATTATTCTGGGTCACACAATGTGCTTAGCTTAGCTGGTCTAGAGCTGCTTGGGTGATTTTATTTTTTTTTACAATGAGCTTCTGTGCTAATATAATGACTAGCTAGCACAGGATGCTATATCAAATCAGCCAAATTCTATGATGGAGCCCATATTTGCTATAGATATACAGCCATAAGTTTTTAAAGGCAACTTGCAAATTCCCTGGTGGACCAGCGGCTAAGGATCCCATGTTCTCATCGCCGTGGCCCAGGTTCAATTCCCCAAGCGTCAGGAAGGGCATCCGGCATAAAACCTGTGCCAAAGCAAATACGTGGACCAATGATCCACAGTTGCGCCCCCTAACGAGAACAGCCGAAGGAACAACAACAAAGACAATCAAACCCGACCTTTATCTTACCTTGTTAGCTTGTATCCTTGGACCTACGGTACATCATTCATGAGTAACTTAAAAGACAACATTCTTTGTACATAATCTTCCACTAAACTGAGACTTTTCCCCCCGTCTCTGATTTTTCAGTATTACGTCATGGTAGAATTGGAGCCAGATAAAAAAACATAAAAGTTATATACACCGCCGCCTTGCCCCTGAGTTCCTCAAGACGCTCATGACGTTGAGTCTAAGCGTTGAGTTGCCACCTCCATTACCGTCAGGACATAGAGGCTCAAATAAAATGGCCGCACTCCTTAATCTTTTTCCTCCGTTGGGATTTTGTTCGTCATCTGAATTGGCAGTGTTTTGGGAGGCGGGTCGTCCACTACAATCAACCGCAGGCTAATCACCGATCTCTGTTTAAGAACACCAACTTTTCGCAAACTAGTCACATATTGATGGATAAAACCAAAAGAAAAAGTCCCGCCCTCACAAAACTGAAGTTTCGGTCAGGAATGTTAGTTTCACATTGTCTTTTAAAGGCACAGTGCCTAAAGTTGGCTTTACAAGGTACGATTTTCAGGACAATTTTGCTGTCTCAGACAAAAATCGCTCACTGGTGGCCAAAGATGGCAGACGATAAAGTTTCAGTTTCAGACAATTTGTATTAAAATGCTACGATGCTTGTCTAAACACCACCGATAGGAGGACGGTATAGGACTACGCTAAACTTACGGTACAGCTACAAATGTAATAGTGGCAATGGTAAACCATAAACAAAACATGCTAACGAACAGAACAAAATATCCTTATTAACTCAAACTCACTCTGAAGAATGTTTGTGTGAACTTGTTTTCTACATGAGCCCGGATTGCGCCGGTTATCAATGTAAACTACGCGGAATGTAGTCATTTTCCTTGTTCTAAAAAAAAGCCTGTTATTAGATGCTGATTGGATCAACCAACTAGGACAAAGGGTCACAATGGTTGCCAGCGACTGCTTAATAACAGTGATCTGAACACTAGGGAGCTAGCTCCAATTACCATTAGGAAAGCGTACGATTGCTGCATAATTTTACTACGTTTTTCTCCGTAACAAAAGCCAAATAACTGCTTATATCTACTGCCGTGTGGTGAAGAATTTGGAAAAGCTGTGCTAAATTATAGAGCGCGTTTTTAAAATCTCAAAGCGAAAAGAAAAAAAAAAAAAAAAAAAAAAAAACACAATAAAAGAGCAGCAACAGAAAAATGGAACAGCATGTACCCTTCATTCCTCATGTAGCACACCCACCCAACCACCTCACACCTACACATACCATACACACACAAAACACCTACCCCAACCCTCAGCACGACATCCATCACCACTCAGCGAGCTTCAGCGACCCTGACATATTTGTCAATGGGCATTACTGCACACCGTCTGGAGTGCTCTCGGGCCGCTCTGGGTTTACCTGGCCAAAAAAAATACGCAAACACCCTCGAGGTTTATTGGCAGATTGAAGAGAACGAGAAATGAAAACCTGGGAGAGTTCGAGCGTCGAGTTTTTAAAACAGAAGCAAAGCATCAGTCAAATGTCAATCAAGCCAGCTTGGTACAATAACACACGATAGGTGGTGTCTAATTGGATTATTTTCCTATAACAGTGTGTTATTTCTCTTATACCACAGTGAACAACACATCATGCTGTTTTGTTTTTTTAACCATTTATAGTAACATTTAATGTTATGGAACATCTGCAAAACATGTTATCACTTACATTATAGCAGCTAAACATCTTCATTCCTTCACCAGCAGCATTTTTTTCCCCCCAAGCTGCTTGTCATGAGTCCTCACAAAGTCCTCACCGTTCTGTAGAATTTCACGTGTCTGAAAACTTTGTTACCTGTCACTGTTACACAGTGCTGACACTGGAGACTCCTTCCGGAAAAACAAAAAACGCTTCACCATATCAAGAATTATTCTTTGTTTTTTTTTTTTGTTAAATGACAACACAATCTGTAGATCTTTAGAATATGTTTACTATTGGCCTTGGATTGTGCTGAGCGTCCAGCGTACAAGTCCTGAACAAGACGGAGAAACGATAATGTGTTCGAATGAGCGCATTAACATAAACTTGTCATTTATGCTTCTATTGGGACGACTACCAGACCCGTGCTGTTATAGAGAATTAATCAACACCATCTGATTCGAGAATTTAACAGTGCTGTGGTATAACCTGAAATAACCTCCTTGTTTATTTATTGTTAAAAATAACAACAACAACAACAAAACTCGTGCCCTGATAAACGTGATGATTGTATGAATTTACCACTCTTGTTTTATGATTTTTAAAACATTTTTTATCCCTCTTAATGCTTGTGTCAGATTTAATAAGGAGGATATGGCCTATTTCTGGGCTTCAAACAAAAACCTTGGGGATTTTCCTTACTGAATTGCAAAGGACTAGAGAAAATTCACATCCCTGTAATTAGCCATGCAAGACATACTGTACATCACAGCTTCGAATGTGCCTCATTATAACAAAAAAGTTTTTTTTTTTTTAGTTTTTTTTTTTTAATGTAGATGTAAAAGCTCTCTCTTCAGAATGCAGTTTTGTTCATTAATAATATAATCTCGCTTATGTAACCAGCATGCAACAAAAATAAAACCTGCTGTGTTCCCACTTGACCTCAGTACATCAAAGAAAGAACATGGTTAATCCAGTCGCTGTGGTCCTTAAAACCTGCCTTTAAGGGTTTTTTTTTTTCAGGGATTCGGAGCAAACGATGCTGACCCAGGGGAGGGAAAGTGTAGGGTGTAAAAGTCTCAATTCGCTACTGAGAACTCTTTTTGCTTCAACTGTCAAAAAGGAATACAAAATGTTATTCAGTCGAACCTTACTGTTGAATAATACATTATTTACAACTGAGAAAAATCTGATTTTCTCACAAAATCCTTGTATCTGAAATCTCTCTGAATATCCAGAAATCTTCAAGGGTTCTCTGGTTAGTTAAGGGTTCTAACCTTCTAAAGAGGTTCTACTCTGTATTACGGCTATAGGACAAGTCTGGTATCCAGATGTTTTCTCTATTGATTTGGACTTGTTTTGGAATTATTTGCATTTGTACTTGGACTTGTCTAGGTCTTGACTGAGAGTGTTGTCTTTTCATTTTGCATGTGCAAAGTTTGACAAGAAGTCATTCCTTCTTTCAGTAAACTTGATCTCTTGATGAGACTTGGTCTCAATTTCAATTGGACTTAATTTGGTCTCGACCCTCTTAAGACTCGGTCTTGACTTGATCTCGGGCCAGTCCTGGTCTTGTGGGCAGCGGTGGCTCGACGGTTAAGGCTCTGGGTTACTGACGAGAAGGTTAGGCATTCAAGCCCCAGCATCGCCAAGCTGTAACAGTTGGGCCCTTGAGCAAGGTTCTTAACCATATCTGCTCCAGGGGTGCTGTATCATGGCTGACCCTGCACTCTGATCCCCTGCTTCCTAACAAGCTGGGGTATGCGAAAAAAAAAAAAGAATTTCACTGTGCTGTAATGTATATGTGACAAATAAAGGCTTCTTTTTCTTCTCGTATTTGTATTTGTCAATGGCGGGCTTGACTACAGCCCTGTTTGTTGATCTAAAAGTCGTAAAGTTCTACATAGAAGTATTCCCACAAAGAACAAACATAATAATGGCAAGTAATTCATCTATCGTTTCATTTAATTGTTGTCTCCTAATGTATAACACCTGAAGGAATAAAACACTCCATGCTTTGCTCTTATAGGAAAATAATCAGTGATGGGGTGGTGTGATGAAACTGTTACCATGCCACAGCTGACTATTTTACAATAACAGATGTTTTGAAGCGCTGTATTCGACTTAAACCACAGCAATTTGCCAACAATTACAATTTTTAGTTATTAAAGAACATCACAGAGTACTTTCTATCCACTTATAGTTATAGTTAATGTTGTGGGACATCTGTGAAAGAAGCCAGTTCCTGTTATCACTTACGTTATAGCAGCAATAAACGATAGTCCCCTCACCAGCATAAATTCAAAAACAAAAAAAACAAAAAATGCGAAATAAACATCTCATCACCATATCAAGAAATCTGCAAGTCTGTAAGTTGTTTCTATAGAAACAATAACATATTAGAACGAGTGCGTTAATATAATCGTGCGGTTTGATTTACGGCCGGAACTACTGTCAGAGCTGCTGTTACAGAAAATTAACCAACACCTTCTGACCAATCGAGAACTCATGAAAGGGGAACATGAAATGAGATAGGCACAGTAAGCGGAGATCAGGATCGGAGCAACTGGATCAACTCGACAAAAGCTTTATTCTTCTGTGCTCAATAGCAAAAGAAACTTTAAAGCTCTCTTGGACACAAAGGGAATTCCCATTAATTCACCCTCTCTAATTGATAATCTGAAATGTCTTGTTTAGAGAGCACGGGTTTCACCAGCAGCTGTTTCTGATATCGTTTGGCAGCATGACGCTTTTCTAAGGTACCTTTGCCAAGCAGTGTAACTTAGGGGAAAATAATATTGGCCCAGGCGTCAGACAGATTGAGCTAACACTGGCCTTCTGCCATCAGCGCTAAGGTGGAGCAGAGGACCCAATTATTTAGCAAAACATCCATAAAGATGCTCTGCTTCTAATGATGTGACACTAGCAAAACACACGGGCTTCTGGGAAAAGTGTGCGCGCGAGTGTGACAAAAGTGTTTGTTGCTCTAAAACATCTTGTCTATTCGTACATCTCTATGTACGATCCCAGAAATAGAGACAAAACACCCGCATCTCGCACACTGTACCTGTTCTCTCTGCTTTCACACCGATCGAAAGCCCGGTGAGAATTGCACAAGTGCGCACGGCAAAATAATGGTATAAATATATGATTACGTTGCCCTACGGCTTCAGAAAGCTTTTTGATCGCAGCGGGAGGCCGAGACTGGATTGGAAAGATTTCCAGCCCCCGAGCTCGAAGGTACCGCCACCTGTCACCTGTCCACTAACACAGCAAGCAATCATCCAATTTCAGCCACAGCACGCCAGGAAAGGTCAGCCACAAAGTGCTTTCTGCTTTTCCGCAGGGAAAAAGGAGGTGGCTGAGGGAAGGGGGGAAAAAAAGACAGCTCTTACAGCTCTTACAGAATTTCACTAGTATGTGGCTATATGTGGTAAACACAGTAAACCATAGGTTCTCAACCATAAGGTCATGTGGGGTCATCCGAGATGCAGGCAGAGTCACAGATGTTGTTTTACTAAGTGTTATTTTTAACGTAGCTCTGCGCATAAAAGCGTGTTTTATGGAATTTTTGTCATGCACGAAAAATATTCTGAGGTGTGTATCCATAATCTAAACAGCACATGAGCGATATTTCAGTCTATAGCCTTCTGTAACTGCATGTACTATGGCACTGGTTAAGATCTTCATGAACTTCATGAACGTTCTAACTATCACAGAGCATGGTTTTCCAATAGCCATCTGGCTTGTCCACATGAACTTTAGCAAATGCAGACAGGCAGCAATGTTCTTTTTGGAGAGCAGTGGTTTTCTCCTTGCAATCCTGCCATGCACACCACTGTTGTTCAGTGTTCTCCTGATGGTGGACTCATGAACATTGACATTAGCAACTGTGAGAGAGGCCTTTAGTTGCTTAGAAGTTACCCTGGGTTCCTTTGTGACCTTGCGGACTATTACACGTCTTGCTCTTGGAGTGATCTTTGTTGGTCGACCACTCCTGGGGGGAGGGTAACAATGGTCTTAAATTTCCTCAGAGTCTGATAGATCCCCGTTCTTTAAATAAAGCAGGGAGCTCACTCACACCTGATTATCATCCCATTGATTGAAAACACCTGACTCTAATTTCACCTTCAAATTAACTGCTAATCCTAGAGGTTCACATACTTTTGCCACTCACAGATATGTAATATTGGAACATTTTCCTTAATAAATAAATGACAAAGTATAATATTTTTGCCTCATTTGTTTAAATGACTTGTGTGAAAATCTGAACACTGTATTTGTATCTTGTGTTTGTATGGAAGCCCATTTCCACCAGGTACAAAAGGGAAAAAAGTGTTATGCATTTATTTTTGGCAGCAGGAACATGTCAAAATTCTGATTTATCATCTCAAAATCTGAGGCATTTTCTCCAAATTTTGACTCATTATCTCAGAATTCTGATGATATTTTCACCACTTGCATAGTCCTAATCATACATTTTAAGACAATGAGTGGACATAATAAATCAGAATTTTGGGAGAACGTCAAGTATTTGATAAGTCAGAAGCGGAGTTAAGTTAATATTTTGAGATAAGTAAACATTTTCAAATACTAAGTTGGAATTCTGAGATAATGTCTATTCAGAAGTTAAAACCTTCAGATAAGTCAAACTTTTAAGAGACTTCTGACAAAATAAGTTAATATTATAATAATATAATAATAATAAAGTCAATATTTTGGGATAAAAAGTCTGAATTTTGAGATAAGAAGTCAGACTTTTAAGTTAATATTTTGAGATAAGTCAAAATTTTGAGATACTAAGTTGGAATTCTGAAATAATGTCAAAATATTGTGATAAGTCAATCTTGAGATAAGTCAGAATTTTAGGATAATACAAGTCAGGTTTTTGTCATAAGTCAGAATTTTAAGATAACAGAATTTGAGATTCTAATTTCAATTGAGTTTGAATTGAGTCAGAATTTAAATTTTAATTAAGTTGAAGATATTTTGAGATAATAAGTCAATATTTTGGGATAATACGTCGGAATTTTGAGATGAGAAGTCGGACTTTTGAGATAATAAGTCAGACTTTTGAGACAAGTCCACATTTCAACATAGTGCTGCTGCCTGCATTTCCACCTGGCAGAGATGAGCTTCAACAGACTCCGTAAACCAGTGAAAGAAAGCTGTTGTGTGCAAGCTGTGATTCTTTGGGTATAAAATAGACTTTACACTCATGAAAATATGTGAAATTCAGTACATAAACCAAACCAACAATCCCATTTGCTAGCACTTATTTATGGGAGGCTTAAATGTAACAGTTGACATAATCTCCCCAACATCAGGGGTCGTGTAAATTTTAAGCCCTTAAAATGTGATTACTGGTCAGAAAAGGTTGAGTACCCGTGCAGTAAACACTCCAAAACACTACATCTGATGTACAGATGGCTGCACCGGTGATGGCACTCATTTCAAATTAAAATGAAAACATTTGGTTTCGTAACATGCGTCTAGCATCGTAAGTGTCAAAAAATGGAGCGAAGGTGATGTATGTCAGTCATCTGACCATATATCATGAGATCGCTGCAAATCACACACACAAAAAGTGTGTGTGTGTGTGTAGTTTAGTGGGGAAAATGAGGTCACGAGGGAGCGAGGGAGGGATGGAGATATGATTTCATCACAGTCAGTATGAATTATGTTTCCTAGTGTAGACATCACTCAGCTCTTGAGACAAAAATGAAAGCAGGTCTTTGTATTGTTAGGTTCGTATTCCGCGCATCCTTTTTTCGCAAAAATGTGAAGACGAGAGCACCCTGCCAGCTTCGGGAAGACAGCAGAATGAGATGTGTGAGAGATAAGAAGCACTTCAGGCACTCTGGGCTTACACTAAAAACAGACTGCGAGCTAATCAACACACATCGATCACGGGGTGGTGTTCAGGAGGCCCTGTGGCTCTAGTGGTCATGTGCCTTATGAAATATTGAGAGGTGAGAAGTGTTTGTTGTTGACTTTGATCCCTCGGCTGCCTACCTGTCCGTCTCCAGCGCCTCGGCCGCTGCTTCACATCAAAGCTGGTTTTTTTCCTCGGGACTTCTCTTCCACCCTCATTCAAATTCGCACCGTGTGTCTTGTTTATGCTAACGTTGCCTTAGCGTTCACTACACTGTGTGCACTTTATTCATTTATTTATCAGCCTGCTTCGTGGAGTCAGCCTAAACCTAAAAAGGCAAGGGTGCTCGGTTTGATCCGTACATGGTATTCGTTGCGTCCCTGGATAACGCCTCCTGATTTCACTAAACGGATCTTTAACGACATAGGGGACGTAATTAGGGAATTCAGGTGTTGTGGCGCATGCTTGGAACAAATACCTGAAGATCCGACGGATCATGTCGGTGATCCAGGACTTCGGCTTTAGGCCAGGGTGTGCTTCTTGCAGGATCTGTTGCGGAGATGTGTTACAACAGATGCAGATATTTTCACAATTTTTACACAGTAAACCAAATTTTATTAAGATCAATGGTGGGGTGTTTTCAACTGTCCAGTTTCCATGGGTCAGCCCGTGCCCACTGTAGCCTCAGATTCCTGTTCCTGGTTGACGGGACTGGAACCCGACGTGGTCATTTGCAGCTGTAGCCCGTCCACCTCAAGATTCGACTTCTGAGATGCTTTTCTCCTCACCACCGTTGTAAAGAGTGGTTATTTGAATGACTGTAGCCTTCCTTTCAGCTCGAACCAGCCTGACCATTCTCCTCTCTCAATAACAAGCCGTTTCCACCTTCAGAACGGGATGTTTTTTGTTTTTCCACACCATTCTGTTTAGAAATTGTTGCACGTGAAAATCTCAAGAGTTTCTGAAATACTCAAACCGGCACTAACATGTTGCGTGAACGGAGTTGTTTTTTTGTTTTTGTTTTTTAAACAGAGGGGTAAAAATCAACACTGTTAAAAATACCTGTATCCGTAATGGACAGTTATGAAGGTTAGAGTTGGGGCTGTGGGCGGGGCTAGTGCTCGTTTCTGTTCGTGACTTTCCATGATTCGTCTGAAATCAGACAAACCCCGTCATTCATGAGATCAGACGCGACAACTCATCAAAAGTTTACTACTATTTGAACAGGAGTGCTAGCACCCCAACAGTAAAGCAAACATAATCTAATTTTCATAACTGACAGTTTTACGGTCTTACCTAGCTGCATCTTTCATGATGCGCCACTTTGCCTTGCTCTAGGCAAGAAATGTGACTGACAGGCATGAGGTAAAAAAAAAATCCTGCATATTACACCTTTAAGTGAACAGAGAGAGAAAAGCGTGAAGAAAAAGAAGAGAGGGGAAAAAAAAAAGAAAAAAAAAAAACTCGCCGCGCTGACAGCTAGCCGCTGCTGCCGTGAACATCTGTTAAGAAAAACAGCTCTCGACTAAAAATGACTTGAATATGAATTCATCTCTCTTCATGCTGGAAAAAAAAACCCCAAGTGCGATTAAAAAGTGCCGCGACTGCTCACTTATGAAACCACCGGTGGCGAGGCGGAGCACGTCGTCTGTTTGTCAGGCTTCGCAAAATTTAAAAGAACGTGTGAATCGTCGTACGTTTCCATCAGATCCTGTTCTTGAACATCTTGAAGAGGAGCAACAAAATGATTCCATCAAAAGGGATGAAGAGAAACATGTTCCGTATAACTCAATGCAAAAGTTATAATATGCATACTGAACCTTGTGTGTGATATTTAACCTTTTTTGTTACATTTTTCTTTTTTTCCCCCACTGTACATTCGCAGCAACTAATACAACTGAAGCTCTGATGCTCTAGGATGACTACGATCCTCTGTGACCTTTACTATTTCTACAAGAGTCCACACAGTGAATAGATGAAGTAGCTTCTCGGTAGCTTCGCGAATATCTACTCTTTTTTTTTTTTTTTTAATAAAGTCTATTAATAAGTGTAAATAGTCGATTTTGCCTTGATATACTCACCTGCCTGAAGTTCATCTGATTCCGTGGACCCCATCCCGAACGCTTGCCATCTAATATCTGGATGTCTGCAGAGCAAGCAAATGAATTTTGTCACATGTGGACAGGACCCAGAGGTTAAAAATCTGATTGGTTTTACTTTGTTCTCTGCTCTTCTGTGGAAGGTCACCTTACCAAACTAAACTACAGTGAACTGGAACGTGAGAACTTCTTAAAATGGCTTTCTTTTCAGTGTTGATTTGTGTGTAACAACTACTTCATTTAATAATAATAATAATAATAATAATAATAATAATAATAACAATCCATCCACTTTCCATACCGCTTATCCTACACAGGGTCGCGGAGAGCCTGGAGCCTATCCCAGGGGACTCGGGGAACGAGGCAGTGGACGCCTTGGACGGGGTGCCAATCCATTGCAGGGCACATTCGCGCACCACACACACACACACACACACACACACACACACACACACACACACACACACAACCATTCACACACTAAGGACAATTTGGAAATGCCAATCAGCCTACAACACAACAGTCTTTGGACTCGGGGAGAAAACTGGAGTACCCGGAGGAAACCCCCAAAACACGGAGAGAATAAGCAAACTCTGCACACACAGGTTGGAGGCAGGAATCGAACCCCCAACCCTGGAGGTGCGAGGCAATAATAATAATAATAATAATAATAATAATAATAATAATAATAAACTATTTAAAAATGAATAACTGATGATAGACTGAAGTTTTCTGTAAGGAGATGTTTATTTAAGATTTTATGGAAGGGGTATCCAGTGCCAGTGTTTTGTAACGGTCTGTAGTAAAGATGTAAATGATTGCTCTCCACCACGGGAAAGATTTCTGGACAGGAGGACATGTTCAGAAATATGTTTCTGGACGGAGCGAATAAACTGGAAAGATCCACAAAGACAGTGACTCGAGCTCATGCTTGATCTCTGGAACCCTGATCCAACATGTCAGCTCCAAAATTAAACCATTGGATTTCATAGCACATGACTAAAATCCTCCAAGTCCCAATTAAACCAAAGAGCATTAATTGCTTGGGGCAAAAAAATAAAACTTGAACCAAACAAACAGGTGTCGATTTGCTAATGAGTGCTGGGATTTGGGTCTCAGGCTGACAAATCGGCTAATTCCGGCAGCCTCCCTTGTACACCCCGAGACGAGCGAATGATAAAGCGGCGCCCTCGTCTTCGTGTGCCTTCCCATCTCCTGTCCTGATTGAGGAGATCCAGCTCCAAAAATACACGGGAAAAAATCGGTTGATAAACGACGCGGTAACGAGTGCATGCCAGACTGTGAATTGATCGACACCGTTTCGTGAACATGAGACGGAACTGGTGGGGGTCAGCTGTCGTCGTGGGGCTCCGGGTCGGGTTTACTGGTGTTTTTTTCCCCCAGAGGTCAAGCGACAAACACGCTCGGCCCCACGTGTCATCAGTAACCGAGCATAATCTGGCCGCTGACTTAATGACGCTGTCAATGTGCGCCTAATGGCTCCGTGCCTGGCTGCTCCATATTAATTTGGACAGCGTCCGTACAGCGAAGGTTATTTTTTATTGTGTCTGTCAGCCGCTGATAAACCTTCTCTCCTCCTCACATCCATCAGTTCCTTCTATTTTCCACTAGCCTCGTTCTTTCTGTGCCTCTCCGTCAAAACCTTCCCGCTCTCTCTCCGCCTCACGTCTCCCACCTCCCACGACATAACCTCCATATTCAGTTTCACTTTCACGTTTCTTTTAAGAATACGCTGAAGCTTTAATATTACCTCTCAAGAGCCCCCCCCCCCCCCAACCCAATCCCCCCACGTACACGAACAAACACACACACACCTCCCCCACACACACACCTCGTGTGTCCTCATACTCTGACGAATGACCTCGGCTCCTGCATCGATTTCCAAACCGAAACAATTTGGGAACAAAACAGGTAGCAGTTTATCATATCGATTTTCCTCCCAATTTGGCCCCTTTAAGGCGGCGCCCCGGGTTTGGAATGAAAAAGTGAAAGACGTGGGTGCTGAGCAACGGGTGCTGATTTTAAATAGCGGTCCACGCTCTCAGCACGTGTCACAGTCACACCGTTTCGATTTATTTATTTATTTTTTTGTAACGTTCTAAAATTAACGTGGTTTATTCTTTCCTTTTACACACGATTCCACCTTTTTGTTTTCTTTTCCTTTTGATGAATAACATGCCGCACTATTTTGTCACCGCATTGCAATGCAAGCATGAAATTGGTGCCACCCTACCCTACCCTACCCTACCCCCCACCCACCCCCAAAACAAAAAAAAAAAAAATCATCACCAGGTTTTCTTGAGGGATCGATGCTCCGAGAGGACTCCTCTCTTTTCTCTCAAGGGCTCGCGAGTTATGGAACTGCTGCATGAATGTCAAGGCTGTCGATACGGCGGTTTCCGAAAGGTCGTGTCTCTCTGTGTGGACAGTAAACATGACTGCTGTTCTATATCTGGTCGCGCGCGTGGAAAAACGAGGCCGTTCAACATGCATCAGTTCACAGCTTTGGAGGTGTGAATTCTCGAATAACGCGCACACACACTCCACTGGGTGACTGAAACAACAGAGACACAACACAATGAGACGGAATGAGGAAAACGGATGTTACAGGACAACAATCAACACATTTGTAAAAATTTTACGAATGAACGACACATCATACTTTTTATCCGTTTATGGCTACATTTCATGTTAATAATTTAGTTCCTGGGTTTTTTTTTCCACTTACATTACAGTCGCTATAAACAATCGATCGGTCGTCTTCCTTTCTTTTTTTTTTTTCTCTCTTAAAGATAAGACCAAAAAAAACAAAACAAAAAAAAAAAACAACCCCAGCTTGTCATGTTACCGAGAACATGAACACGGACAAACCGAAGACTATCCCATGGTGGAAAACTTACTAACTGTTACAGCGCCGACACTGGAGACTCCTTCCATTAATCTTAATGAATTAAATATCAACATACGGAAATCTTCTCCATAATGAAAGATTATACAGCATGTTTTTTAATATGTTTATTTTTTTAGGCTTGGATTATGTGGAGCGTCTGTCCGCCTGCGAGACAAGTTCCTGTTTAATCAACACCTTCTGGCCAATCAGAATCGAGAATTCAACAAAGCCGTGATACAAATTGGAATATTTAACGCACTTTACAATATCTTCCATTCACAGGGACGCTGTCCTCGACGAGGTAGGTGACATTTTTTTTACTCCTGAAATACAGAATCCTGTTTCCTTCTTTAGGGAAGAAAAGAAATCCTAAAATTCTCAAAAATTTGAGAGGAAAACCATGGAGAAGTCACGCTTGGTAATTGCATGACAAAAAGTTTGGTAATTATGAGGATGTAATAATTTCACAGTCTTTCTAAGAACTAATTTTCATCCGAATTAAGAACAATTTTAAGAACAATCTTCTTTTTTTTTTTGTTTAAAGGAATGACAAACCATGGTAAAATGTTACATGTTTATTACAATGTGATAATATTACTGTGAGTCATAAACCACGTTAAAAAGCTTGGTCATTATGACTGCGTGATCATTTCACACTGCAGCCCATAAAGCTTCCGACAATGCCCCGTTCCCCCTACCCCCCCCCCCCGATCATACACCACCGATCAGCCGTTAGCGCCTATTCAAACCTAATGGAGGAGAAGCAATTTCAGGTGTGAAATGAAAAAGCTATTTACCCCCTCCACCCTCCCCTGAAAAAAGGAAGAAGGAAAAAAAAAAAAAAACACTCGGTCATGAACTCGGAGAAAACGTTTTGTTGTGGCGTGAACGCTGAGGATGCAGTATGAAATTCCCTACAGAGCTCCGGCCCTGACCCTGACCCCGATCCCCACCCCCTGCCAATCGCATTACGCACAACTTTTTGTTTTCTCTTTGATGGAGTCAAGTGTCAAGAGCATCTTTAATAACAGATTGGATTTGATTATAAAGCGCTGACGAGGCACGCTCGGCCAGGAGCGCCTGAAAGGCATGGAGCTTTGCCCTGAATGCATTAGATGCTACCTCTGCTTTCAACCGTGCAGCCACATCATCAAATTAACCTTAACCCGATAAAAAAATAAACAGATACATTTAAAAAAAACGCTAAAATAGTTTCTATAGTGACCAACTTATGCAAGGACGTGTCACAAACAGATGGTGTGTATAATTGTTGATGTGGTGAGGTTTATTTCACATTTATGGAAGGAGTCTCCAGTGTCAGTGCTTTGTCAAAGTCAAATTTGCAGGACTTTTGGGAACATGACATTGTGTTTTTATTTATTTTTTTATTTTATTTTTTGTACTTCAAGAGAGAAGAACTTTTGCAGTGGTAACAGTAATTACTTTCCTATAACAGCACACCCCGAAGTGTTATTCCTTCCTTACACAATTGCACTGCTATAAGAAAACCCGAGTCAATAAGATACAACTTTGGCAAGTAGTGAACAGAACATGAGGGTTTTAAAAAAAAAAAGAAGAAAAAAAAAGGCTCTATTAAAAAAAAATAATAATAAAAAAAAAGAGCCAAAAGCAATAGCCAGTGAATTTCTCAGTTAACCTTCTGTCCTTTACTCCCCTCGGTTCATAAAGCCTCCTGCTGCTAAATGAGGCAGACGTCCTGCTGCGCTCTCGATTGAAATTCCCCCGATGTGAGGCAGGACTGGGAATGCAGGAGAGATCCGGGGCCATCCCAAAGCACAGCAGCAGCCAAGAAAAAAACCTAAAAGAATCAAGAGTTACAAGGTTTTTTTTTTGTGTGTGTTTTTTTTATTTTGTTTTGTTTGCTGTAATAACGCCCTGAGACACGATATGTGATGTTTCCACGTCTAAAATCACAAACAGCCTCCGTCTGAGGCGGGTTTGTGTCTTGTGTAGCATCAGCATCACTGTGTTCTATCGTCACACACGATCTCACACACACACACACACACACACACACACACAGAGTCAGAGTGTCAGCAGAAACGGGCAGATGGTTCCAACATCCGTCTCAATCCCTCCAAAGGCTTCATTTCCAGCTGCAGCTGAATACAGTCACGGATCACTCGGCTGAATTTTTTTTTTTTTTTTACAACGCACAGCTGTTAAAGTATTGGCATGAACTAGTATGAAGAGCAATAGTGACAAGTGCAACATTTACATCAGGAACGAAAGCCTTTCAATGTGGAAACTGCAACAGAGGACAGAAGGAAGAAGAAGAAGAAGAAGAAGAAGAAGAAGAAGAAGAAAAAAACATTAACAAACCGTAAAAGGGGGGGGGGGGGGAAATTGTACACTGTGGCCATTTTAAGAATGATTAACAAATTATTTGTATATCCACTAACCATCCACTTTATTAGGAACACCTCTACATCGGTTTCTTCATGCATGTTAACCAGTTAGCCATGCGATGCTCACATTAAACGTCAGAACGTGGAAACGATCCGATCTCTGACCCTGGTATGAACGCGTCAGGTGTACAGGTGTTCCTATTAATGTGGCCTGCACACTGTCCGGTCCTGCGCCTTGTTAGGAGGCTTTTCCCAGAGGTGTTAAAAACGTCCAGGTTCTTTCCTCGAGTAAAAAAAAAAAAAAAAACGCAATGACTCTTCCAAATAAATACTAAATTAATCGAAGAAAAGCTTCAAGTAGAAAAAGTAGAAAAGTAGCTTAGCATACAGACGTAAAGGAGAAGAAAGCTTCACGAAAGAAAAGGACGTCTACCTCGATTTCAAATCACACCGATTTCAGTAAATTAGCGCCTCTTTCACCAAGGAACCAAGATGAGCTAAAGCTAACTGACAACAGCTTTATTCCGAATCTCTCAAACGTTAGCTAGCATACAGTGCTAATAAAAACAACTCTCTCGGAATGCTAATAGCTAGCTCTCGCGATGTGTCACTTGATTACAGAGAAATGTAGTGATGCTGAAAGTAGAAAAAAAACAAAAGCTTCACGAAAGAAAAAGACAAATATCTCAATTTTTAAATCACACTGATTTGAGTTCATGGTGGTAAATTAGTGCCCCTTTTACCAAGGAACCAAGATTAGCTAAAGCTAACTAGCAACAGCTTTGTTTCCCTCAAAATGTAAGCTAGCATGCAGTACTAATGAAAACAACTCTCTCTGAATGCTAACAGCTAGCTCTCACAATATGTCAGTTTATAAATATATGATTACAGAGAAATGTAGTGAAGCATCATGTCAATTTTAACAAGCTAACTAGCAACAGCTTTATTTCCTAATCTCTCAAATGTTAGCTAGCATGATAAAAACAACAACAACAACAACTCTCTCTGAATGCTAATAGCTAGCTGTACACAAAGATGTATTCCAGGACTTATATCTGATAAAGTATAGATTTGAAGTAAAGTAGATTTTTTTTTTTTTTTAGAAAAGTAGACTTTTTTTTTTTCTTTGAAATGTAGAAAGTGTCAATCAAAAGTCTGAGGTGAAAGAAAAACTTTGCTGCTTTTCACCTTTGGCTGTGACACAAATTAAAACTCTCAGCAAGTTTTTTTTTTTTTTTTTCCAAAACCTATCTATATTTGTACAGTAGCTGTGTGCTAATTGAGCAATAATTGCGGTGCTGCATCTGTGAGCGGTTTATAGACGAGCGTTACCACCACGCTGAGTGAATGTAAGGCTCACTGGGTCATCGGGGAGCAGGAAATTAAATCATTCAGGATCGAGAGAGAGAGAGAGAGAGAGAGAGAGAGAGAGAGAGAGAGAGAGAGAGAGAGAGAGAGAGAGAGAGCAGGGTGAAGAAGCCCAGAGGAAGTCGGGAGCAGCTCTGGTGAAAAGGCCATTACTGAGAAACCCTGTATACACAGGTGGCCCTGGGGAGGAGAGACGGCCGTCGATTAAGTGCTGCTTTTCCGGAGGGGAGTGCCGATTTTTGTCATGGGTGTTTGGTGTCATGGGGGGTTGCACTCGTTCTTCATTTCTGTGTGGTGGTGAAGTCTCTTTTATGGCAAACGATTGAAGGCATTTTTTTAGCGCAAAAAAAAAAAAAAAGATATTCCAATCCACATAATTTTCACCCTAATCAATGAGCCAAAATGGTGAGCATCCTCTAACATGCCAAAGTTTTTGCAACCCTGGAGTATCTTATGTTTCACTCTCAGATGCGAATGCGACTCTAAATGAATGCTTTATTAAAAGGTAAAGCTGTAGATAAAATCCTTTAACGATTAGCTATATAAGTATATAAGTATTAACTGTGAAAGATCAGTATACTCTGTGGTGTGCCTAAAGTGCCTAATGAGAGTGCTAAAGAGTTCAGATGTAGTTTAAAGTCATTTCTAACATTTTTAAATTCACTGAATATTTAAGGACATTTCTCGGTTCAATTATGTCCTATTTCTTGGTTAGATTTCAAAATGTCATTTAAAGTAAAAAAAAATGCTACATTATAGAGTGATAAAACTTTTGTTTTTCTCAGTCAGTGGTTTTTCCATCAGAAAGTTGGAAACAAAACTGAAGTGTTTTTCCTGTCAGTAGTGTTACCCTGTCAGTGGTGTTTTCCTGTCAATTGTGTTATCCTGCCAATAGTTTTTTTTCCCCCCTGTCACTTGTGTTACCCTGTCAGTAGTGTTTTTCCTGTCAATTGTGTTACCCTGTCAGTAGTGTTTTTCCTGTCAATTGTTACCCTGTCAGTAGTGTTTTTACTGTCAGTAGTGTTTTTCGTGTCAATTGTGTTATCCTGCCAATAGTTTTTTCCCCGTCAATTGTATTACCCTGTCAGTAGTGTTTTTCCTGTCAGTAGTGTTACCCTGTCTGAAGAGTTTTTATTCCTGACAGTAGTGTTTTTCCTGTCAATTATATTATTCCTGTCAGTAGTGGTTTTTTTTTTTTTGTCAGTAGTGTTTTTCCCGTCAGTTGTGTTTTTTCTTGTCAGATATGTTGCTCTATGAGTGGTGTTTCCATCAGTAGTGTTTCCCGGTCAGTAGTGACATCCTTTTCAGTAGTGTTTTTTTAGACAGAAGCGTTTCTCTGAGTGTATCCCAGTCCCAAATGGAACCATTTTATGAAGCTAAGAAGTCTTAACCACATTTACATTAACAGAGTAGACACTGGAGAACTGGATGTGTTGCTACATTAGCTTTGTAGCTGCAGCGCAAAAGTACAGAAGCAAACTTCAGACGCCAAACGTTTCTTGGCAAATTGACTACATTGGAGTAAGTGGATCATCTTTTAAATTTGCTTCTTAGAAACAGACAATTTCCTTAAGTAGCTCAAACTAGTTATCATGATTCATTTCTAAGAAGTTAAGTAGTTTTCCTAGATTCTGAGGACATGGAAACACAGTGCGTCATCCGTACTGCTTCAGTTGCTCATACTGCTGCTGAAAAGACTTTTTTTTTTTCTGAAGAATGTACAAATGTTTCAAATACCCCTATATTTCCTGGAACTTGTGAAGAAAAGTGGAATAGTTCTTTCCCTTGTACTTCCACACACACATGAACGTCCACATATGGAGAATTAAAAGCTCCTTCCCAGGTTTCTCCTCAGGTGCATCTGGCCTGGAACAAAAGCATCAGATAAGCAAACGGATGCTGAGTGAACGCTCTATCTGTTATTTGGGTCAAGACCGATAAACCCAGAGTGCGATTTGCCATCTGCAGAGGCATGTGGAGAGACAGACGCAGGTCACTCTGCACTCATCAAAACTTCAGTATCCTCTAAGCGAGGTCACACACTTTTTCCAAACCTTAAATTCCAACAATAGATTATGTTCGTCCCTGCAGAACAACATCGGCGTTAGGGAGAGCGCGCTGGAAAAAAGGACAATGGGCTCCGAGTTGATTTATGGCGACTCTGGGAGCCATAATGTGGACGTGTAACAAGGAATCAATGGGCTAGAAAAATGCTAACAGCAGACCTTTATGGCCCACGCCTCTGTCTCTCTGCTATTTAATTAATTTTGCTCGTTTTTCCTCTCGTCTCTCTCTCTCTCTCTCCCACTCAATCTCGCTCTGTTGACTGAGATGTGTGATTGAGAGGTCGATCAGCGTTGTTCGTATGTCTCCAGCAGAACGCTGTGAGGGGACGCTCGTCAAGAAACACAAAGTAAAGCAGCAGTGACAGATATGATGAGTTTTCTCTGGTGAGCAGCTACCTCCAGGTGAGACAGTTAAGCGGGAAGAAAATTATAAATCGAGGAAAGTTAACCTTTTTGTGGCTTGTATGGATTTCCTAAAGTTTGATTGTGAGCTTTTTTTGTTATCTTGATCTGATTGAGATATCTGATAGGGCCACACCCATTTCAGTCTGGTTAAGACACAGAGGCCACACCCATTTCAAGCTGACAGACACAGGCCACACCCACTTCTATGACCTGGCAGACACGGGTCACGCCCACTTCACCATGACTGACAGACACGAGGCCTTTGTATTTGTACTGATGGCAATGATACTGTATGTTGCATCACATACGTTAATGTTGTATTGATGGTGTGTGTGTGTGTGTGTGTTGTTGCTGTGTGTTGATTGTGTTGTTGGTGTGTATTCTTGCTGTATGTTGATGTTGTATTGATGTGTATTAATGTTGTGTGTACATGCTGTGTGTTGTGTGCAGGCTTGGGGAGTAACGGGACACATGTAACGGCGTTAGTTAATCAGGATACAAAAAACTGGTAACTGTAATCCGTTACAGTTACGTCAAAAAACAAAGTAATCAGATCACAGGTACATTTTGTAAAAAATGGGAATACTATCAGGATTACTTTTGCAGGGCTCCAGACTGCGCCTGGAAAGGTCGGATTTGCGACCAAAAATATTCATTTGCGAATGATATTTTTGCTGAGATCGCCACTGGCAGCAATATAAATTTCATTTTATGATTCAAAAATTGCATGTACTGTCTTTTTAATTGCGTTCTGTGAGGAGGAGCCTCTCGCATAATTTATTGCGTTGACGTAATAAAACGAGACGCTGCGCACGAAGTTCAAATTCACCAAGAGCGCCAAAAATACGCTCAGGGAAAGCGGGAATCAGCTTTCCGTCTCAGAAAGACATGTCTAAACGAAAAATATCAGACTTTTTCCAAACAATCCTCATCTCTGTCGAGCACCGATGCTGATGGCACACCTGCTAATAAAAAAGCAGGCCCCAGTCGTGCCAGCATGATCTTTCCGTGTCAATCGATGAACGCCCAAGTAAAAGTGCAGAAGGGCATTTTAAGACTTCTTGGATTCAAGAGTTTGCATGGCTCAGGTATGATCATCACACACAGAAAATGTTTTGTGACTTTTGTTCCAAAGCGCCTGAGAAATAGCGGAAAACGGATTTCATTACCAGAATGAACCATGTCAAGAAAGAGACTGTGAGAAAACAGGGCGATAGTCAAAAGCATAAAAAAAGCTCGTGACCATGTAATCACAGAGAGCTCCACAAAAAACACTGTTAGCACAAGTGCATGTGAACTACATGACGATACAGAATGGAAAGAGCTAGAAATAAAATTATACACCGCCTATATAATTGCATGTGAAGAGCTGCCTTTCACCAGATTTACCTCTCAGATATTACTAATGAAGACTGGATGTGTGCAAGACGTATGACAACGACACAGCATGTGCTTTAAGCGGGATGCATCTAGTTGAGATTTTGCTTGTCCTACCGATATTGGCTGCTCAGTGCGAACGTGGCTTTTGAGCTCAAGACAGGATAAAATCAAAAGTACGCAATTCAACCTTGGAAGACTTGATCAGGATCAGCACAGAGGCCCATCATTTGAACAGTTTGATCCTGAACCATGAGTCAAACGCTGGCTTTCTGCAACACAGAGGAGGCCAAACTCCACTCAGTGGCCAAGTGATGCTCATAATGATGGTCAGTGACACTGACTCAGATTCTGTGTAAAGAACAATTCTTTGTGACTGTATATAGTTCTCAAGTTGGAAAAGACATTCAGTTCCCACTTTAAGTGACCTTGGATGAAAATGCCGAAGCTGTAAAAGGAGTCCAGACAGACACACACACACATGGCAGGATGACTGAAAGTAAGTGTTTTAAGTTTTTCAAATGTAAGTTCATACTTATGTGGCACTTAAAAAATCATTTGGCACCTTTTTTTTTTTTCTTATAGCAGCCAGTGGCTCCTTAATAGATTTGTTTGTCTGGAGCCCTGCTTTTGACGTAACACAATACAGACAGCTGCATGATTATAGTTCTGGTTCTCGCTTGCCAGTTGTGACTCACATGAGCAACAAATTTATTTTATTAAAACAAACACTGAACATGTTTTTAAGCTCTAAATAAAAGTATTTTAGATCATATTGCTTTTCTCTTGACTTTATTTACATATGTGACCTTGAAGTAATCCAAAAGTAATCAGATTACATTATTATCATATTGTGATACCTGGATTTCGTTACTGATTACATTTTTTATGAAGTAATTTGTAACTGTAACGGATTACGTTTTTAAAGTAACCCTCCCAACCCTGGTTGTGTGATGTGTTCATTTCTTGATGGTTTGTTGTCTTGATGGTGTGTGTTGATGTTTTGTCTGTTGTAATCTTGATGGTGTGTATTGATGTCCTGATGGTATGTTGTTGTCTTGATAGTGTGCATTGATGTACTGATGGTATGTTGTTGTCTAGATGGTGTGTGTTGATGTCTTGCTGGTGTTTTGTTGTCTTGATAGTGTGCATTGATGTACTGATGGTGTGTTGTTTTCTTGATGGTGTTTGTTGATGTTTTGAGAGTGTGTTGTTCTGATGGCGTGTTGTTTTAATGGCATGTGTTGATGTTTTAATGGTGTGTGTTGATGTCTTGATGGTGTTTTGTTGTCTTGATGGTTTGTGTTGATGTCTTGATGGTGTGTGTTGATGTGTTGATGTCTTGATGGTGTGTGTTGATGTGTTGATGTATTGATGGTGTGTGTTGATGTGTTGATGTATTGATGGTGTGTGTTGATGTATTGATGGTCTGTGTTTATGTCTTGATGTTGTGTGTTGATGTATTGATGGTGTGTGTTGATGTATTGATGGCGCGTGTTGATGTCTTGATGGTGTGTGTTGATGTCTTGATGGTGTGTGTTGATGTCTTGATGGTGTTTTGTTGTCTTGATGGTTTGTGTTGATGTATTGATGGTGTGTGTTGATGTATTGATGGTGTGTGTTGATGTATTGATGGTGTGTGTTGATGTATTGATGGTGTGTGTTGATGTATTGATGGTGTGTGTTGATGTCTTGATGGTGTGTGTTGATGTCTTGATGTCTTGATGGTGTGTGTTGATGTATTGATGGCGCGTGTTGATGTATTGATGGTGTGTGTTGTTTTGTCTGTTGTTGTCTTGATGGTGTGTATTGATGTCCTTATGGTACGTTGTTGTCTAGATGATGTCTGTTGATGTCTTGATGCTGTGTGTTGTTGTTTTGATGCTGCGTGGTGTTGATGTCTTGATGGTCTGCACTGATGTATTGATAGTGTGTGTTGATGTCTTGATGGCATGTTTTCTTGATGTTGTGTGTTGATGTTTTGATCACGTGTTGTTTTAATGGTGTGTGTTGATGTCTTGATGGCGTGCATTGATGTATTGATGGTGATATTGATGTATTGATAGTGTTTGTTGATGTTGTCCTGATGGTGGTGTTGTTTTGATGGTGTGTGTTGAGGTATTGATGCTGTGTTGTTGTTGCCTTGGTGTGTGGTGATGCTATGTAATATTGCTCTGTGTTGACATTGTGTATTGGTGGAGTGTATTGGTGTGTGTGAAGTTGTGTGGATGGTGTGTATTGATATTGTGCATCATTGGTGTGTGCTGTTCCGCCTGCCAGAACTGCTGGGATTTCTGAATCTGTTGTTAGCGTGCAGTTTAGCACTCTGACCACTCGCTACTGCTGACCTTTACAGCCTTCAGGGCAAAATAACACACAAGAAAAATTGAAGCTGCCAGTGCAGAGGCGCCGCTTTACAGGTTTCCTATTGCTATTTGTTCCACGTTTTACTGAAATATACACGATTATGAAACTAAATGACTAAATGCAAAGTATATCATCTGCTGACCTCAAACACATCTCCTACATGAAAGATCACATGCGTCTGTAACAATGTGGAACAGATTTTGAATTCATTTTTAAGAAGTCATTCTCACCCAGAGATGAGCTAGCAGGGCTAAGTCCTAAAGTTTTATATATATATATATATATATATATATATATATATATATATATATATATATATATATATATATATATATATATACACACACACACACACACACACACACATACACAGTGAGGGGAAAAAAGTATTTGATGAAGTATTAAAAAGACACCTGTCCACAGAATCAGATTCCAAACTCTCCACCATGGCCAAGACCAAAGAGCTGTCCAAGGATGTCAGGGACAAGATTGTAGACCTACACAAGGCTGGAATGGGCTACAAGACCATCTCCAAGCAGCTTGGTGAGAAGGTGACAACAGTTGGTGCGATTATTCGCAAATGGAAGAAACTGTCAGTCTCCCTCGGTCTGGGGCTCCATGCAAGATCTCACCTCGTGGAGTTTCAATGATCATGAGAACGGTGAGGAGTCAGCTCAGAACTACACGGGAGGATCTTGTTAATGATCTCAAGGCCGCTGGGACCATAGTCACCAAGAAAACAATTGGTAACACACTACACCGTGAAGGACTGAAATCCTGCAGCGCCCGTAAGGTCCCCCTGCTCAAGAATGCACATGTACAGGCCCGTCTGAAGTTTGACAGAGGAGAACTGGGTGAAAGTGTTGTGGTCAGGTGTGGTCAGATCTCTTTGGCATCAACTCAACTCGCCGTGTTTGGAGGAGGAGGAATGCTGCCTATGACCCCAAGTCATAACGCCATCCTCACCGTCAAACATGGAGGTGGGAACATTATGCTTTGGGGGTGTTTTTCTGCAAAGGGGACAGGACAACTGCACCGCATTAAAGGGACGATGGACGGGGCCATGTACCGTCAAATCTTGGGTGAGAACCTCCTTCCCTCAGCATTGAAAATGGGTCGTGGATGGGTATTCCAGCATGACAATGACCCAAAACACACAGCCAAGGCAACAAAGGAGTGGCTCAAGAAGAATCACATTAAGGTCCTGGAGTGGCCTAGGCAGTCTCCAGACCTTAAACCCATAGAAAATCTGTGGAGGGAGCTGAAGGTTCGAGTTGCCAAACATCAGCCTCAAGACCTTAATGACTTGGAGAGGATCAGCAAAGAGGAGTGGGACAAAATCCCTCCTGAGATGTGTGCAAACCTGGTGGCCAACTACAAGAAACGTCTGACCTCTGTGATTGCCAACAAGGGTTTTGCCACCAAGTACTAAGTTGAAGGGGTCAAATACTTATTTCCCTCATTAAAATGCAAATCAATTTATAACTTTTTTGAAATGTGTTTTTCTGGATTTTTTTGTTGTTATTCTGTCTCTCACTGTTAAAATACACCTACCATTAAAATTATAGACTGATCATTTCTTTGTCAGTGGGCAAACGTACAAAATCAGCAGGGGATCAAATACTTTTTTCCCCTCACTGTGTGTGTGTGTGTATATATATATATATATATATATATATATATATATATATATATATATATATATATATATATATATATATATATATAATGTTTCTTTGATTTAATTTCAAAGTTTGGCACGTAAAACATTTAAGAAACTTTTTTTTTTGTATGTTTGTTCAGCTTTAATTGATCCTGCTTTCTGCGTTTCATTTTTCCTGCGACGGAAAAATCAAAAGTGTGATCTTGATTCGCTAATAGAGTGCCAAGCAGAAGCGATGCTTTTGTTTTTTGGCACAAAGTTCCGGAGGGAGTCAGGTATTCAGTTTCGTGGTCTGTTGGATTTGCATTTTTTCGAAAGAGGTGATTATTGCAGAAAATCGTCTTTTTCTCACGTGTGCAGATGTGAGAAGACTCATTCGGGTTTTGTTCCAGCGAGCCTGAGAGAATGTACGTCGTACATCAAGAACAAAACCTGGCAGTGGAAATGGTGGTAATTATCCCTGTGTACTTCCACTGCCTTACTGCCCCAGACAGACTAATCCTGTAATTACACTATTAGTCTGGCCATTTTCCCATTTTCCTCAAGATGTAAACAAGTACGACCCTGCACTAATTAGACTTAGCATTAAGAGGACTTATTTCACGAGCCACCTATGAAGTACACGGCATGTAATCAAAGAGCAACAAAAGTTTCAAAACTCTAGAATACAATCGCCATGACACATAAGTAATCCTCTTAAGCTTTGCCAAATATGATTACCCAGAATCCCTTGGGGGAAAAACAAGGCTTTTAATTACATATATACTGTGTGTATATATATATATAATTTTTAATTAAATGTCGTACTGTATATTACAATAGCAAAGAAATTCAGTTAGGTCTATGTGGAAATATTTTTAAAAGTATTTTTATACGCGCCCATGAAAGGAAAATAGACGACGTGGTCATGTGATCGAGCAGACTCCATGTTATCACCTCAGAGTTGGTTCATTTCCAATAACAGCACATCCTGGAGTGTTTGATTCCTCTTGGTAATCTTTGTTATGTATTAACTAAAACAACAAAATCAACTTTTTTATCCATTTATAGTCACATTTAGTGCTGAGGAATGTCTGCGAAGTTAGTTCCTATCGTGACTTATGTTACACCGGCTATAAAAATAAAAGTCCTCGGTACTGAAGACATTTTACGAAGCGCTCACACTGGAGACTTCTTTCCTAAGACTCCTTTTTATTAACTTCAAAAGAGAAAAAAGAGCTGCTATAACAGTGATAACTTGTTTAATGGGCATTCCACTTTATTAAATGTACGTGGAAAAAATGAAAAATACAGTTTTATATAACACATTTTGTATCAGACCCACCCAATTTTTAGGTGAGCAAAATATTGGAACATGACAGGTGTTTCTTGTTACCCAGGTGTGCCCTGTTAGATTGATTCTTTAAATAATAAATAGCTCTGAACATCTACACTTGGTTTTAGCCTTCAGTGTCACCTGAGAAGACTGACGAAGTCAATCACCAGGCCTTAACCCAACTGAGCAGCTTTTCACCTCCAACAACAACTGAAAGAGGCTGCGGTGAAAGCCTGGAAAAGCATAACAATCCAAGAAACCAACAATTTGGTGATGTTAATGAGTTGCAGGCTTGATGTGGTTACTGCAAGCAAAGGATAATAATAAATAGGCATAATGTCAAGTGTTATTTACTTGAATTTACTTCAAGACTTACCTGTTCCTATACATTTGCTCGCTTAAAAATTGGGTGGTCTGATACAAAAGGTTCTATGGTTTATGTTATTTAACACATCTAGATGTAGATACCAGGAAATAAAAGCTGAAATCCCAAACTCTCGTGTCATATCTATCTTTTGATCTCAAACCCAAATGTCTTTGGTGTAAAGCACAAAAAAAAAAAAAATTGGCCTTGCAGTTCCAATAGTTTTGGAGGGGACTGTATTAGAGGAATAAAATACTCTGGGACTTGCTGTTATGGGAAAATAATAAACTTTTAGGTGATAACGGTAACTTTGCGTCACATCGTCTATAAATAACTCACTTAAAGAGCTAAAACAATAAGTTGTCACAATACAAGGTGGCATTTTCTAATACATCACTCAACTCAAATCAACTCGAATTACTGAGATTAGCTGAACTCTGCTAATCCTCTTAGGCTTTCTTGAAGTTTCTTTGGAGAAAACATAGCTTAGTGTATCCGAAGAAGGATTTCGGTACAATATATTAAAACAAAATTAAATGCGCTATTAAATATTCAGCATCTGTTATAAGAAAGGATTAATGCAGTGGCCGTATGTGAATGTAAATTCCTTGAATGAGATTCATTCGGCAAACTTTTGGAAAGTACTAATATTTAAAGAACTGCTGTGAGACCGTGTTATGAATTTTATGCAATTTTTTTTATACGAATGTAGAAATGAATTTCAGAGTCGAAAGCAGAAATATGACCAAAATGGGCATTCTAGAGTTGTCAGCTTTACTGTTATCATAAAGTTCAGAACTATTGCTTGTTAGAGGAAAGGCAAGTTTATTACCCATATTTCCTTGGTGAAAAGTAATTTGTAACCTATGAAGACTTCAAGTTTTTAGAACATTACCCGTGATTAAATGCACTACTGCATATTCAGCATCTATTAGGATAATGAGGTAATTCAGTCAGTCTGTGTGGGTATTCAAAATACGCCATTAGAGAAGCACTGATTTTCATGCCATCCCATAAAATTCGCTTCATAAAATTACAGTTAAGGGAGTCGGTATTATAATATTTATATTTGCCAAAAGTGTAAATTCATTTTACAACCAGAGACTAAAGCAGATGTACAGCTTTGTAATGTGGTGTAATGGTGTCCAGAGTTAGAGAGGATTTACTGTACATTTACAACATGTGGGACCACCAATCCAACCAAAACAAACATACAAATGATAAACTCAGATTAGCTACATTATAAAATGAATAAGGTATACTATACTACATTACGTCACTCATTCCCAGACTACAAACAAACTCAAATACACTCACATTGCTACATCTGTACAATATTTACTCATAAATTTCTCACTATTACAATAAGTATATACTGCAATGCGCATTTTGCAGTCTAAGAAGTAACGATTTCCTTTCAGAAATTTGTCTTTACTCTGGAGGACTTACAGTTTAATGTCAGTTTACAATGAATTTCTGCTGTCTATCCAAGAAAACCTAACCCACTGCTACCCAGACATCTATACACCGACTCAAATATATCAACTCAAATGATTCACTGCAACTGATTCAACTCAAAATCACCCATATTAACTTCATATTAACTCAAATTATCCACTCTACTTTAACTTCACCTCAAGTCATTCACTCAACTCAGTGTGAACTCAAATTATTCACTCAAATTAACATACGAACTCTAAATCTTCGCGCTAATTTCAGCTTAAATCAGTCACTCAGTTCACTCATCTTAATGGAGTCACTCAACTCAAGGTCAACTCCAATCGTTTTCTCAAATTAATTCAACGTAATATCAACTCAAATTATTATCATTTAATTTTAATTGCAGCTTAAATCATTCACTTTTTCCACACAATTATTCACTTTAATTTAAGTTCAACTGAATATCAACTCAAATTATTTACTCAAGGTGACTCAGTATTGACTCAAATTATTCACTGCAATTGATTCAACTCAAAATCAACTCACTATCCATGCAAATTAACTTTATATTTACTCAGATTATCCACTCTGCTTTAATTTCACCTCAGGTCATTTACTCAACTCGGGATGAACTCAAATTATTCACTCAACCCAACATCAACCCCAATCATTCTCCCAAACTAATTCAACTCAACTCTAAATATCTGCTCAACTTACATCAACTTACATCAACTCCAAGCATTTGCCCAAACTAATTCAATTCAATATCAACTCAAATTATTCATTTAAATGTAACTTCAGCTTAAATCATTCACTCAACTCAAGATCAACTCCAATCATTCACTTAATAATTATTATAATAATTAAATATTCACTCATTTTAATTTCAACTTAAACTCAAATGATTCACTCAAATATCAACTCAAATGACTCACTAAAACTTATTCAACTGAATATCAACTCAAATGATTCACTAAAACTTATTCAACTGAACATCAACTCAAATGATTACTAAAACTTATTCAACTGAACTTCAACTCAAATGATTCACTAAAACTTATTCAACTGAACATCAACTCAAATGATTCACTAAAACTTATTCAACTGAACATCAACTCAAATGATTCACTAAAACTTATTCAACTGAACATCAACTCAAATGATTCACTAAAACTTATTCAACTGAACATCAACTCAAATGATTCACTAAAACTTATTCAACTGAATATCAACTCAAATTATTTATTCAAGGTGACAACATTAACCGAAATGATTCACTCAAACTAACTCAAAGTCAACTCAAACTACTATCCACTGTGTATTACTTACTGAACATTTGTAAACTGCATTTGCTTCAAGCATGTAAAAACCATATTCTAGTGCAATCCTTTCAACTGTGTGTCCATGTTTATGGTTAGATAAACATTATTTTCCATAGTACTAATGTGATCAGTAGGCCTTAATCCCCGTACTGATCTCCCACAATCCTCCTGTTTCTGCTGTTGCCATGGATACGACCCCCAGCTAAGTAGAGCAGCATCGTGTGCAATCTCATAATAACACAGCGGATTAATGAGATAAATAACAACTTGACCCTTAATAGGGGCACCTTTTATACACTGAAATAGAGGCTCGGGGCGAATTACAGGAATTGTACACATAAAATGTGGTGATAAATGATGTAAATAAAAATAAATAAATGAATAAGCAGGCACTTTTTTCTATCTGAAATGTTAATAAGCTGTCAAGTCACACCTTTGATATACAGGTGCATCTCAATAAATTAGAATGTCGTGGAAAAGTTCATTTATTTCAGTAATTCAACTCAAATTGTGACACTCGTGTATTAAATAAATTCAATGCACACAGACTGAAGTAGTTTAAGTCTTTGGTTCTTTTAATTGTGATGATTTTGGCTCACATTTAACAAAAACCCACCAATTCACTATCTCAACAAATTAGAATACTTCATAAGACCAATAAAAAAAACATTTTTAGTGAATTGTTGGCCTTCTGGAAAGTATGTTCATTTACTGTACGTGTACTCAATACTTGGTAGGGGCTCCTTTTGCTTTAATTGCTACCTCAATTCGGCGTGGCATGGAGGTGATCAGTTTGTGGCACTGCTGAGGTGGTATGGAAGCCCAGGTTTCTTTGACAGTGGCCTTCAGCTCATCTGCATTTTTTGGTCTTTTGTTTCTCATTTTCCTCTTGACAATACCCCATAGATTCTCTATGGGGTTCAGGTCTGGTGAGTTTGCTGGCCAGTCAAGCACACCAACACCATGGTCATTTAACCAACTTTTGGTGCTTTTGGCAGAGTGGGCAGGTGCCAAATCCTGCTGGAAAATGAAATCAGCATCTTCAAAAAGCTGGTCAGCAGAAGGAAGCATGAATTGCTCCAAAATTTCTTGGTAAACGGGTGCAGTGACTTTGGTTTTCAAAAAACACAATGGACCAACACCAGCAGATGACATTGCACCCCAAATCATCACAGACTGTGGAAACTTAACACTGGACTTCAAGCAACTTGGGCTATGAGCTTCTCCACCCTTCCTCCAGACTCTAGAACCTTGGTTTCCAAATGAAATACAAAACTTGCTCTCATCTGAAAAGAGGACTTTGGACCACTGGGCAACAGTCCAGTTCTTCTTCTCCTTAGCCCAGGTAAGATGCCTCTGACGTTGTCTGTGGTTCAGGAGTGGCTTAACAAGAGGAATACGACAACTGTAGCCAAATTCCTTGACACGTCTGTGTGTGGTGGCTCTTGATGCCTTGACCCCAGCCTCAGTCCATTCCTTGTGAAGTTCACTCAAATTCTTGAATCGATTTTGCTTGACAATCCTCATAAGGCTGCGGTTCTCTCGGTTGGTTGTGCATCTTTTTCTTCCACAATTTTTCCTTCCACTCAACTTTCTGTTAACATGCTTGTATACAGCACTCTGTGAACAGCCAGCTTCTTTGGCAATGAATGTTTGTGGCTTACCTAGTGAACCAAACTGAGAGACCATTTTGAAGGCTCAGGAAACCTTTGCAGGTGTTTTGAGTTGATTAGCTGATTGGCATGTCACCATATTCTAATTTGTTGAGATAGTGAATTGGTGGGTTTTTGTTAAATGTGAGCCAAAATCATCACAATTAAAAGAACCAAAGACTTAAACTACTTCAGTCTGTGGCACTGAATTTATTTAATACACGAGTTTCACAATTTGAGTTGAATTACTGAAATAAACAAACTTTTCCACAACATTCTAATTTATTGAGATGCACCTGTATAAACTATCCATTCTGAAAAAAAAAAAACAAATAAATAATTAAAAGTGTATAATCCTGTTTTTTTTTTTTTAACAAACATAAATATTATAGCCTGATCCAATGAAGAAGAGGTCTTCACGAATTATAATAAAAGCTGGTTCTTGTCCATTGTCTTTGCTTGACAGGAACAAAGAACAAACTGTCTTCTTGGATTATTGTAATCACTAACATAGCTGTGATTGTGTCAAAGCCCGCTGTCAGAAAGAATTTATTTGAGGCTTTATAATTTACAGCCAAAACCTATAATCAAATGCCTTTCACACCCCTATTGTGTCTTCCCAGGTGTGTGTGTGTGCGTGTGTGTGTGTGTGTGTGTGTGTGTGTATGCGTGGCAGGAGTGTTGGCCCAGAATAAATCGCCTCTGCAGGTAACCCTCTTACCTTCAGCTTTCATTAATTATGGATATAATTTTTCTGAGGTAAACTCTTCTTGACAAGCCCTCTTAGAAACATTCATACACTGAAGCACCACCGACGAGGTTACATCTTTCAGCAGTGTGTGTGTACGAGTGTGTGTGTGTGTGTGTGTGTGCGAGAGTGTGTGAGAGAGAGAGCGATTTCTTGTTGTAAACATGTACAAGGTAGAAGTTTTTGCGTCCTTAACACACATAAAATATTAATCATATCTTGTTGTGCGATTTAGCCAGAACTTTCTATCTTCTACTTTTGTTTGGGAAGTCATGTCTACCGGGGGGTGGGGGTGGAAATGGGGGAATCGCACATGCAGCGCTGTTGAATTCTCAATTCTGATTGGTCAGGAGGTGTTGATTAATTTTCTATGACAGCAGCTCTGACAGTAGTGACATTTCTGGAAGGAGTCTCCAGTGTCAGCACTTTCTCTGACATGGTTGTTTGTTTTATTTTTTTTTATTTTTTTTACTTCAAGTATAGCTGCTGTAACGTTTGGTGGACGTTCCGCAACATGAAATGTAACTATAAATGGATAAAAATATAACACACAGTATTAACCATTAATAAATTAGTAATTGTTTTCGTAAGTGCTGTGGTACAAGAGGAATAAAACACTTATGCATGGCTGATATTGGAAAATAATCAACTTGTATATTGGTAACTCCACTTCTTGATTGCTTTCCCAAAACAGCACACAACCAAATGTTTTATTCCTTATATACTGTATATGAACGCAAAATGTTGGCTTTTAAAGGTTGGCATGGTGTGTTAGAGCAACAAGATGCCACAGCAAGAACGTTCACACCAAACCAATTAACAGTGACCAATTGATTTTTGTACTGTCTTGCACTATATTAGTGTTTTATTTCGTAATACTGTGTACACTGCCAATATGGAGCACAATTCCCATTGTACCTTCCTCTATATATCTTGTTTTATGTTTACCTGCGTACTGTATTGCACTTTATTGCACTGCATTACTACATTTAGATCTGTTCTGCACTCACTTCACCTCGCCAAGAACGTTAACCCAATTTTCTTCCAATTTAAAGGGAAATATGACATCATTTCCACCCAGAGAGCACGGCCAATTATGCTTCCTTGGACTCCCGGACACGGATGGCTGCAGCATTGTCTGGAGTTGAGCTCGCAATGCCCCGATGATTATAGAAGAAACCTTCTAGTCATGCCGCTTGGGAGTCCAGCTTTCTTGATCTTGATCTTCAGTGGCGTGGTGTCATCATGATTACAGCACAATAGCGGTCGCCTAGACTATATGTGATTAATATATTTATCTCGAACCCCCTGAATCATCCCCTGCGAAACACAGAAGGTACCGACCTGAGCTGTCTTCATTCATGAGAAGCTGTTCTCTACTCGCACGCCGAGTCACTGCATCATAAAGCATGATTAATTGCCTTTTTCAGCTCTTTGAGAACTTAAAATAGAGCACAGGCTCATTTTTCGAATTAATGGCAGCCACTCTGTTCAAGGGAGTTCAGTCAAATCCATACAAAAGCAGCTCACACACACACACACCCTTTAACGACTCGGCTTTTGGTCGATGCCCATCCTCACAGTTTTGAGCGGAAAAGTTTGACGGAGAACTGGAACACGTCCAGCCCACATCAGCATTCTGCTCAATCGATGCGCATCGATGAAGGTAAGTAGGTGCTTAATCATTTTTAATTAGTGATAAGCAGACATCTTGTCCATTCTGGTAAAGAGGCCACCATTTGGTCCCGCTCGAGTCAAGTTTTTCCATTCCGACAACTTAATTGTGATTCATTCTATCTGCTGGAAATTGTAAACGCTGCCGTGATGATCGATATTGTTGTGGGAGCTTGAACAGATACAGCAGGGGTCATTCATTCATTAATTCACCTCTGAAAGGGTAAAAAAAAAAAAAAAAAAAGGCTACAAGCCCAAGTTCCCGCCCAATGTTTAATTAACCCCAGTGTCCTTTTTAGGGTCGTTACACGTTTGAATTAATTATTTTTCGCAAAGTAGAATAATACTGAATGCAGCATGAAACTTCTTAACTGCCTCAATGAACATAAAAATCAATTTTTGCATTTCAGATGCACATTTTATTACAATGCTATAAAGTCCTGGAGGTAATGTTGGCGTCTCACATTTCCATGACCCAGGATTCGAGCCGAAGCTCTGGTTACTTGTCTACACCGCACAGTTTCATATGGTTTTCCCCACACCATTCTTATAATGCACTGTACTGATCACTCAGTTTTCTTATCTACTGCATGTGCACGTACACGTGGAAGACGATCCTGAAAGGGTTTTTCTTGCTAATTCTACACGAACACCATCAGTGAAGCATGGTGGTGGAAGCATCATGTCACACAGTGCTATAAAATCTACAGAGACGGGCTTGTGCTTTTAGACTCGTCGTTATCATCATGACTGAATGCTTCGGGTCACGTGTCTCTCGCATGGCCGTGCCACAAAATCCACACAGCCTGCGAGACTACGTGAGCCTCGTTTCATTATCAGATATTCATTTTGTCCTGGCCGTGTTTCTAGAATGTCAAGTGCACATACGGGGGCCACTTAATCAGAGATCAAGCGGCGGCTGATCAGAGGATACTCAGAGCTAAAGGACAAGTGACGGAAATGCAGAAAAACGGTTTGCTCGTTTTCCTGAAGTGCTCGAGCCGTTTGTGGCTTTAGTTCATTTCTGATTTTACCATTTCTGGATATCGGTGAAGCACTGGAGGTTTACTGCAGGAGGAGAAAAGGAAAGGTAGAGTAGATCTGCATTTATAAAACGGATAGTTTTGGTTCTAAAATCTACAGTGACTAAATTCTGTTAACGCACCGGGTCTCAAACCAATAAACCACTGTTCTATCCATAGAATACCTTAATCTTTGTCTGCTATGTTGCTTAGCAACCAAAGCTTACTGTTGACAGAATTCTGGCATGGTGGTAAAATGTTTATTAAGAATATTAATAATAATAATAATATATTCAATAATTTATTGTACAACGGATTTTATCATATCGATTGAGAGGTAATGGGGTAACTCCATTTCCCATCATACCCAAGAATACCTAAACACGTGATAAGATCACTTTAACACGCCCTCTTGTGGCCCATTGCTTTATTACAAGATAAGATGTTTTTCCCCCTTACTAGAATCTTATTTTAATTGGGGTTTTTTCAGTGTTATCGCGATGTTATTAATATGGCAAGACTGACTGACAGTAGATTGTGCCTTAGATGAATAAATAACAAATATGTGCCACCATCACTCCTATTACTGGCATGCACCTAAAATGCACGAGAATATTGCACTTATCAATTTCATTTTACAGATCACACGGTGATTTTATTTGGTATATTTCCTCACCACTCCCGAAATTAATTCCTGGCTACACCACCACTAAGCCCTTCTCAAAAATATACAGCACTGGCGTGTACATTTGTTTATTTGGCAGACACTTTTATGGTAGGGGAGTTATTAGTGAGATGGGGTAGTGCAGTTAAAAACTAAGTGTAGTACACAAATATTCCAGAGAAACGAAACATTTCATTTCCTACAGCCTTAAAAGCTCTTTGCTTTCACCGCTTATGAAGGATTCTTGTCTCGGGTAACTTTTTTTGTACAACGCTTAATTTTTTATTTATTTCTTTTTTAACTACAATGCTTAATTTATTCTACCTTCTTAATGAGCCTGCAAAGATGAACTTTCTTCGCCTCTAATCACCTGACAGCTCTATAAAGGGCCAGGTGACATTTCCTGTTTATCCTGCCGTGGGGAAATCGCCTCAGGAAGCTCTGCTAATAACGGAGCAGCCTAATAACTGAGTCATTTATTTATTTATCTATTTTGAAACGCATATTAAGTTTCATGTCCTTAGAGAGAACAATAGCCCAGCATGGAGTCTGTAATTACACATATCTGCACTAAAATGATACCATATACTGTGTGTATAATCTGTATCTTGATTAATAACTCATTTCTGTTCAAACAGACTTTAATCAGGCCACACCTCCTTCAGTGTTACTGACAGGCACATAAGCCATACCTCTGTCACTAATAATGATAACCACAAAAGGCCATGCATCCTTTATTAGTACTAATAAGCACAAAGGCCACACCCCCTTTATTGGTGCTGATAAGCAAAAGGACCGGTCTCCTTTATTAATAATGATAAACACAAAGGCCATGCCTTTATTGTTGGTGACAGGTATATAAGCCATGCCTCCTTTATTAGTAATCATGAGCAAAAGGACACACCTCTTTTATTAATACTGTTAAACATAAAGGACACGCCTCCTTTACTGTTAGAACAGGTATAAAAGCCATGCCTCCTGTATTAGTACTCATAAGCTAAAGGCCATGCCTCCTTTATTAATAATGATAAATACATACTGTAGGCCACACCTCCTTCATTACTACTGATGAGCACAAAGGCCACACCTCCGTTATTCTTATTCTATTAGCACAAAGGCCACGCCTACTTTATTAATACTGATGAGCACAAAGGTCCCACCTTCATTAGCACTAGAACACACTGCAGGACACACCTCCTTCATTATTACTGATGAGCACAAAGGCCACACCTTCATTAGCACTGAAACACATACTGCAGGCCACACCTCCTTCATTATTACTGATGAGCACAAAGGCCACACCTCCTTCATTAGCACTGAAACACATACTGCAGGCCACACCTCCTTCATTATTACTGATGAGCACAAAGGCCACACCTCCTTCATTAGCACTGAAACACATACCGTAGGCCCCATCACCTTCATTATTACTGATGAGCACAAAGGCCACGCCTATTCATTAGCACTGAAACGCATACTGCAGGCCACACCTCCTTCATTATTACTGATGAGCACAAAGGCCACGCCTCCTTCATTAGCACTGAAACACATACTGCAGGCCACACCTCCTTCATTATCACTGATGAGCACAAAGGCCACGCCTATTCATTATTACTGATGAGCACAAAGGTCATGTCTCCTTTCATGATATTTTAAAATGAGCATGCACTCCCATAATGTGTATGTTGTATTCCCGTTTCTCCACAGTGTGTTACATAAACACTTCAGTTCTCAGGGGAAATTGAGGTCTGCGCTCCCTCTGAAACAAGTGTGCACTACATCAAACCCACATAAATGACACAAATCCATTTCAAGTTTCTGTATTATGGTCTACCAAAGCAAACCGAAGCAAAGAATTTAACATTTTACTATACAAGTTCATCAAATACAAAGTAAATGTGCATTAATATTTGCAGGGGTGCCCAAACTATTGCACAGAACTGCAAATCCATTTTATGGTCTACTAGGATTCTTCATAGTGAACCTAAGAGTGCTGGTGTAACATCCAGACTCAACACCCTTTTACTAGCTATCACAGTGGAGAGAAATCGAAGCCGCTGCATGAGGCCTCGGCTGTGTCTCAATCTGCATTCAGGCGGGCGGCGGAGGGATAGAGGGAGGAGACGTGTATTTACTCTGGCTCTGTAGTGATAGAATCCAGCAGCACCAAATTAACCTCCTCATCCAAGAATGTGTGTCCCTGAAGGCATTCGAATGGGGTTCATATTGATCAGAACATTCTGGAGAGGAGATAGGGGCGGGTGGCAGGCAGGGGTGGGGGCGGGGGTAGAGACAGGGGGTGCGGCAGGTGGTGCGAGCTCTCAGTAAGCCCTCTGGCTGTGCTGTTTGAGGTTTGCCAGCAGTGGGTCTGCAGTATGTGTGTGTGTGTGTGTGTGTGTATGTGTGTGTGTGTGTGTATGTGTGTGTTTCCACAGCCCCTGCGGTCTGTCTGACGAGGCTTGTTAGGAGATGCTTAAAATAGCAAACATCTCTACCTGCCACGCGGCTCATGGCAGAAGGTTACCTGATGCCCAAAGTGCAGACAGAGAGAGAGAGAGAGACAGACAGAGAGAGACAGAGAGAAAAATGGAAAAATGCATCAAGTGAGAGATGAGATCAGTAGCTTAAGTGAGTGAGTGACTGAATGAGTGAGTGAGTGAGTGAGTGAGTGACAAAATAAATGAATAAGTGAACAAATAAATGAGCGAGTGAGTCAGTCAGTGAATGAGTGAGTGTTGGAATGAGTGCGTGAGAGAGAAAGTGAGTGAGCGAGGAAATGAGAGAGTGCGAGAGAGTGAGAGCAATAGGAAACACACTGAGTGACTGAGTGAGTGAATGAGTCAGTGAGAGATAGACAGTGAGTGAGTGAATGAATGAGTAAGGCAATGAATGAGTGAGTGCATGAACGAGTGAACAAATAAATGAGGAAGTGAATGAGCGGGTGCGTGAGTGAGTGAAGATCAGTGAGAGATAGACAGTGAGTGAGTGAATGAATGAATAAGTTAATGAATGGATGAGTGAATGAGTAAATGAACTGAGTGAATGAGTGATCAAGTGAATGAGTGAGTCAGTCAGTGAGTGAATGAATGAATGAGTGATAGAGAGAGACCAGGAAAGAGTAAGAGGGACAATGAAAGTTAGAGAGCATCAGAGAAAGAGTGAGAGGAGAGGAAAGGAGAGGTAGTAAGAAAGTGAGGGACTGAGGCAGAGTCAATAAGCAAAAAGCAAAAGTGAGATAGGGAGAGAAAGAGAGAGGAAAAAAGAGTCAGTGGGAGAGATAGGAATGGAGAGTCAGATAGTGAGAAAAGAGGGAGTGAATGAGAGAAGGGGGGAGAGAGAGAGAGAGAAAGAGAGAGAGAAAGGGAGTCAGTGAGAAAGAAAGAATGTGAAAGAGAAAGACAGTAAGTGAAATGTTGAGGAAAGATAAGGGAACATAGTCAGTGTGTGTGTTGGTTACACACTCTCCCTGAGCACATGTTCATACTGAAGGCAGTGTATGTTGAGATTCCCACAGTGTGTCTGCAGGAGAGATGAAAACAAAAGAACAGGACGAAGAGAGAGAGAGAGAGAGAGAGAAAGAGCGCATCATGTCATCCTCCGCTCTTCCTTTTAGTGTGTTATTAGTGCTTTAAGCACCGCGACACATCCCTCAGCAGTGAGTGTGAGCAGATATTACACTGTCATACTTTAAAGGTTTACGGCAGCGACACTTCTGCCATGTTTTTTTTTTTTCTTACATCAAACTCTGAACTTGTCCGGTAACGGAGCTGAAGAAATGAAAAGAAATGAAAAGAAAGCTCAGTAGTGACGTCACATGATCAACAAAGTCCTCTTACTCAGCAAAACCAGGACGTACCAAAATGAAACTCAGGGGTGATCATTTAATGTAACAAAATCTAACAAAAGATTTTGTTAGACAAGCACTACCAGAAGCAAAAAAAAAAAAAAAAAAAAAAATTACTTATGTTTGTTTTTCTATTTATTAATTTATGCATGCATTCATTCTTTCATTTATTTATTAAATTTATTTATAAAAATTGAAAAAATTCCCGCATCCTTTCCCATTGGAATTGCACTGAAGTTCCTTTTCCAGTCCATTTTGTTTTCTCCGTCAGGCCTGTTATAACCTAATGTCTGGGTATTTTGTGTTCAATTTTTTTTTTAAAAATTAAAAACAAAAATAACTGTGAGACTGGGGCAGTCACAGTAAAAACATTTTTAAAAAAAGTAACAAGAACTAACTCGATTTATGAACTTTCAGGAACATAAAATGTAACAATAAATGGATAAAAAGTATGACTTGTCATGGTGCTAAGGTCTCACTGTGAATTATGAGAGATTTAATACACGGTTTAAAGTCCAGACTCGAAACTCACTCCACTTCAGTGAAGTCCAGGAAATTCATTTACATCCTGTCAGTCTTCTCAGACCTGTAATATGCACAATCGATATCCGGCTTGCATTTATTAAGCCCTGCACACAGGACCAGTGGGAATATCAGATGTGTTTACTCGATAACCAAGCCGTGGAAAATGCCTTTCATTTTCCTTAATGTGCTAATATCCTATTTCTAATATCATTTTATCTAAAGTAATATCTAACTGATTTATACTATCCAATATCCTTCAACTATTCTTACTGTATCATAAAATTTTATACTTCTACTGCAGAGGTTCTCAAACTGGAGGCCGAGCCCCTCTCCAGACCCCCAAAAAGCCTCAAGGGTTGTATCTGTGCTTATTCAATTAGATTTTTCACTTTGACAATTTATTAAATCTGCCTTGGCATAATCTTTAAGGTGTGTTTAAAAATAGTCTATGTTATTAAACATTATTCCAATTAAACATGGGCCAACTAATCACAACTCACGACCACCCTGTGCCCACTTAGCGCTATGATAGAACATTTTACATTTACGAAATCTGAAAACTGTAGAAAAGAGAGCGAGAGAAAAAAAAAAATCAACCTATATATTAACATACACTTTGTTAATCTGGAAACTGCAGATCTACATCGATCCAAATATAACAAAAAAAAAAGAAAGGAAAAAGGTAGGCACCGGTTTCTAAAAAAATTATACTGTTTCACAGGGTTTTGTTTTTTGTTTTTTACAGAACATGGTCTTGGTTGATTATTTGGAATTATATTTGTGATTATTTGGGCTCATTCGGTGATTACATGGGATTATTTGGCAAATTCATTGGCAATTCTTTGGAGATTTGGGATTATTTAGTGGATTCTTTGCTGATTTTTTTTTTCGATTAAATGTTGATTACTTGAGATTATTTGGTGTCACACAGCAATTAATCTGCCATTATTTGGTGATTATTTGGGATTATTTGGTGGATTCTTTCACATTGTCTGGCAAATATTTGGGGTTATTTTGAGGATTCCTTGGGTATTATTAGGGATTATTTCATGGTTATATGGAATTATTTGGCAGGTTTTTTTGGCATTTATTTTGGATTATTTAGTGGATTCTTTGGCGACTATTGGGAGATTAATTGGCAATTGTTCTGCAGTTAATTGGCAAGTAAATGGTGATTACTTGAGATTTGGCAGATTATTCAAGGCTACTTGGCAATTATATTATTTAGTGATTATGATGGGATTATTTGGCAGATTATTTGAAATTGGTGAATTATTTTGAGAATTTTGAGGATTCTTTGGTGACTTTTTGCTGGATACTTTAAGATTTTTTTGGCTATTATTTGGGATTATTTGGCTGATTATATGGGATCATTTGGTAATTATTTATTTGGTGATTATTTGACATTTGGGATAAGAGGAAATTGCAAAACTATTGCTTTTAATTGCCATTGATTAGCCAGGCTAGGTTCACTGGATTGTAATCACAAATACCATAGAACCTCGGGAGGCCCGACTCCGTGACAGACATTGTCGTAGTTGTGCATCAACAAGGACATCAACAGCAACAAACATTCCAGGGAATTGGATTTTCACAATTTGATGTTCAAACATTCATAAAGTTTTGGAGGAATCTGAATAAACCGCACACTTCAAAGGAAAAATGCAGTGGAATATCCAGAAACACTCTCTGCATTTTAAAGGTCATTTCTATAAAGGACAGAAAGAAATCCATTCGAATGCTTGCTCAGCAACTGGCAGAGTCATCTGGCACCAAAGTCAACACCTCAACTCGCAAGGGAAGTCTTATTAAAAATGGTCTGCGGGGTGGGCTGCAGCTAAGAAATCATTTTTGCAGAAAGGCAAAGCAGAAGTGATTGAGGATGCTGAAGACTATAAAGCAGGGGGTGACAATAAGAGACAGAAAGGCCAATGGAGCAATAAGTCACAATTTAAAAATGGTCTGTTCTTTAAGGTACCGATGTGTCTCAGAAAAGAGAAGTGAGAAGAACGTGGTGCCAGGTTTCTGGGGTGCATTTCAGGCAATGATGTAGATCAAAAACAAAGGAATGATGAATGCTGTAGAATATAAATGGTTTTAATTCATCAAGTCCAGTCAGCATGTATTGTATCGCCATAGGACGGCGCCGTCCTTTAGGAAAACTGTCTGGTAAAAGATGGCATGGTAATGAGTAAGGTCTATAAAACTCTATACACACTGAGAAAGTCTCCAAGTAGAACACCTTTATGAAGCTAGAATCAATAACTAACTAAAGAACATTTGAGGAACCTTTTTTCTGGGATCTCCCAGATCCCTGATCATGGTGTACATTGTGGGAGTTAAATCTATAACCCTTAAAAGTCTTCAGTTTGTCCCAGTGGAAGAATCCATGAAGGTTCTGTGAATAACCTTATAACAGACTGTTTCTCATTGGAGAGGGTTTCTATCCAAATAGCTTGTAAGAAACCCTTTTATTTATATAAGGGGTTACCCTTTAAGGAACCCCTTGTATTCTTGGAATGGAAGCCCAATGGGACATTCATGGAGCATTTCCCTATTAGAAAGGTTTCTTGTAGAACCCCTTAACCTGAAACAACCTTCATTTTTACTTGTATTCTTGAAATGGAAGTCCAAACCTGGTTATGGAGTGGACACTTGGGGGGGGGGGGAAGAAGTTATAAACCTAAAAAAAAATTCAGTGTGTCCCACTGTATGAACAGGTAAATGATTCTATGTACTCTACTGACTTTACTGAAATTGATTCTATTGACTTCCCCGTTGAATTCGAGTACAACCCCTTTTTGGAGTTGTACTTGATCCTTGTACTAAGAGTTCTTAATCTTTAAGAACTCTTAAATACAGTGTGTGACCTGTATGGGAAAATAGAACCTGTGTGGAAATTTTTTTCCTTATAGTATTTTGAGATGGAAGCCCAACCTTGGTCATGGAGTACAGTTTTAGAAAAAGAAAAGGCTAAACCTCTAACACTAAACAGTGACTGGTTTGTCCTTTGGGAGAACACTGAAAAAAAAATTCTATGCAAAGGGTTTCCCTTTCAGAACAAGTTTCCAAGTACACCTTTGGGAAGCTAAGAACTCTTACCTCTCCAAAGAATCCTGAACGTTTTTTTTTCTAAGAGTATTTCTTGAAACGGATGCCCAATGGGATATTTTCAGCAATGGTTTCCAACCCTGCTGGTAAAAGTCACTCTTTTAATAAACTTTTTTTTTCTTTTTTCTTTTTTTTTTTACTTCACCACCAGGGTTGGAAACCACTGCTGAAAATGTCTCTAGAACCTTAAAGGTTTTCTTTGTTGGTCTCACAGGAAGGGCCCATAAGGATTTTGTGTATAAAAACATATAACAATATGTTTCCCTTTCCAAGAAGAACCTGTTTAGGAAATTAAGAACCTTTGACTAGTCTATGAACCTTCAAAGGTAAGCCAGTTTACACCAACCGTCATTGTTGAGGGAAAACAGTTTAGGAAAAAGGTTAGATCTAGAACCTGTCAGGTTATTCAAAAAAACCTGGCACATTTGTCTCAGCATGTCGAAGGAAGTGTTTGTTAACTAGGTAATTAGTTGGATCAAGGGGGGGGGTCAGAGGTTCTCCACGATGGGGACGGTTTATTTTTAGTATGAAATCAGCCATGTTTAACATAATTTAAGGCAGGTGGGACATTTAACCGCAGAAATGCAGTGAAATCCATTAAGTTTGGAAGAAAAATCATGGCATTATTTTAGTTGTACTTTCTTTGGGATGCCAGATATATATTTGTAATTATCATTGTCTTAATATTGAGTTTATTCATTCTATGGTGTTATTTCAAGCAAATAAACAGTTGCTGTCAAGGACAAATTGCTTCGCACGTCATTTTCTCATGTGGCCCGAGACTTTTGCGCAGCACTGTAGCATATTAAGGTCTGATGAAGATTAATCCCAGGTTGCAGGGAAGGACTTGTGAATTAACAGTGCTGCTAATAGGATTCGGGCATTTCCCTCAATGCTGTGCAGAAGTGTGAAGCGAATGAGCGCTGCACAGCTGCAATAACCCACGCCATTAAACATTACGAGAACTGCTGCGTTCCACAGCAAGATGATCTACAACTCAGGCCTGGGTACGTCTTCCTCAACCTTTCTCTCTCTCTGTGCAACATTATTGCCCATATACTCTAAAATCACTCGGCCGTGGACCATAAAAGACATAAATTTTCAATTACTCTGCATCAATTATAACAATGACATCATTTTTACACACTTCAACCTTGAGAAAGGTGCAGAGGTTTAGGACATATGGGTTTAAATAACACTACCAGAACCGGATAAATCCAATGATGTTGTTAAACCGAAGCTGCTGACGGTCATTTTCTGCCAAAGGCACTGAAGGTTCTTCTGGTTGTTTCAGAAAGCAACTTTAAGTCAGGGAGCATCGTCGGTAAAATAGGCAAAGGTTTTATAAACAGGAATTCCTCATCAGTTTAGGGAATGTGCTGGAATGGCTTCCTAGATAGTGTTCTTACTAGATGGTTAGCCATTTTAAGGCATTTTTGCCACATCAACTCCATTATAAAATTGTGATCCAGGCATACTACATACTATACTGCATACAACCACAAATATCATGTAGTACAGAAGTATATACTGGTGTCGTTTACAGTATACAACTATGTCATTTCAAGAAAAAGACATCACCTGAGCGTTTTCCAATTCTGAATTCTTGGCTGACCGAAGTGGTCTTCTGCTCTTGAAGCTCTGCTGCCTCAAGGTTCTGCATCCAGAGATTTCTCACAGCTCGAACCAGTCCGCTTATTTCCCGCTGACCTTTCTTATCAACTACAGAAACGTTGCTCACTGGAGGTTTTTTGTTTTTTGCACCATTTCGTGTAAACTCTTTGCAACTGAAAGTAATCAGCAGTGCTTTCCCTGTAGTCGTGCCTATGCTACATATTGATATTGTAGGAAAGGGTCGAGTATGGCACCATTTTGCTCAGTAGATGTTCCTAAAAAAAGGCCATCTGCGAACTACAGCGGCTGTTTTCTCTCCCCTCTGTGTTTTTAAGTGCTGCCTGGAATAGACTGAAGTGCCAGCGCAATCGTCTGCAGAAGCACTGCTGCTTTAATTGCCATGTTTTCCAAATGCGGTTATCGCAGGAAAGCAGCAGGAAGACTGGCGCTGGCCGAGGGCTATGGACGACGCGGCGACTGGCATCTCCCTCAGGTCAAACCCTCCAATGCACCACGCTTCCAGCACAAACACACATGCACACACATATATACACCGCTCCTAATCCGCACTGTTTAGGCAGACTCTGGCCTCCATCTGCTTTAAACCAGCACTTTAACGTGAGTGACAGCGAAATATTCGGATGAAGGTACAAGTCAGACGCCGAGGCACCTCTTTCACTCTGTGATCTAAAAGCGAAAGAGTGTCTGTCTCCATCGCGACAGAGTAAAGTCACAGAGTGAGATATTTGTCACAGGGAGAGGTGGAGAATTTATAATCAGTGTGCTAGAGACAGACAGATTGAGACATGACACGTTATAATTAGCTTCTGCCCTTTTTAATGAGGTGGTAAGGTGCTGCTTTGATGTCCACCGAGCTCCACATGTACAGTAGGTGGTAGAAGTGTGTGTGCTTGTGTGTCAGTGGGTTAGCCTTAGCATACACCACTTACTGCATCTGGAAGCTTATCAAACGCTGTAAATCTGCATGGCATCGAATGTTTTGCCAGAATTCCTCTCAACGTGCAAGAAGCTGTAGGAGATGATGATACAGAATTCATTTCAAAAGCCGTCTATCTCCATGTATATATATATATATATATATATATATCTCCATATATATATATATATATATATATATATATATATATATATATATATATATATATATATATATATATATATATCTTATCTTTGGGTTTATACACTTTCCACAAATATATGATTAATAATATCTCATTTCTTGTATGAAACCCATGTTAGAAATTACTGACTGTTCATATGTTCAGTATTAAGTATTCTAAGATATTTAAACTACACTGAAACAAGTGCAAAATTACATCTATAATGATCAGATCCTGTGTCTTAAGGCTATGAAGCCCAAATTCATAAAGCATTATATAAATGTCGATCATTCTTTGTCATTTGGTAATGATTTCTTGTGAGCATTTTCTCTAAAAAAAAAAAAAAAAAAAGCCTCATAAAGCTGTAATGTGCTATAATCATGTTGTAAAATTTTCACTCTTTATTACAGTACCATGTGCTGTACTTTACAACCTTTATAACTAATAAGGACCTGTAATTATATTATATACGTTACATTATACACTGATCAGCCATAACATTAAAACCACGGACAGGTGAAGTGAATAACCTTGATTATCTCGTTACAGTAACACCTGTCAAGGGGTGGGACATATTAGGCAGCAAGTGAACAGTCAGTTCTCGTAGTTGATGTGTTGGAGGCAGGAGAAACGGGCAAGCGTAAAGATCTGAGCGACTCTGACAAAGGCCAGATTGTGATGGCTAGACGACTGGGTCAGAACATCTCCAAAACGGCAGGTCTTGTGGGGTGTTCTCGGTATGCAGTGGTTAGTACCAACCAAAAGTGGTCCAAGGAAAGACAACCGGTGACCCGGCGACAGGGTCATGGCCGCACAAGGCTCATTGAAGCGTGTGGGCAGTGAAGGCTAGCCCGTCTGGTCCGATCCAACAGAAGAGCTACTGTAGCACAAATTGCTGAAAAAGTTAACGTTGGCTATGATAGAAAGGCATCAGAACATAGTGCATCGCACTTCCTCAAACATAACTGAGAACAGTTTGAGAAACATGACAAAGAGTTTAAGGTGTTGACTCGGCTTCCAAATTCCCCAGATCTCGATCCGCTCGAGCGTCTGTGGGACGTGCTGGACAAACAAGTCCGATCCATGGAGGCCCCACCTCGCAACAGGACTTCGAGGATCTGCTGCTAACGTCTTGGTGCCAGATACCACAGCACACCTGCAGAGGTCTTGTGGAGTCCATGCCTTGATGGTTCAAAGCTGTTTTGATATCACAAGGGGGACCTACACAATATTAGGCAGGTGGTTTTAATGTTATGGCTGATGGGTGTATAACTCAAAATCATTCAAAACGTTGTCGTCGAGTGAACGACGTAAAACTTTTCTCTCATTATAAGTAAGTTGTAAGACAACTTTATTTTTCTAATATAAAAATGGAAATACATCTACACTAATTCCGGATTAATTATAAAAATCAGAAAATGAAAGCTGTTTCCCTTGTCGGAAGACTGGAGACTCCTTCCGCAAATGTTCGATAAACTTCACCATATCAACAATTATACATTGTTAACAATATGTTTTTAATCCATTTAAAAATAAAAAAAATAGATAACATTCCAATGATTGTATTAATATAAACCTGCGATTTGCCATGCAGCCAGAATTACTGTCAGAGCGGTTGTTGCAGATAAAAGATTATCACCACCTTCTGACCAATCAGAATCAAGAATTCAATAGCGCTGTGGTAGACTTTAGCTGCTTTCATCACCCAAATGTTATACAGGTTGTACGTTACACACTTAACTGCAACTGTACGTTATTCCGTATCTCTGGCGTGGTTCGTAATCGCAAGTCAAAGTTTTGACTCAACCAACATAGAAGTTATGATTCAGTTATAGGAGTTTGTTCAAAAGAATTACATCACTGAAGGGAGCCGTAATCGCAGCAGTTTGGGGAATGGTTTGAAAATCTATACTCTATGTCTGATGTAGTCTGTTTGAGACTTCTGGTGAAATGTGATAGTTCTTAAATTCTCAGGGGGGAAAAATAAATAAATAAATAAACATATCATATCGCACATGGCACCGATCCAGTATAGGAGAGAAGGGACTAAACACACAACCTAGATGATTGTGAAAATCTATGTATGAGTGTGTGTGTGAGACAGAGTGTGAGAGAGGGAGAGAGAGAAAGAGGGGGGGGGGTGCCTTTGATCTTGTAGATCATGATGTAAAACCAATTTCCCGTTTCAATACTGTTCAATATGTCCTAACTGACTCCCCCTCAACACTATCTGATGCGAGTCAACATCTTAAATGTTGCTCCATCTAATTTTATCCACATTTCCCTCATTTGTCATTTATTCTCAAGACTAGAATAAACTATAAATGGACATACAGTATAGGTATTACATATTCAGGCTGTGTTTGTACGCATCAATAAGGTGTTTTTTTTTTTTTTTTTTTTTTAAAGTATCTCGAGGATCCTTTTACAAGGAATGAGACAGATTTTATTTTTATATGGCCTGGTTTTATGTGCAAAAATTATTCTATCGATCGGTCTTGGTTTTTAATGCTTATGTATTTCAGGTACAATAATACTGTGTAGATCTCAAGAATTATATGCTTTCCTCTGTTAAATAATGACACGTTTTATAATTTGGCTCGGGTCATATGAATTAAAGACGTGTTACTATAGAAACGGTAACATATTCTTAATCACCACCTTCTGACCAATCAGATTCCACAGCTTCCTCTCACCCTCTCTCTCTTACTCTCTCTCTCTCTCTCACCCCTATGTCATCCATGTCATAACCATATTGTTGAGCTCTTAATAACTACAGATCTCTGACAGGAAGATGAGAGGAACCTGAGCAGACGCTCTCCCTCGCCGCGCTGTTTGAATTACAGAAACGTCGGCCAAACCCAATTGTCTCCGTTTGTCTCTGAGCGACGCCATCCATCACCTTTATTAGGACACCGGTGAGATAAGACTCGGTTTATTGTTCCGGGGACTCCATTTGCACCACATCAACGTTTTTAAACAGATCAGGGCGTGTAAACAGGGTCGGGGCACCGCACACGGGAACCTGGAGTGACTGAAACGCAGGTGAAAGGCCTTGACGAGTGCATGACGGGTGTAATAAATGTTCATCGAGGGTGCTCGTGAGAGGAAACGCGTGTGCGGGTCACGTCGGCTACCTCGCCGTGCGTTTGACGTACTAACCAAATAAATAAATAAAATAAAAACGTGAATGATGGAGATGAATGGCGGGCCAAATGAGCTGACAACAAGCGGCCTGCAGCGACGTTTTAACATTCAATTAGCATTTAAGAGAGCTTCGGAGGAAACGGCTTCGCTCTTTCAGGGCTGATGAAATAGGAGAGTTACCCGGCGTGCACTCATTAGGGAACGCTGGAGGGAGGGAACGTTCACTCATTCATCATCATCTGCTCTCCCTGCCCAGGTGGCCTTCACTCGTAACAGAAATACACACACACACACACACACACAGTGAGAAGAATCATTACGCTGATGTGTTATAATACAAAATATCACACTATTTATAGAAATCTTGTATATTTTAAAAGATAAATGAAAGGAAACGGTACCCCCAAAACACACCAATTATGTTTATCTGTAATATTTATAAATATTTTGCTGGAGAGCAAACGCATCTTTTCTCACTCGCCACTTTCCAGCGACGGTGGCGCAAAAGTTGAACTACAAATTTTGTTAAGGAGCATTGTGGGTAAGGTCATGTTTAACCAAAGTAAAAATAGACCAACCTGGTGCTTGGCCCCCTAATAATAATAATAATAATAATAATAATAATATGTTGTAGTAAGTTTTACACTGCTTTTTCGAGAAATGCTAAAATGTTTCTCTACTGCTAACTGCTGTGTATACACATATGATCATTGAATTGTAGGATCGTGTGTTCGTTTTGCTAGTTAATACAATTTAAATGTTTGAAGAAATCGAAAAAAAATAATTAGAAGGTACACAAGCAAGCAAACACACACAAGTCCACAATGAAGCTTTCTTCGTCTTCTTCCAAACACTGCAGACTTACTCTATACTGCTCCTGGCATTTACAGCCACCCAGCACCAACATCAACCCACCCCACATCACTCCAAACCCCCCCCCGCCGATCCATCATAAATACGGATGAACTGCCGCAGAGACGCCTTGACACGCTGGATGCAGAGCCCATTAATGCAGCACGTTGTGATTAGGTTAAGCTTTAACCGGAGTCTCGAACACCTCCGGAGCCTGATAATGGTAGCTGTCGCTCCGGGATGCCGGGGTTTTTCCCAACACTAAAAGGAAACAGTGGGAAAAGTCAACACAGGAGATGCAACCGCTCTCACAGAAAGAGGGAGAGAGAGAGAGAAAGAACAAAATCTAGTAGCACTGATACCTTTTGTCTAAATCGGCTGCATTCATACATACATATCTAATTTTTTTTTTTTTTTAATTACGCCCAGATGATGATGCATGCCCCTCTAATCTCTAATAAGACATGAATGGGATATGAAAGGTCGGCATGAGCAAGATAAATGGCTCCCATTATTTCGGCCCAATCTGAGAGAAGCCCTCTATATGTTCTCATTTGAATGATAATAAAATGCAGTATTGCCTCGTCCTGCTGGGCCACTTTCCCCATGATAAGCAGCCACGCAAGGTAACCTTGTCCCGTACGCCGGCCTATTACCGCCAGCCAGAGCCTCCGAATTAAAGGGGCTGCAAATAAATCACCATCCAGCAGCGCGAGACAGTTATGACAGGACGTGACGAGACTTCGGTTTTTTCTTTCTCTCCTTCTTACCAAAAAAAAAAATAAAAAAAAAATTTTTAAATAATAAAAAGAACATGCATAATGAGCAGTACTGGATTGCTGATTACAAATTACATGACCGAAGGTGTAATCAGTAATGCAATCTTTTAGATTGCTTTACAGGTGTAATCTGATTACTTTTAGACTATTTCTGATGTAACTACTTTGTTTGGATTGTGTGGTACTTAATTCTTGTTATCACTTTACTGCAGATATTAGCAGAGATAAAAAGTCGTTCCACCCCTGAGCATTGGAAATCTTTTGTACACTTTTCGGGCAACAGATTTCAGGTTGTTGCGACTGGAATTGTGTAAACAACACTTTTGGACACTGCAACCTGTAATAAGCTTTTAGGTGCAAGATACAGTATAGCAGGAAATAGGAAGATATTGCACTCATTTGCTGATGAAAAATATCCCTAGGGTCATTCCTCTAGAGTCACTGGGGTGGCTGTAGCTCAGGTGGTGGAGCGGGTTGTCCACTAAACGTAGGGTTGGCGGTTCGATTCCAGACCCACATGCTGAAGTCCTTGGTCCACTGATTCATCGGTCCACTGCACGAGTGAGGAATGAATCACGATTATGACCGAAACATTAACTGATTCAAATACTGATCCACTGAATGAGAGAAGAGTCAATTTCTGTCATAACTGAAATGATTCACCAGGCATGATCAGGATCAGCACATGTGCAGTTGCAAATAAACTTTTAACAACAAATTCAAGGATTTAAAAAAAAAAAGAAGAAGAAGAAGCAGATAAAATGTATAGAAAAGAAATAACCAAAATATTTGCTGATTCACACTGACTTTACGACCTCATGAGCACAATGTGTCGTGACCAAATGATTCAAACACTGATCTGCTGAATGAGAGAGAAATGAATCTCAGGTGCGTGGCACTGAGCGATACCGATTCGCTCACTTTAGTGACTCGTTCAAAAAGACTAAATCGTTCTTCCACCGAATCATATCTAACAAATTGCAATATCAAACACCACTTATAATGCAGAAATTGTCACTGGGATGGTGAGAGTGTGCAGAGACGACACGCTGGTGACTAATTGACCTTCCTGCACTTTGACCTTTCAATCCCGATTCCTCCTTGGTCCCATAAGTGGATTTCCCACAGCAATATATTTCATTATGCCCTTTAATGAGTCTCTGCATAAATCTAGTGTCTAGGCTGAAATACAGGTCAGAGCTGCGTGTTCGGTTCTACAGTGGAAAAGCCAGTGTATTTGTGTTTTATAGCATTTGTTACAGCTGTGTGTGTGCGTGTGTGTGTGTGTATATGTGTGTATGGGGAATAGTCGTTATCCTTCCTCTTGGTCCCAAATGAGCCACATATTTTTAGAGTGTTCCTCGGAGGACAGGGATAGGGTGGCCATGCGGACATAAATAATAAATCAGGCCGTCCTCGTCTCTATTGAAAAGCAATGAAACGTGATAAACTGTTTCATCCGGCTTGCTTGATATTTGTAGCAGTCACTTTTGAGCTGACAGGCCTCTACTATATAAGTTACTGATGGCTCAGGAGAGCGGGTCCTCTGCGGTACACACAGGCACGGCGTCGATACACTGCTGTAATTTAGTAATATGAGTTGGACATGGCTTGTGAGTCTCACAAACGGAACAATGTCTATTCATCTCCTCTGGGAGTGTTTTTTATGCTGCATTAATGACAACTCAGAACTTTCCACTTTCCCACATTAGAGCGTTTCAATTACCTCAACTGTTTAACACAAGACAAACAGTAGGCTGCTGCTTGTTTGACTTTAAATGTTTATAAAAACACCCAAGAAAATCTGTTCATTGATTTTTAAATGTAAATGTGGTATGTAGGAATTGGTTAGTCATTATTATAACATACAAAGAAACTTATGTAACCACTTAATGAATAAAAATTTAAAAAAACAAGTATAAGTGTTAAGATGGTGAAGTTTTCTGTAAGATATTTATTATTTATCAAAGGAGTCTCCAGTGACAGCATTTTGTAACAGTCAAGCTGTAACTTTAACCAAAAACGTGCAGATTTATTGGTTGTGGCTGCCTTTCTAAACTGTTAGCGCACAGATTTCTTGCTCCCTGCTGGCTCGTCAAATTTTTAGAGCGCAGATTTCTTGCTTCTAACTGGTTCACCAAACTATTAGATCGCAGATTTCTCACTTCTGACTGGCTTGCCAAACTGTTATATACCAGATTTACTGCTCATGGCTGGCTCACCAAATTGTTAGCTAGCAGATTCCTTGCTGCTGTTTGGCTCAACAAATTGTTAGATCGCAGACTGTAGCAGTTGTAAAGCACCTTAAAGCATTTGTTGTTCTTACTCTGTACAACGATGAAATGGCATCAATGAAGTTTAAATCCAAGAAGGCGGAATTGTTCTGAATTAACGAGCAGGAATTGCAGGTGTGAGAGTAGTTCAATTTGGGCTAGACACTTCCCACTTGGTCGTGAAAAGTGTTATGCAGTCGTGTCATGGGGAGAATTTGGGAAGATTAGAAAAATTCCTGTTATTCCAAATTAAAATTGTTCACACCTTGCCATTCTGTTTACTAGATAAAAATGATGGTTCAAACATTATCCTAATCCTTAATAGAACTAAAGAAGGATCAGATGTTATTTCCTATAACTGAGTTATAATATTAAATATTAAAAACCGACGTTTCAAAATTGTCACCAAAAAAAACAATGCAAGTGTGTGTG